>CM035420.1:93514563-93742063 GCA_020310875.1 Ceratopteris richardii
GAGCTTCTTGATCCACATAGCTTCACAAGTTGCAAAGGCTAATCCTCTATATTCAGCTTCTGTATATGATAGTGCAACAATAGGTTGCTTCTTCAAGATCCATGTGATAGGTTTGCTGCCTATCATGAATGCATAACCTGAAGTGGATCTTCTGTCTTCCTTTGAACTAGCCCAATCAGCATCATTAAAGCCCTTCACCTATACTTCTTCATCATATCTATAAAACAAGGCATGATTGACTGTGTGCTTCACATATCTTAGCACTCATTTGGATGAGTTTAAATGTTCACTTGTTGGAGTTTGCATAAATTGAGAAAGAACTACAATGATATAACAAAAATCTAGTCTTGTGATCGTAGCATAGATCTATGAACTTAGAATAATCCTATATGTAGTTACATCATATAACTTCTCTCCATCATTTGAGCATAGCTTCACATTTGTGTGCATAGGTTGAGTGAGTGGTTTGCATTCTCTCATTCCAAATCTGAGAAGAACATCCAATAGGTACTTTCTTTGTATCAAGTAGATGCCATCTTTCCCATAGAGTACCTCAATGCCTAAAAAGTATTTCAGCTCACCAAGATCTAAAATTTTAAACTCCTTACGGAGTTTTCTTTTTATCTCTTGTATTCCTACAACATTACTTTTTGTTATGATGAGATCATCAACATATATGTAGATTTATACATGCTTGCCACTTCTTTTTTCATGTAGAGAGAAGGATCTGCACTACCTGGACTATACCCACACTGTGTGAGGTACTCAACCAATCTTTGGTTATAAGCACGTTGTGCTTGCTTCAGCCCATACAAAGCTTTCTTCAATCTGCAAGCAAAATCTGGATGTTTTTTATCTTAAAATCCAATTGATTGACTCATTTATACCTCTTCTTGAAGTTCTTCATTGAGAAAATTTTTTTTTATGTCAAGTTCGTACAATGGCCATATCCTTGCTGCAATCACTACAATCAAGGTTCTAATTGTTCCCATCTTTGCAACTGGGCTAAAAGTATCTTCATAGTCGATGTCATGAGTCTGCTTGAATGCTTTTGCTACTAGACTAGCTTTATTCCTAACTAGAGAACCATCATCATTTCTCTTTATTTTAAACACCCATTTATTTGGAACATTCTTCATACCTTCAACCTTTGGAACTAGCTCCCATGTGTGATTGTCCTTGAGAGATTTTATCTCTTCTTGCATAGCTTGCTACCATTCTTTTTGTGTACATGCTTCTTCATATGCATCCGGTTCTTTGTCTTTGACCACTTGTCTTATATATGCAAAATGCTTTGCAATAAAACTATCATAACTCAACCTTTGAATTGGATACCTTGATTTGAAGACCTCCTTTCATTTCCTTTTGAATATTGCTTCTTCAACCAGTTCAACTTTACCTTTGGTGTGATCACCTCTTTGTTGTGCATTTTTCCCAAGCCTACATGCTCGATATGATGTTCATTTGTAGTCATATGTGTAGACGAATGAACACCTCTTGTAAAAGAGTAATTTTATCTCTTGTAATTGTAAAAGAAAGAATGGCTTAAGTCATCTATGATGTAAAAAGCAAATTTGTGGCTCTAACTACCTAAAACCATGAATCCATTAGCTGAGAGAATATTTCCTAATTCCTAGCATCAATTTTAGGTGGAGTCATTTGAATTCAAATTCAAAACTACCTCCAAAAGTAGCTATAAAAGGAGCAAGAAGGAAGTCGCCAAAGTAGTGTTTGATTTGTGCCCATTCATGCCCATTTGTAGAGATTGAAGAGCTTAATCCATAGCTCTATCATTCTACTCCCATTGTGCAAGTATTCATTGCCAATGAGGTTGTAATTATATGTGAATCTATACATTCATCATTTACTTTGTCTTTGATTTGTTCTCTGCTATACTCACTCAGATGAGTAAACTTCAGAAGCTCATACCTCGGGCTATAGGTAATCTTTTTCAGAGTTTTAAAGTAAATTAAATATTTCTCTAAGTCTAGTTTATTCTCACAAAAATTCATGTTCATTAGATTTACCATTTGTGAGAAATCTGCATTTTATTGCTCATTGGTCTATCTCTATAGAGCCCAAAAATGGCAGGAGTGTTCTAGATTTTGCTAAAACTTTTTCTTAGTGCTCAGTTGATGAATTGAAGTGTTTTAACTTGGATTGGGAAGCTTGCTATATTTTCTATGTCCAAAAGGAAGTTTTCTGATTCTTACCAAGTTGAGAGCACCGTTCATTTTTTCCAGCAGGTGTATGTACAAAAATAACAAGTTTTGGGAGCTAGTCATTTTGCAACTAGTCTATCTTGACTCAAACATTTGAGATACTTGTTCCAAAGCACTTGGGTGATTTTTTTTGTGGATTTAGGAAGCTCAAATGTTTTACTAACCAAATCTGAAGTCTCAATTGGCTGGTGTGAAGCTGGTTGTAGCAGCACCAACTCATCTTCAGATTACATCCACCATCTCTCTTCACACTCTTCATACTCTTCTTCACTTGCATTTGAATCACTATTTTGGGCAGAACTGTTAGCTTCAAATATTTCATAACCTGATGTTGGTGATGAGGAATGAATCCTTAGTCTCCCCTTCCATGTTGAGCTTTCTCCATGTGATGTAGAAGCTTCTGGACCTGACATTTGAGTGCTTGTTTGCTGAAATTCTTCTTGGACAACATCATCATCTTCATAATCTTCTTCAAGAATCTTATCTTTCCCTTTCTCTCCAAACTGTGGTCTTAGGTCATCAAATACTACATCTTGTGAGACTCGGAGCTCCTTTATCATCGGATTGTAGCACCTATATCCTTTTTGCTCCAATGAATATCCAACTTTTTGCTCCAATGAATATCCAATGAAAATACATCTTTCTAACTTTGGCTCCATCTTTGTCCTTAGCTCTTGATGAATGTGAACATAACACACACATCCAAAAACTTTGAGATGTGTAAGGTCATGTTTATTACCGGAATAAACCTCCTCGGGAGTTAAATTATGCACTCCAGCTATTGTGCACTTGTTCATCAAATAAACAGGCGTACTAGCTGCTTCAACCCAATAGTTTAGTGGAACCTTCATCTCATTGAGCATGTACCTTGCAACTTCTGTGATATGTCTATTTTTCCTTTCAAAAATTCCATTTTTTTCAGGCGTGTACCTACATGTAAATTGTCGTTTGATGCATTTTCATAAAGAAAATCTAAAAATTCTTTGGAAAAATATTCTCTTCCTCCATCAGACCTCAAGGTCTTTATGTACCGTCATGTTTCCTTTTTGCCTGTGCTTTAAATCTCTTGAACATAGAGAACTCATTTGATTTTTGTTTTATGCAGAACATCCATACTTTTCTTGAATGATCATCAATAAAAGTGAAAAAAAATATATTACCAACCATCGAGGGTTGTTTTGTTGGTCCCCATACATCTGTGTGTATCAACCTGAGGACATTTCTTGCCACATAGTTGCTCTTCTTGAATGGTTGCCGAGTTTGCTTTCCTAGTTGGCATGCTTCACAAAACTCATGCAATCCAGCATCACTGAATCTTGGAAGACCTCTTACCACTTCATGGTTGCTCATGTCCTTGAGCTTGGGAATGTTGATGTGCCCAAAAATTTTGTGCCACAAATCGATTTCAACAATTCTTTTGTTGCCAAACTAAAATACATCACCTTTTCATGTGGTTGTTGAATGTCCAAAGTGAACATCCTATGTTCTTTCCTTCCTTGAGCAATGACCTTGAATCCTTCTTTTGGATTCTTTATAAAGCAGCCTTTTCATTGAAGATAACATGATATCCTTTCTCTACCATTTGTCCTACTAAAATCAAATTCAATGCAATAGTAGGAACATGAAGAACGTCACTCAATATCTTCTTCTCTCCAAGCTTGATTTCTCCAACAATCTCAATTGTGTGTTGAGTTTCATCACTAGTCTCCACACATCCTTTTCCACTTAGAGCTTGTAGATTTCTGAACAAATCTCCTTGGTAACTGATGCTAGCTGATCTCGAAGCTCCATGATCTTCAATGTACTCACTAATGCTTTGGTTTGAGATTTTCTTCATGTTGTTGAGCTCGTTCTTGAGTTGCAGCTTCTGAGACCTTGTTGAGGTAGCATACACCTTCTCCAATGCATATACATATACATATACATATACATATACATATACATATACATATACATATACATATACATATACATATACATATACATATACATATACATATACATATACACACATATACATATACATGCATATACATATACACACACATACACAAGAACATGCACATACTCATACACACATATACACTTATACATGCACATGCACATACATACATATACATATACACACACATACACATGCACATACATACATATACACACACATACATATACACTTAGGTACACACATATGAATGAATTATATAATTAAAGTATTAAAACACATACACATGCACACACACATGCACATACCTACATATACACATATACATGCACATACACACACGTACACATAGAGTTATACATATACATGCATATACATATACACACACATACACATGCACATGCACATACTCATACACACATACACTTATACATGCACATGCACATACATACATATACACACACATACACATGCACATATATACATATACACACACATACACATGCACATATATACATATACACACACATACATATACACTTAATTACACACATATGAATGAATTATATAATCAAAGTATTTAAACACATATACACATGCACACACACATGCACATACCTAGATATACACATATACATGCACATACACACATATACACATAGAGTTATATATATACACATACATACACATGCATATGCACATACTCATACACACATATACACTTATACATGCACATTCACATACATACATATACACACATGCACATGCACATACATACATATACACACACATACACATACACGTAGGTACACATATATGAATGAATTATATAATTGAAGTATTAAAACACATATACACATGCACACACACATGCACATACCTACATATACACATACTCATGCACATGCACATGCACATACTCATACACACATATACACTTACACATGCACATGCACATACATACATATACACACACATACACATGCACATACATACATATACACTACATACATATACACTTAGATACACACATATGAATGAATTATATAATTAAATTATTAAAACACATTCTTAATATAAACAATAATAACAATCAAAAGGAACAAAACTCTTCATTACTTAATACCATACACACAATTCAAAACATAACTGAAATGAAAAATATATAGATAAAAAAAAATATATATATATATCAATGTAAATACATATAATCCAATGTCATAATCAAATACAATCCTAATCATCATCATCATGATCATCATCATCATCAGCAATATCATGATCATCCTGATCTTCCTCATCCTCATCGTCATGATCACCCTGTGACGATCGAGATCGTCCCTCCTGTGTCTGTCTCTCCACCTCATCCATATTTGTCTCTCCATAATACTCTTGTATTACATATAACAAACATAAATAAATAAAATAATTAAACCACTCATAAAAATAAAATAATTATATAAAATTTAAAAATACTCACAAAGGCATCAGGATGATCTTGCATATACTTGCCCAAATGCCGATATCCAAAATGTGTAGCATACTCGATCTCATATTTCATAGGATATCAGCCATAATCCTTCCGCTATAATGAAACAAATAAAAAACATTAGTTGCTTGCATTTTAACTAAAATAAAAAATATACTCACAATAACACATATACTTACAAACGTAGCTACAAAACCATTATGGCCCATTTGGCCTAGGTGCGATGTGTGGCCTGACTCCACTCTCTTCTTTGCAGCAGCCTGTTTATTCAAGAAAAAAAAAAATTAAATATAAAAAATTATTAAAATATATAAAAATTATAAATATAAACTATTAATTTGTGTACCTTCTGCTGAGGAAATGACTCCTGAAGACGTAGCTGTCTACGTCCTAAAGTTGAGATGCTCATCATTGACATGCAAGAGGTTTACTGCATACCCTAGGAATCTTGATGGCACTAGTCCATTATAATCCGATTTCTCTATCTTGAGTAGCCTCTATGCATGCGATTCATCCAGGTCACCATTGTATGGCCTATAAACAGTGCCAAATTCTTTGAATAACAATTATAAATCCGCTTCTCACACTTTCAAACTGAACATATATGTGAATCGACAAATCATTCAATGAAGGTACATACTTCATATCCTCCAAAAAAAACAATCGTATCCTGCCATCCAAACAATCAAATTTTTCACGAATATTTTAAAAGATGCATTAATAGTTTTAAAAGATGCACGGACAAAAAGTGTCCATTCAATTCAAGTTCTTGTTCTTACCTTATCTAAAGTAAGAATAAAAACCTGTATGTATATATATATATATATATATATATATATATATATATATATATATATATATATATATATATATATATATATATATATGCATATATATATAAATAGATAGAAATTTGAAATTTATACCTTAATAGTGTTGAAACAGATATATTACTCCATCCAAAATGATTTTGAAGGTTGAGAATAAGTAAGCTCGCACTTAGTCGTGTCAAACGACTTCCTTCATATACATGCTTTAGACATTCCTCTCGAAGATATTTCTCATTTTTAGAAATATCAATGCTCTCACTGTCATTTTGATACCAATCCTCAATAAAATCTGCCATGCCATCATCTTCATCATTGTCACACAAATCTTGTACTTTATCGTCTTTTGAATATAGATCTTTCAACTTTGCATATTGCACAGGATTAGTTTTGCATAGCCTCCTCATGGAAGCTTCTGATAAATGAGGTCTTACTGGTAATTGTGAATGTTGTGGATGAATATCATCAATATCATACATTGGAATCTACACATATAAATAAAACTCATTAGTATTCCATAAATGAATAAAAAGTAAACTTTAAATATAAAATTAAGTATATAACTTATAAAATATGGATAGAAAAATTTTATTCTCTCTAACTGAAAGGTGCTCTAGGAGGTCTACGCCATCCATAATTCACTAATAGTTCATCACCAGCATGTAATGTAGTAATAGCATTGACAACTATGTATCTTGATGCATCTCTACTCATGTATGGTGATTCATAACTATTTTCACGCTCCTCAAATGTGCAATTAGTCCTTGAACTATTATGTAACCCTCGACTACTATTTATTAAACCTGCTATATTTTCATGTGTGTAAGGTCTTCCATCAATATATAATCTTTCATTTTCTGCATGTAAAATCCTTCTACTAGTAAGGGATGTTGCGTTCATGCATATTCCATAAGTACTCATGCTTTGAACATAATGTGAAAGTCGATGCCAATCTCCCCATGCATATATAGGACCACAGAATGACATAAGAGTGACTTCAGAGTTCGGAGGCACATACAAATCCTCTACAATAGAGAGACCACGACCAGCATTAGTAATAGTGGATGGAGCAATCATATAGCGATTACCCCAAAAGTTGAAAACCTCTCCATCTAAAGGAAGTGGTCCTCTATTCCATCCTCCATATCTTCTTCTATCATATGTTTGTACTAAAGAACAATCACGAGCTGGCAATGGATAATCTCCAGCCGTTTCATTCTCTAAACCAGGAGGTAGAGGATTTCTAGAAACCTCTGCTTGTAATTGATGAACAGCAAGTCCATGACGTGTACGAGGTATATTAACATTATGAGAAAAATCATCATCATCATCATCATCGAGCAAGTATTCCTGTATATCAACAATAATTTGATTTTATATATGGTTTTTAAATAAAATAATGACATTAATATAAATAGAAAATACATACCCAAGCATTATCACATTGACTAGGTGATGGTGCACGCTCAAAAGTACCATACTCTACCTCATGTTCAATACATTCCAATCGTGGTCTTCGATACGTGCCATAACAAGAGTTACACCAACATATAATATGCTCTTCAAAGTGGAAATCATGGTGGCTTGAGAGGATCACTTTTATACAGCTTGTTCAAAAAACTTCTGTGTGATAAACCTGAAGTTCTTTGAACAAGCTGTATAAAAGTGATCCTCTCAAGCCACCATGATTTCGAGTTTGTATCCTCAAGTTCAGATGCTCATCATTGACATGCAAGAGGTTTACTGCATACCCCAGAAATCCTGCTGGTACTAGTCCCTTATAATCAGGTTGCTCTATCTTGAGTAACCTCTGTGCATGCGATTCATCCAGGTCACCATCGTATGGCCTATAAACAGTGCCAAATTCTTTGAATAGCAATTATAAACCTGCTTCTCACACTTTCAAACTGAACATATGTGTGAATCGACAAATCATTCAATGAAGGTACATACTTCATATCCTCCAAAACAAACAATCGTATCCTGCCATCTAAAAGAATCAAATTTAGCGCAAATATTTTGAAAGATGCATAAATAGTTTTAAAAGATGCGCGGACAAAAAGTGTCCATTCAATTCAAGTTCTTGTTCTTACCTTATCTAAAGTAAGAATAAAAACCTGCATGTATATATGTATATTTATTTATTTACTTTTTTTAATATATCTTTTTTTGATAAACTTACAGATTATTATCTGAAAAGTTTTTACCAAGTCAGAATATTCTTCCTACCTCACATGATGAAATGAAGAAGATAATCAACAATCTTGGTATAGATTATCAATGTATACATGCATGTCCTAACGATTGTATTTTATATAGAGGTGAATATGCAGACTCTTTGACATGTCCCAAATGTCAATCTCCTCTATATAAGGGCAAAGAAAGTAAAATCCCAAAAAAGGTATTGAGACATTTTCCATTGGCTGCATGGATTAGACATATGTTTCAAAGCCCCGAATTATCAAAGCTTTTGACTTGGGGACATGATCACAAAAGTACTGATGGAATAATCAGAATTCCTCATGATAGCGTTGCTTTTCAGCATATTGATTCTACATGGCCTGAATTTGCACAAAATCCACAGAATCTAAAGTTAGGAGTTGCATTAGATGGGGTTAATCCATTCTCCATGAAATCCAGTAAATGGTCAACATGGCTAGTGGTAGTCATAAACTACAATCTTCCGCCATATCTTGACATTAAAAAGGAACATTTAATGCTTTCACTTTTAATCCCAGGCAAAAGACAAGTTAAAGATATGAATGTATATCTTGCTCCTCTCACTGACGATCTTCAAGAGTTATGGAGAGGTATTAATGTCATTGATGTATTGAAAAGCATCAATGAAAGACATATTACGCTTCGTGATATTGTGGCTTGGACTATTCACGATTTTCCTGGATATGGTGTTTGTTCAGGTATTGATGTAATTTTTTAATTCAATATGCATGTAAATAAATATGATTTAATCTAATTATATTTTTATCATTTTCCATGATGCATGAATATCTACTAAGGGTTATAAAGCTTGTCCATATTGTGGTGATTGGTTGAGATCAATCTACAGTAAGAATCTCAACAAAAATATTTATCTTTGACATCGATGATTCTTGCTTGATGATCATCCATTAAGATCTAAAAGAGAAGAAATACATTTTAATGGAAATCTTGAAACAGGTCAGTATCCAAAACCTATGACGCCTATGGATTGGTATAAAAAATGGACAGATGGACCTCTGATAGATCCAAAAGCAAAAATCTTGAGTGATGATGCAGATAATGAGTATGTGAACAGAGGTAAAGGAAAATTGGCACTCGCGGAGAACATATCAATATGGTATTCTTTGGAGTATTGGAAAGAGTTAAAAGTATGTCATCTTCTTGATCCTATGCATATATTCAAAAATATTGGTTATTCACTATGGCAGCATCTTCTTGGACTAAAAGATACCACAACATCAAGGAATGATTTGAAAGATCAAAAATCCAAACCAAAGTTATGGCTAGTTTTTGATAGACATCGACAAGAAACAACTTATGCACCTGCCCCTTGGGTACTTACAACAAAAGAGATACAGACTATCAACAATAGAATTCAATTGATTAAGAATCCTACAGGATATGGAGCATCGTTTCAAAACATGTTTACTATGGATGATAAGAGCTTATCTGGGTTAAAGACCCATGACTGGCATAACTTTTTGAAACATATTTTATTGGCTATATAGTCGTTTGCAACGCGCCAATGCAAATAATGAAGAAATTTCAGATGAGCAAAGAGAGTTAATGATAGGTTGTGAACAAAAGGTAATTTTATTAAAATAATATTTTATTTTTTTCATATATGTATGTTAGTTTCTATTTACTAATTGAATTTATTTTATAGGCTCCAATGTTCACTAATATGTGGGCTTTTGGACAACATATTAGAATCAAAGCCATTGATTCTTTATGTAAAACAGAGGATTCTAGTATTGTTGCTTCTTTCAAGCAACTATCACATGCTAGCTCAAAAGACACGAACCTTATAGATAGCGAACTTGGTTACGTAGGAACTATTGTTGGCATCTACGAAATTTCATTTCGTACCTTCAAACAGGTAGAAAAAAGTTTATATATATTTTTTAGAGTTAGTTATTTTTTTAAGCACTTAATAATGGGTTTTTGTTGTTATATATTTTGATAGGTCATTTTGAAGGTTGACTGGTTTCGAGCGGAGTATAAAGGTGGTAATTCCACATTAAGAAAGGAATTATGTGGGTTTTGGGCAATTGATTCTTCCAAGGTAATGCGATCTACTAAAGAACCATATATTCTTCCTAGGCATATTGAACAAGCATTTTTTTATAAAAACCCAGATGCTCATCCTTGGTGGCAAGTCATTCATGTGCAACCTAGAGGTAGGTCATTGTTTGAACAATTTATTGTTAGAGAGATCAAAGAAAGTCCTCTTGATGATTCAACATCAGATACTGATACATCAACATCTGAAATAGAAATTAGAATCATTATATGTGATAATGATACTAATCTTTTTGATGAAGAGGATAATTCTCTACATGCTGATTCTACTGATGAGAAAGAGGAATTACCAGAAATAGATATTAATCCATCAATAGATGATGTGATTCATGAGAGCATAGATTTAACAATAGAAGAAATAAATGAAATCAATAAGGATAATGAAGATGAGACTATATTGATGTCTTACCAAAATGATGGCGATAATGAAAACATATGAGCAGATTATATAGTAAATTTTGCTCTAGTTATCGATCAATAACTTGAAGCTTCTGAATGGATATCAGATAATAGATTTTTTTATTAACTTGAATAACGATGAATCCTACTAGAGAGATGAAATCATGTTCTTCTAAGTAAGAACATGAAGCTCGGGGGTATGCCTAATTATTTTATATATAGCTTTATCTTCGAGGAGCAAATTTTTATCATGTATGTATGCATATGTGTGTGTATTCATGTGTATTATATGTATACATATGTTAGTATGCATATATATGTATTTCATGTATATGTATGTGTTTGCATGTATGTGATATATGTATACATGTGTTAAATATGCATATGTGTATATATGCATATGCATTTATGTAAAATATTCATGTATTCATGTAATATATGCAAGTGTTTATAATTGTGTACATGTATATATGTATATGTGTCTATGTGTAAATATGTATGCATGTATATATATGTTTATGTGTGCATGTAGGCATGTATATGTGATGTGTACATGTATATATGTATATATGTCTATGTGTAAATGTGTACATGTAAATATATATATATATATATTTATTTATTTATTTATGTGTGCATTTAGGCATGTATGTGTGATGCATAATATATCTACTCCATTTTATATTTATGTATCCTATCTGCATGATGTGTATATATCTTTATATATATTATGATCCTTGTTGATTCGAGTAGCTATATATAGAGGCATAAGGTTGGGAGGAGAGACATCTGTCTTTTAGGGCGTCGGAGGTGTACATATAATTCAAACATATGGCTAAAAGGTTGAATTAGAGTTTTTAAATTAGGGGTTTTAAAACCCTAATATCGAAATTAGTGTTTTCAATTTAGGATTTTTGAAATAGGATTTATTTATTTATTTATGCGTATGCATGTGTTGTGTATGTATGTGTATCTATATGTGCATATGCATGTGTTGTGTGTGTGTGTGTATATATATGCATGTGTATATGTATATATGCATGTAAGTATGATTATATGAGTCTATGTGTGTGTACATATGATTATGCATGTGTATGTGTATGTGAGTATGTGTATGTGTCTATGTGTATTCATTATATGTGTGTAACTGCATGCATGTGTATGTGTGTAAAAATGTGCATGTATGTGTGTGTATGTATAAATGTGCATGTATATGTATATGTGTGGAAATGTGCATGTATGATGTATATGTGTGTGTATGCGTGTATTTATACCTCTAGTCTCACTCTTTTCTCTCTATCTCTCTCATATACATACATACATACATAAACACACATACTCATATCCACATATATATACATAAAAGGAGTGCATACCGTGCATTATCGCAACGATGAGCCATAAGTGTCCGCATCTCTTTTAGACACCACTTAAGCGACCATTCTGTCCCAAACTCTGTCTCAAGTGAACTAAGTACGTATTTTTTATCCCTCTCATCATGCTCACTACAAAAATAAAAAAAATAATGTAAATAAAACATAAGATATTTATTTCAATTTATATGTAAAATTTTTACTTACTTCCATGGTAAGTGGACAAAGCGAAGGTAAGAGTCGCATAGTGCCCACATTCTTCTCTTGAACTCCAATCCATTACCTATGTACACAATGTTCCCCTCTGGCTCTATGTTGCACTCTAGTCCTAAGGTGCCTATGCATGTCCTCATAGGCAACTCTGCTCTGCTATCACGATTTGGAGGTGGTATAGGTGTCCTGAAAATAGATAGATAAAAATAAATAAAAATATGTGTTATAATATCATTAAAAAAGTTTATGAAAAAAAACATACCTATGAGCAGATAGCTCTCTTCCTGCATGTGGAGCCACAGAAGAGCCCTCGTCTGATCGCTGGGTAAGCATCTGGATCGTATAGTCCAGCTCCTCATCAGACATCTCTGAATAATCATGCATTATGGCCCCTAGAGTATTAGACGGAACTCTTGCTCTCATAAGACTTTTTATGAGAGTGAGTTTCGTCTTTCTCTCTCTACTAGGATCCATAATACCTAACATATAAAACAAAATGGTTAGAAATCAATATATATACGTGTACATATGTAAGTGTGTATGCATTAAGTATGTGTATGTATGCATGTATGTGTGTATGTATGTGTGTGTGTATGTGTGTACACATGTGTATGTGTGTGTATGCATATATGTGTGTATGTATGCATATATGTGTGTATGTGTGTGTGTATATGTTTGTATGTGTGTATGCATGTGTATGTGTGTGTATGCATTCTTATGTGTGTTTGTGTGTGTGTATATGTGTGTGTGTGTCTATGTGTATGTGTGTGTGTGTCTATGAGTGTGTATGTGTTTATGTGTATGTATGTATCTATGTGTGTGTATGTATCTATGTGTGTATGTGTATGTATGTGTATGTGTGTATGCATCATTATGTGTGTATGTGTGTATGTGTGTGTGTATATTGTGTGTGTCTATGTGTATGTGTGTCTATGAGTGTGTATGTGTTTATGTGTATGTATGTATCTATGTGTGTGTATGTGTGTCTATGTGTATGTGTGTGTGTCTATGAGTGTGTATGTGCTTATGTGTATGTATGTATCTATGTGTGTGTATGTGTCTATGTGTGTATGTGTATGAATGTATGTATGCATATGTGTGTGTATGCATATGTATGTGTGTGTATGCATCATTATGTGTGTATGTGTCTATGTGTGTATGTTTGTGTGTGTGTATGTCTATGAGTATGTGTGTATGTGTTTATGTGTTTATGTGTGTATGTGTTTATGTGTGTGTATGTGTGTATGTGTGTGTATGTATGTCTATGAGTGTATATGTGTTTATGTGTGTGTATGTGTCTATGTGTGTGTATGTGTCTATGTGTGTATGTGTATGCATGTATGTATGCATATGTGTGTATGTGTGTGTATGCATTATGTATGCATATGTGTGTGTATGCATTATGTATGTGTATATAAGCATGTGCATTATGTATGCATATGCATATGCATTATGTATGCATATGTGTGTATGTGTGTGTATGCATTATGTATGCATATGTGTGTGTATGCATTATGTATGTGTATGTAAGCATGTGCATTATGTATGCATGTAAGTATGTATGTATGCATATGCATATGCATTATGTATGCATATGTATGCATGTATGTGTATGTGTGTGAATGTGTGTGTACATGTGTCTGTATGTGTGTATGTATGTGTATGTGTGTGTATGCATCATTATGTGTGTGTATATGTGTGTGTATGTGTGTGTGTCTATGTGTATGTGTGTGTATCTATGAGTATGTATGTGTTTATGTGTGTGTATGTGTCTATGTGTGTATGTGTCTCTGTGTGTGTATGTATCTATGCATGTGCATTATGTATGCATGTAAGTATGTATGTACATTCTATGCATATGCATATGCATTATGTATGCATATGTATGCATGCATGTGTATGTGTGTATGTCTCTCTATGTGTGTGTGTATGCATATATGTGTGTGTATGTGTGTGTATATGTGTCTGTATGTGTGTATGCATGTGTATGTGTGTGTATGCATGTGTATGTGTGTATGTGTCTATGTGTGCATGTGTGTGTGTATATGTGTGTGTATGTGTGTGTGTCTATGTGTATGTGTGTGTATCTGTGAGTGTGTATGTGTTTATGTGTGTATGTGTCTATGTGTGTGTATGTGTCTATGTGTGTATGTGTATGCATGTATGTATGCATATGTATGTGTATGCATGTGTATGTGTGTGTATGCATCATTATGTGTGTATGTGTTTGTGTATATGTGTGTGTGTATGTGTGTGTGTATGTGTGTGTGTATGTGTGTGTGTCTATGTGTATGTGTCGCTACATGTCTATGAGTGTGTATGTGTTTATGTGTGTGTATGTGTGTGTATGTGTCTATGTGTGTATGTGTATGCATGTATGTATGCATAGGTTTTTGTATGTGTGTGTATGCATTATGTATGCATATGTATGTGTATGCATTATGTATGTGTATGTATGCATATGCATTATGTATGCATATGTATGCATGTATGTGTATGTGTGTGTATGTCTCTCTATGTGTGTGTGTATGCATACATGTGTGTATGTGTGTGTCTATGTGTGTATGCATGTGTATGTGTGTGAATGCATCATTATGTGTGTATGTGTCTATGTGTGTATGTTTGTGTGTATATGTGTGTGTATGTGTATGCGCATCTATGTGTATGTGTGTGTGTCTATGAGTGTGTATGTGTTTATGTGTGTGTATGTGTCTATGTGTGTGTATGTGTCTATGTGTGTATGTGTATGCATGTATGTATGCATATGTGTCTGTATGTGTGTGCATTATGTATGCATATGTGTGTGTATGCATTATCTATGTGTATGTATGCATGTGCATTATGTATGCATGTGCATTATGTATGCATATGCATTATATATGTGTATGTATGCATGCATATGTGTGTGTATGCATGTAAGTATGTATGTATGTACGCATATGCATATGCATTATGTATGCATATGCATTATGTATGCATATGTGTGTGTATGCATGTAAGTATGTATGGATGTACGCATATGCATATGCATTATGTATGCATGTATGTGTATGTGTGTGCATGTCTCTCTATGTGTGTGTGTATGCATATATGTGTGTATGTGTGTGTGTATGTGTGTGTGTATGTGTGTGTATATGTATGTGTATATGTGTGTGCATGTGTATGCATTATGTGTGCATGTGTGTATGCAACATTATTTGTGTATGTGTGTATATGTTAGTGTATTTGTGTGTATGTGTGTGTGTGTCTATGTGTATGTGTGTGTGTCTATGTGTGTATATGTGTGTGTGTATGCATATGTATGTGTGTGTAAGCATGTGTGTGTGTCACTACCTGTAAAAAGAGGTAGTAAAGCATCATATACATCCTTCAAGCTAAGTGATGTGTCCTTGGTACATGAATAAAATGGATGAATTGAATCTTCCACAAAACAACACCATGTGTTTAGTCTACGGATGATACACATGATAGCCTTTGCTTTTGGGACTATACCCAACAAAAATACAATTCAATGCTTTATCATCCAATTTCTTATGTTGTTGCTCAGGCATTAATGCATATGCCACACTACCAAAGCACACAAATGAGCAGTAGAAGGCTTGTGACCTGTTGGAGTAAGACATCTGCGGAAGCACGTGAACAACATAAGGAAGAAGAAGAAGAAGCTTGGAGCTTAACACACAATACTAAATGTATTACCTCTAGAATGTACAAAGATAAGTAGCCCATTAGGGCAATAGGCATATATACAAGCAGGGGGAAAAAAACCTCCTAAAGAGGAAAAAAGTGCCACGACAGTCCTAGTGTGTCCACACACATCATTACCTAAATATATCAATGAATCCACAAAAGGAAGTAAGCCCAAAGCTTTGCGGAAAGCTTCAAACTTCTCCCTAGGCAAAGCCTTCATGAAAAGGTTTGCAATGTTCTCCTGCATGGGCACATATGCCAAGCTGATCTCCCCAGCAGAGAACCTCTTCCTGGCATAATGATAATGAACCTCAATGTGCTTAGTGCTAGCATGGAACACAGGGTTCCTCGCAACTGCCAATGCGCTTTGACTGTTAGTGAAGATGGTGGTGGCAGAAGGCTGGCCAACACCCAAGTCAACCATAAGGCATCTGAGCCACACACAGAGTCAACAGTCACTGTGAAAGATGCCCTATACTCAACCTCAAAACTGGAAGTGGCCACAGTAGGCTGCTTCTTGCTCAACCAAGATATACATGATCTACCAAGCATGAAGCAAAAGCCACTAGTGGACACACGAGTGTCATAGCAACCAGCCTAATCAGAGTAAAAAAAAACATGCAAATGTGGTGGTAGTGATCCTCCCTTGGGATAAAACAACCCAAGTAGCCGAGTACCACTCAAGTAGCGAAAGATGCACTTAACCGCCTGCCAATGCTTGACTCCTGGGCAATGCATAAACCTGCTCATGTGTGAGATAACAAACTGAATATCTGGTCAAGTAATGCATAAGTAAATCAAGCATCCAACAACCTGCTGATAGAGAACAACATAAGATGCATCTCTAGCATCATGAAGACTCGGTCATAAACCTGTCTCCATAGGAGTGGCAATAGGTTTACAGTCATTAAGTCCAAAGTGATGCAATAATGTGTCAATTTTGACACAAAGCCATTCCACCATCAATGTGCATAAACTGAATGCCTAAATAATGATGCAAATGCCCCAAATTAGACATCTCAAATGAGGCATGTAAATAAAAAATATGCTTTTCATGAGGACCAGTGAGCAGCATGTCATAAACGTACACCACAATGATCAGAAGTACATCATTAGCACGCTTGACATATAAGGTGCTTTCAGTTGGATTGTTCTCAAAACCATGTGCAATCAGATAGGCATGTATCTTTTCAAACCAAGCACGTGGTGCTTAAACCATATAATGCCTTCTTTAACCTGCACATCTGGTTTTCATGCCCTTTCTGCACAAAGCCACGGGGCTGAAAAACATACACTTCTTCATGCAAGTCACCATTCAGAAATGCTGTTTTAATGTCTAATTGATGTACATTCCAACCATGATGAGCTTCAAGTGCACAGATGCTATGAACAATAGTCATTCCGCAAGTAGGAGCAAAGCTTTCATCAAAATCAATGCCTCTTTCTTGCGCATAACCCTTTGCAACAAGCCTAGCCTTATACCTGTTTGTACCATCAGGTTTACGCTTCAGCTTGTATACCCACTTATTGCCAATGGCCTTCTTGCCAGGGGGCAAGTCACACAAAGACCAAGTACCATTCTTCATTATAGCATCATATTCAGATTGCATAGCAACCATCCAATTTTTTGAATTTTGTGCTTCATCAAACAAAACATGCTGAGTCTCATTACAGAGGCTACATGTAGCAATAGCATAGCAATCTGATGCAAAAGCGGCACTATGAGAGCCTGATCGAGTATGATATGAAAGAGGTGCATCTAATTTACTGTCACGCAAAGCATGCACCAACAATTTTGGCATAGTTTTTGCCTCCTCAGTATCTGCTCTCTCATCAACAAGTGCATCATGTAAATCTGCATCAGAAATGGGATGATCTGCATCATCAAATGAAACCTGCAAAGGTTGAGAAGTTGCCTCATTAGGACCAGCACTAGACTGTCCACTCCTCTCTTGTAACCTCTTCCTCTTTGATTTCTAGGATTCCTAAAGCAATTCTCAATAATGTGATTAGTTAAACCACATATGGCACATGGAGAGGAGCTTTGAGATTTCCCCCTACCTTGTCTTCTTCCTATGCCTCTTCCTCTTGAGCCTCTACCTCTACCTGCAAAGTTTTCTTGAGAGGTGCTGCCCTCATCATCAGACTTTTTACCTTTGCCTTTTTTATCTTTACTCTTGTTCTCATCTATAGAGAGAGTAGAGGATTGGTTACTTTTGATTTGTCTCCATTCTTTATAAGCTTTGCTTCATGTGTGAACAATTGTCCCATGAGGGTGTTGAAATCAGGAACCTGCATGTCCATGTAGAGGTCCATGGCTGTGGTGAAAACTTTCCATTTGTCATCTACCTTTATTCCATTGATAACTTGCCTTACTATCTTCCCTTAATCAATGACTTCTTCAATGCTCCCAACTTGATTTGCTAGGTCCATCTTGGTGACAAAATCAATCACATTTTGCTTGTGCATCTTCTTGACTGTGGTGAACTCCATCCATAGTTGGTTCTTCCTTGCTTTGGTACTTGATGAGAAGAATGCTTCAAGAGCATTTCAAGTCTCTTGTGAAGTCTTGCAACTTCTGATGTGTGGAAGAAAAAAAATTAGAGATAGAGTTAAGAATGTATGACCTGGCTAGAGCATCCTTTGAGCACCATGTGTTTTAACCTCTCTTGTTCTTCTTGAAATGGTTGTGCTTTGCTTATGAGGATTGGCATCATCTCATCTCCAAAAATTTAACCATAGAGGTTTCTCCCTTAAAGATAAGCTTTCATTCTAAGTGACCAAGCCAAGTAGTCTTCTGGATCCAATTTGTCTATGGATGAAGGAAAACCATCTCCCATGTTGATTTGTTGTTGCTCTGATACCACTATGAGGAGATAAATTGATTGGTATGTTCTAGAGATGAGTTGGTGTTGCATGAAACCTGTGCTACACCTACCAAGTTAGATCCAAGGATGCTTAGTAGACCCCATTGGCTTCACATTAATGCATTTAGAAACATGTAGTGCTTTGGAAGGTCATTCCCAAAATTTTGCACCAAAATAGATAACTTGCATATGCAAGGAATGTAAAGAAAACTTCTATTCTAGGAATGCAAGTGCGTAGTGTTTTGTTAAGAGATCAAACGTTGGTATGAATTGAATAGAGAGATTTTGCACACATCTAGTTAGAGATTATAACTAGCTAAAGCAACATATTACATGAATTTAGAGGCACAATATAGTGAGAAATAAATCTAGCAAATCAAGGAGGTTATCCCAACATTTCAAGAATAGTTAGAAGGTGTGCAGACATAGGCACCTTCATTACTTCATATCAAGATATTAGTTGAACAAAAGCTAATGAAACTTGATATGTAGATAGTAGACTAGCCACTTCAATCTAACTATAGAAAGTTAAAGTGTAGCAAATAATTGAGTACACACAGAGAAATCATTTCTACAAGATCACTGAAAAAATGAAGATGCAACAGATAACAATAGACAAAAATATGCTTGAAGAAATGTATCAAAATGTATATGATAATGAACATATGATACAAGGGAAGTGTAATGGACTAGTCATACATGATTTGATATTTATATGTACTCAATAATGTAACTCAATAACTCTTAGAATGACTCTCTCTTCCCCGTGATTAAAAGCATCTCTATTTATACTCATCATGTGAGTTTGAATGTGATTTTTTCCTCACCTAAAAGTGTTCCTACACTTTAGGAATGATTTGGATTGATTCATCCTAACACATGAGTAGTGGGTTCAACTTCCTAACTTCATGAGATTCTTTAATCTCTTGACTTTTACATTTATCCATGGTGAATACAATCAAATTTATAAGTAGGTGTTCATATGTGATCCTCCATGTGAGGTACATAAGTCAATGTGTAGCCCTGACATAATAGCCAAACACTTAGGCTTGCTATTTGTACCAACAAAATTGTTTCTTTTTTTTGTTTTCTTCTCATCTCTGTCTTCCTTCTTTGATTGTGCAACACTCACAGGTTTTTGCTTATTGATAGATGAGCTCCATTTACATTTTTCCTTCTAACTAGCTAAACATGCTTGATTTGCAACATACATAATCGACCTATTCTACCTAGATTAACCTTCCTCCAACAAAATTAAGAATAACTCCTCAAATGTTAAGGAATTGGATTGCAGTTCATGATCAATCGAAGTGTAGAAGCAAAACTTAGATATGAATCTCGAAAATTGTTAAGAACAATGTGCAAAAGTGAACTATTTGGCAAGAATTCATCACCACAAAAAAATTACTTCTTCAAATATTTGATCTTTATCGAAATTATCCATATAATTTCCTTCATTCATATTCTCACTCCAACTATTTTTGGAGGTAAGCAACATGAGCCTCATTTCTTGCCTGGTATAAAGTTGTAAGTGTATCCCAAGCATCTTTTGCTATCTTGCAAGAGTGAATGTGAGGGATAATGATAGGTTTGATAGAAGAATTTATCAATGCATGTGACTGAGCATCTCTACCATCCTAATGAAGCTTCTACACAATAGGTGCAATAAAAACCATAGCACAACTAGGAGATTAAAGATCATCATCTTCAAAGCCATCTACATCATCTTCAAATATGCAGGTGTAGTAGGTCATTTTTCAACACCTTTCACAATATTCCATAGCTCTTTTTCTACCAATACATGTTGTATCATTTGTGCCTAGAATGGGTAATTAGTACCATTCAAATCATCCTCAATAGCCAACATATACAATACTCGATTGCTTTCAGCCAAGGTCAATGACTCAACACCTTGATGTGGATAATTGACTGTACCTTAAAAAGTTGAACACATATACCATGTCAAGCTCTATTAAACCTATAGTAGATTTTGAGGTATTTGTGCTAGCAATCCAAAACTTGTATATATGTTTGTGATAAAAGGATGATATTGCTTGCACAGTCACTCTGATAGTGCATTCCAAGGCTAAAATGAGCTCAAGATATGCTCACCAGAAATCTTGCAATTCTAAGACTATGATTAATGGGGTGACATCAACACCCTAGATGAAAGGGTTACTTGAGTTTGAGGCAGGTGAAAGCACATGAACAACACAAAGAAGAAGAAGATTGGAGCACAAAATACAGAATGTATTACCATGTGAATGTAGTAAGATAAGTGAACGATCATGGTTATAGGCATATATACAATCCAGGGGAAAAAACCTCCTAAATCGGGAAAATAATGCCTTGGCAATCCTAAGTGTGTTTAGACACATCATTACTGAATATATCAACAATAATGTTTAAGAAGGAATGGAGATGCACTATCTTGCATATGCACCTAAGTCGAGAACCAAACATTTATGATAAAAAGAAAATGTTCTAATGAAGCTATAAAGATTAGGACTTACTTAATGTAAAACTAACCCTAAAGAGCTTTTAATAGAAGGAGTTTTAATCATGTTGGGAATCATTAGCAAGTATGCGATCAACACGATGTACGTTTCATGAAGAAAAATGTCTATTATGAGGTTAGGGTGCTTGAGACCAAGGGTGTCTAGAAGGATGTCTATCGAATGGAGGAGGAGGAGGAGGAGGAGGAGGCTAGAGTGAGATCATGGAGAAGGGTGGGAGTCTAGTGCATTTGGGTGATAATTATGATATTGATGAGAGTGGTGAACTTGGGGCACTTAGAGAACTAGAAGGAATGGTGGTGCCAAGATGAAGACAACAAATTTTTGGTGTTATTTGTAAGGATGGTTAGGAAAGTTGATCCAAGAAAATTAAATGCATGCCTAAGTGTAATCTCTCGTAGGATTAACAAGATCTGCATGATGACAATTTAACTAGAATTTACCCATTGTGCATATAGAAAGGATAAAAATGAATGAGATGAGGAAGAAAGAAGTAATACTAACTATGCAAAATTTGGGAGTTCCAACCTTGTAAGAAGAAAATCATCCCATTAGAGGCTCCATTCTTGGAGGAAGGCTTTGGTGTGTTTGCCTTGTTTGAGAAGAAACATCTTCAAGAGTTCAATATACTTTTTTGGGCACCAAGTGTGATTCATAAGTCTCTTCAATTTAATGCTAGATCTCATCTGTAGAGGTCATTTAGAATGTTTATTTGAATCTATCAAATCATATAAATAAGAAATTGAAGTGGGGAATTGAAATTATCCTCTTACCATGTCACAATGGTGTCAACCTTCATATGTGTCTCTTTATGAGGGAATGATTTTGTACCTTCCACAATGTCTTGCAGTTCTAGCTTTTACAATATCATCATTGTGAGTTTCCACAAATGGCAATGCATATTTTGTAGCTTTTCAGGCTTGTAAAGCACAAGGCAAAATTTGTGGCCATTGTGATAAATCATGCAAGCTTACACAATCACAGGTCAAGAATGTACAGGAAATACTCATTGGTGTGACCATGTTTGAAATAAAAGAGCCTTTGTAGGTTGCATATAGGTACACAAATAGAAAGATAGAAATGCGAAGTTCGTTGCAAGTTACTGTTTATTAGTCAAAGATTTTTACAAGTACTTTTATATGCATACCGAAAAGACTTGACTCATCAATATGATTTTTACTAAAAACCTATGTTGTTATGCATATGTGCTGGCATTATACATGGACATGCCATGTTTCAATAGAAGGGTCAACATCATGAAGGTAATGTAGTGATTAAAAACATGGCCTAAAGTACTTTGATGGTGATGCACCACAATGGGCTCTACTTCTCGAGAGCTCCTTGATGATATCCTCAGAGTAGAAAACTGAGCTCCAAGTAGTGCAGAAAGTACTCTGCATAGAGGTTGCAGAATACGAAAAAAAACACAGTAGACAAGGAGCACGAACACAGAATTCTTAGGTGTTACAAATGTGGCCGACCTTATAGTTCGTGGCTGACCAGGCCACTATATATTTTATTAAAGAACATATACAAAGAAGTTTCCGGTGGACATTTGATCTTTCACATGGACACTAACAGTAACAATCTCCCACTAAAGGACAATATAGCTAAAGTAACTATGGGAGAAAAATGAATAATGGTAAAGAATACATGAGTGTATGTATACAAACTATACCTCCCACCCGATGGACATGTTACACAGTATACAAGTGATTATGTAAGATCATGAATCAAGTAACCCCCATCAAGTGACAACAATATCGAAAGCTATCCTATGGTAGAGCTTTAATCAAAGCATTTGCAACATTATCTTGAGTGTGAACCTTGTCAAGAATAATGTGCTCAATGGCTAAGCAATCTCTAATGAAGTGATACCTCACCTCAATGTGTTTGTTCTTTGCATGATAGACCGGATTCTTAGCTAAACCAATGACACTCTGACTATCATTGAGCAAAGGAGGTACATGCTGAGGTAGACCCATATCACAAGCAAGATGAGAATGCAACAATGCTTCCTTACATGCATCATGTGTTGCAACATATTCTGCTTTTGTGGTGGAAAGAATTGTACATTCTTGAAGACAAGATTTCTAAGAGATAGCACCTCCAACAATTTGAAAAATGTACCCTGATGTGGACTTATGATTGTCTACACAACTAGCATAGTTAGAACTTGTGTAGACAATAATGGATGCTTACCCTCTACCTAAGCATAGAAACTCTTTCTTAATGCCATTTAGATATCTCAAAATCATCTTGACCACTTCCCAATGTTTCTTTCCAGAATTAGACATATATCTGCTCACAACTCCCACTCCAAATGTAATGTTTGGTCTCGTAGCAACCATAGCATACATGAGACTACCAACAGTAGACTGATAGGGAATTTTGTTCATGAATTCCTTTTCTTCATCGGATTTGGGGCAATCATCCTTGCTTGATTTCACATATGTGGGTAAAGGTGTATTCAATGCCTTTCCACCCTGCATATTGAACCTGTGAAGTACTTTGGATATGTATTATGTACTCACTTGGAGACAAGTATATGCATCTTTTACTCCGATCACTAGTAATGTGCATACCAAGAATATGTTTGGCATCCCCCAAATCCTTCATATCAAATGTCTGACTCAACTTTTTTTTGAGAATTGACAAATCATAAGAGGACTTCCCAACAATTTACATATCATCGGCATAAAGTGTCAAGCTTATCAAGCTGCCATATGAACATCTCTTTGTGTAGAGACAATGATCCTCATTGCTTCGAGAATAGCCTTGAGACTTCATAAAATAATCAAACTTTTGGTACCATTGTCTAGGGGACTGTTTAAATCCTTACAAGCTCTTCTTGCGCTTACAAACTTGTCACGAACTACATAAACCTCTAGTTGTTCCATATAGATCTCATTTGTAAGATCTCCATGGAAGAAAACACTTTTCACATCCATTTGGACTAGCTCTAAGTCCTCCATTGCAATGAATCCAAGCAACATGTGCAAGGTAGTCATCTTGACCACTGGAGAGAAGATTTCCTCGAAATCAACACCATGTTGTTGCTTAAAACACTTTGCATTAAGTCGTGCTTTATACTTTGAAGAAGCACTATCTGATCTAAATTTCATATTGTATACCCATTTACATGGTGAAGCTTTCCTGCCCTTTGGCAAAGGTACCAAGTCCCAAGTACCATTCTCATGAATAGAATCCAACTCACTCTTCATGGCACACTCCCACTTGACATGATCCTCTTTCTGCATAGCCTCTTTGTACCAAGAAGGCTCACCAGCATCTGTTAACATAACAAAATCTAAACCTAGAACATATATATCACGTGGAGGTGAGATATGTGTAGAGCATGTCAATGGTTGTCGAGTAGGAACATTTGTAGACTCATCTGATCAGACATTCTCTTGAACATCCCTATGTGCATCATTTTTATGCATGCTAACTAGAGGACTAGTATCCTCAAACACTACTCTTCTCACTTCAACCTCCTTAATGGGCTGCGTATGCATCTTAGAATCATTGAAAATGACATCACTACTTGTGATCACTAACCATGTTTCAAGATCCCATAAGTGATATCCAAATTGTCCATCTCAACCATATCCAAGAAAAATGCATTTCTTTGACTTATGGTCAAACTTTTGTCCAAGACTCTTGGGTATATGAACATATGCGTCACACCCAAAAACTTGTCGATGATCATAATATGGTGGCTTCCATGTCCATAACTCTTGTGCCACTTTCAGACCTTTAGTAGTACTAGGTGAAAGGTTCATCACATGGACTCCAGTCAATGCTGCTTTTGCCCAAAAGCCTTGTGAAAGGTTTGCATGATGCAGCATAGAGAGTACTCTATCATGCATAGTTCTATTCATCCTTTCAGCTACACCATTCTATATTGGGGTATAAGGAGCTGTAAACTCTTTATGAATTCCTCTAGATTGGTAGACAAGATTGAATTCATGTGAGGTATACTCACCCCCATTATCTCAATGTAAAGCTTTGATTTTAGTTCCTTTTTTAGTCTCAATTGAAGCAAGCCATTTTGTTAAAGTAGGAAATACCTCATCCTTTGATTTGATAGGATATAACCAAACCTTTTTAGTAGCATCATCTATGAAAGTGACAAAGTAAATAGGACCACCTAATGAGCTTGTGGGCATAAGGCCACACACATCTGTATGAAGAAGATCTAAAGTCTGATTTGAAGACTCAATGTGTGTTATATGCACATTTTTGGTTTGCTTTCCATATTGACAATGCTCACAAAGTGAAAAATCACAGAAAGATAACACAAGTAAGTAGCCATAACAAGAATTTTTTTCATTCCACTTTGAGATATATGATCCAAACGACCATGCCAAATACAATCCATATGTTGTTTAGTAATAGCTAACAAGTGTTCTTTCTATGTACAAATAAAGGATAAAGTGAGCCAACTTTTCTTCCTTTTGCAGTAACCATATTGCCCTTTGATATGCGAAAGCAATGAGCATAGAGGACCACCTTGTAACCAAGGTCATCAAGTTGACCAACTGACATAAAACTGCATGATAACTGAGGTACATCACATACATTATGCATACTAAATTTTGAACCATCAATGAACTACACAACCACATCTCCAATTCCCACAACATCACACTGCTAAGAGTCACCAAGTATCATGGTACTAAGAGACTTTGTTGCATAATTAGAGAACCATTCTCTGTGTGATGTCACATGGAAAGAAGCACCATAATCTAGCATCCATGTGTGGGAAAGAGAATCAGCCATAAGAGCCTCAATTGGCATAGTACTAGCAAGTTTCAACACATTAACATCATCAGAAATAGCATTAATTTCTTCAATCTTCACAGTCAAAGTAGATGGTGTAGGTAACTATTTAACATGCCCAATCAACATTCTGTCCTTTACCTTTAGCATTCTTTAATCCATAACAATCTTTTTTCATGTGTCCTTTCTTATGACTATAATGGCATTCAATATCCCTCTTCCTTGATTCACTTCTACTCTTATTCCATTGACCATTCTTTTCCTTGTTCTTGCTCCTTCCACGTTGCTGATTCTTTCCTTGGTAAGAATCACAAACATTATATGCATCTCCACTTTGAGAGCCAACCATAGATTTTTTAGGAATCTCCTCACTCAAGAGTGTTCCACATATGTCATCATAGACTAGTTTACCATCAGGTGCACTATTGCTAATAGCTATGCAAAACGTATCCCATGATGATGTCAAGGTGCATAACAACAAGACTACTTTCATTTCATTATCCATAACCATGTTCTGAGCCTGTAATTGGGAGAATATAGCATCGAATGCATTTAGATGAGCAGCAACACTATCTGTGTCCTTCATGCAAAGGTCATATAAATTTCTCAGCAGATACACTTTATTTGATGCCATCTCTTTTTCATATGTATTGCATAACTTCTTCCAAAGTTCCTCTGCATTTTCATAGTCAAATACTATAAAGTAAACATTATCTACGAGGTGCAATCGAATGGTAGACCTGGCCATTTCATCTAGTTCATCCCAATAATCCATCTTCATCCATGTTAGTAGGCTTCTTTGAGATTCCATTTACTTACTTCCATTGCCTCCTTTGAATCAACACATCTTTAATCTGATTCTTCCACAGAGCAAAGTTTGTGCCTCAAATTTTTGTATCTCAAAATGGACTTTGCTCAGCAAGTTATAGCTCCTCCTTAGAAAGTGGCACTCGGTCCTGATCCACTAGACATGCTTAAGACCATTGATGTCATGATGGTAGAAAATTGAATAGAATGATAATGGAGCTAGAAGAGTCCAAACACCACTAAGGCTCAAAGAAGGATGACCAAGTGTCAGACTTTGGGAGAGAATTTAGCAATTTTCCTAGAAAAATGAATTAATGAACAGTAATGACTGACTAGAAGGATTATGTGAGAATGAATATGCTCAAACCAATAAGTGTATCAAGGAGTAAATCGATCATTGTATAGTTGACAAAACCAAAAAATCTGGAAAACGTTTTCCAGAGTATCTTCTGCAAAATGAGCATGTGACTAGTGTAAAAATCTCATAAAACTACAAGTACTAACATGTTTACTTGCATAGTGAATCACTATCCACTCCATATAATCTGTTACCCTAAAGAAGCCAGTTAGGCTTATCGAGCACCTATGAACAACTATCATACATCTCCTATGGTGAGGCTGGGTAAGTCTTCTACCTACATCACCAACGAGACCCCAACATATGGGTGTCTCCCAATTAAGAAAACCTCACCACAACCCTCTTTATCAAACGTAGAAGGCTTTATGCAAAAAAACATAACTGCTATATCAATGACCACATGGACGTACATAAGCAGTATCCATAGAAGCATGCATAATGTATATGTGCTCAATATATGCAGTAAAATGATACTAAAAAGACTGAATGCACAACCCAAAAACTAGCCAACAACACCGACAAGTGTCTGTCAACTCTTTTGTTTAGGTTCAGAAACCTGCATAAATTTGCAGTGGCTACTCCCACCACAATAGAAAACCTTTCATGAAACCTATAGTTTTACGAGTGTGGCTGAAAACATAGCCCCAAAGGTGAATACTTATTTTTGGAGAATTATAAAGAAAAATCTTCTTGATGTTCTTGAAACTATGTGAACAGACCTATGCACAAACGTACTCCAAAATGGCTCCAAAAATCACCCCAAAAATGCTTCAAAAATAGGCTTTGAAAGCAAAGAAGGAAGCTTTGAGGGACCAAAACATGTTCAAGGTGATGTTAACCTTAGTCTTTCCCCTTCTTTGGACACCATAAGAGTGTAGCTTAGTGGCAAGAGATTGCCATGATTAAGCAAGCTTTGAGGGGAATAATACTAGAATGGGTGACCTCCCGGGAAGTACTAGGAACCTCTATCTTCCTTGATCGTTGAGGTCCTCCCTCGCGTGCAGCAAATGGTGCCAACAGTGACTTTGTTGACTCGGATGACAAGGTATGCAAACGTCTATGCCTTGGTTGCTGCCTTAAACATAAGCCTCAGAGAATGCCTTGTGTGGGTGGGCGGGTGCTCGCTTTGCTCACACAAAAAGGAACAAAGCTTTGCATCAAAATGCTTTGATACGAGTGAAGTATTTGGACAGTGATGCACCACATCACACTCTCCTTCTCGAGAGCTCCACAATGATATCCTCGGAGTAGAAAAGCGAGCTCCAAGCGCCACACACGGTACTCTACATAGAGGCTACAAAATATGTATAAAAACATAGTACAAAAGGAGCATGAACATAAACTTCTTAGGTGTTACAAATGTGGTTGAACTTAAAGTCTTGGTTGACCACACCACTATATGTTTTATTAAAGAACATATACAAAGAAGTATCCGGTGGACATTTGGCCTTTCACATGGACACTAATGGTAACATGGCCTAAAGACTATCATCCAATTTGAGACCCAAGAGGAGCACATGGGCAAGAAGCATGTGCGGATCATCCAAAGATTTTAGCATGGACAATTGCTCTGAGAGAGCTACAAAGAGCAAGTTTTGGAAGGTTTTTTATCGAGTCACCAAGTCTTTATGGCTATATATTGCCTATTTGAAAGTCCAAGTCGGATTTGACATCTTAAATAGGCACATGATATGGACTTGTGGATTGTTCACCAAGATGAATTTCTCTATAATTGGATCGACACTTAGAGGGAAGAAGTCTGACAAGAAGGAAGAGCAATGGAGTAGGAAGCAAACATGTGAAGTTACTTTGATACCATCTTGTGAAGACAATAAACGTACACATGTCCACCGATGCTAGGCTAAGTGTTTTTCCTCTCATGAGGGGGCATGGCTCGAATCCCCTTGGATACATTGGTAGGATACTCCTCATCATTACAAGATGAGATGTTAACCCAAATCCGTTTGAGGGATATTGGCTTTCACTGGTCTTAGTGGAAAGTGGTGGCATTGGCAAGGTCTTTAGGGCTATGCCAAGTTCCACCTCAATTGAAACTAGTCTATTTGTCTAGCCTTCCATTGTCCCTTACTATTTTGTATCCTTGGCATGCATTGGAGTTCACTCATTCTTAGTAAGTGCTAGGCGTTCAACCCCTACTTGTGGGATTCAAGGGGTCCCCATCGGTGCTAAAAAAGAAAACTAGCATTGATATGGTGTGTTGCAAGATATGCACCATGTGATTTGCTAAAAAAGAAAGCTAGCATTGATATGGTGTGTTGCAAGATATACCAAATTTGTATGGCTCCCTTTTTTTTATCTTTAAACAAAAATTTATTAAGAAAAGAGTAGTGTAAGCGGCCATAATATTATTTTGTATTATTTATCCGAATCCTTGTAATTAGAACAATCGTGCACCGAAAAGGGTGTAGCAAAACCGTGTATCGTTTCTTGCTAATACAAAGAATATGCACGAAAAAGACGACAAAAGAGTCACCCGCATGTTCAGTCCAGGTGATAATCTGGAGTTGATTCTGATTTGGAGTTATCTTACTTGCAGACTTGTCTGTATGAATCTGTAGTGAAGTGAAGTAATCAGGTATTATGTTACTGTTATTATATTGAAGTGGAATGTGGCGGTATGATAAAGAATAGATGGATGTACTGCGTATAAAGTTGGGATAATCAGTAGAATGTTCCGTGCTGAAGTGCACTGGAGTTTTTTTTGTAATTGCTGTAATTAATTTATGAAGTTAATTGTCGAAAGTTAAGCAGTGAATTGGGAAAATATATATAGGGCCTCTGATTTATCAGACCCGTGACCATCCCAAGAACTTGCGAGCAAGAATAACTGTAATGTTAATACAATATAATTTAACACTGGCGCCGGCCATGGGGTATGGAGTAGTCAGTTAGTACATAGACTAAGTGTTGAGAAGAATCCGATGATATATGCCTATAACACGTTCTGGAGAATCGTACCCGAAGTATAGAAGGGATCAGCATCCCTGGAAAATTCCTAGCGTGAAAGTTCCACTCTTAGTTCTGATTTCGAGGGGACTAGTGTGTTGTTGGATGAAAGTTTTGGTGAAAAGTTCACTATAGAAGTCCATTATTATGAAGGGAAATTGGGTGTAGGTGTGTGGAGACGACTTAAAAATATTCAATTACCAGGGGGCATGCCAGATGATAGGACAACACAAAAGCAATTAGGTGTAACTCGTTCAAATCATTTTGCAATAACATTTCCTATTGATTTAAACACCATGAGTGGTTTGCAACAACAACAACATCAACAACAACATCATCATCATCATCAACAACAACAACAGCAGCAGGCCATAGCACCACGATTGGTACCCGATGATGACCCGGATGCACATGTAAGAACTTTTGAAATTAATTATGCAGTACTGAACTACCCATCAGATCCGACATATAAAGCTATAGTGTTCTAGTCTACACTGGTTAATGAGGCCACTCGGTGGCAAACTGAATATGACATTAACCATTTCGGCCAGTACGATGATGTTAAGGATGCCTTCTTACAACAATTTCGGTTGAAGAAAAACACGGTTGAGATCTTTGATTATCTGCAAAACAATAGACAAAAACTGCACTAGAATGTGCAAGAGTATGCCACTTTATTTCATACTCATCTACGACAACTGCTGCCAGTGCATATCGGATGATGTGATCACCCAGTGGTTTATTAATGGGTTAAACTCTCAACTCAAACAAGTAATGATTATAGGATGTGTGGGCGGAATGACTCTGGATGCGGTTATAGCTATGGCATTACAGTTGGAACATAAGGTGGGTGGATTCGCTGAAGATTTGGATTGGTTGAAGGCAACCAAGGGTACGAGTGAAGATTCATTGAAACAAGTATATTGCACAAAATGTAAGAATTTGGGACACATTGCTTTTGCATGTGCATTGAACCAAATGTATTGTGCTATCTGTAATATGCCGAGTCACTCCATCGAAACATGTCCTTATAATGCCAAAGTACAGGCCAGGACAATGGTAAACGCTATAATACAAGAGCAAGGACAACCAGCTGCTCACTATGTACCACCGCAATTGAGGAATACTTCCTACCAAAGCTATAGAACCTAACGGGGAACACGAGCAAACAATTTTGGCCAGACTCAGTGGAATTTTGGTCAATCAGGTGAAGGAACATCTCTCCCACCACCCATATGCCATTTCTGTGGTGAGATTGGGCATATTTGAAGACATTGTAAAGAGGCAGCCGAGTATGATAAATGAAGAAAGGAGCGACAAAATCCAATGGCCAACATGGTATATATTTCATCAGTAGATACTCAAGCGGCAGTGATCCAAACCCCTTTCAGTAAGAAATTACAACCAACTGTGGAGATTTTTGAGCCGGGCATTCGAGAACTATAGAGAGTTTTTACCAAAACTAGCAGGTGGGCCACTTAAGAACCAAAAGTTTTCCGCGACCCAGTACCGATGGTTCAGCAGACAGTACTAAATTCACCATCAGAAGCATCGAGTCTGGTGAAAGCACCACCGGAGAGTCCACCGAATGCGGTAAGGAATACGTCAAATTTAGACTCTGTGTGGAATGTACTCTTGCAAGCTTCCATTACAATACCGTTGGGGCAACTGTTAGCCTTGGTTCCGGGTGTACGACAACAATTTCAGCAACAAGTTTGTCCTATTAGTCCAGAAATTGATTCTGCGGTAGACCATGTTATTCCTTTAATTACGGTATGGTATAAAAACCATGAAATCAACCAGTTGTTAATTGATGGAGGCTCTGGTGTGAATATTATGACAGTCATTCTTTGTAAAAGGTTAGGATGGACTCAAATTGAACCTGTGCAGTTTTTTGTTCAAATGATAGATCAGTCCAGGGTGTACCTAGTGGGTTTGGTTCGAGATATACCCATTACTCTTCAAGGAGCAGTGTTCAAAATGACTTTTGTTGTTTTAGAATTACCTAATTCAACTCTGGACTACAACTTACTGTTTGGAAGGCCCTGGTTAAAACAAGCCAAAGTGTTACACGACTGGTCAGCACACAAGCTTATTTTCAAAAGTAACCACTAGAAGTATGTCGTTCCGTTAGATGAGATGAAACCATGCAATCTCCATGCTCGACCCTACGTAGCCAAACCTGTGCATATGTTGGATGGACTTTCAGATGATGAAGAAGAAGCTTTCCTCAAGGCTAACCAGGATTTGCTCACCTTAGAGTCAGTTGACTTACAAGTGATAGTAGACAATTGGAGTCCTGTCGTTTGTTTGGTAGTTCCGGTTCCAGAAGAAGGGGACCTAGATTTGGATCCAACTTTGAATGCCCAGAGTTTCAAGCATTTATTCCGGTCACTAGAGGATATACCCACGTTAGGACAGTTCTATGTATCAGAAGATCAACTTATCACCTGCAATTTGGGAAATGAAGAAACACCAGGGACGGTGAAGATTAAGGCAGGATTACCGGAAATCTTTCAAAATAGTCTACTACAATTGCTAACCGAGTTCCAAGGCGTATTTGCATGGGAATATTGAGATATGAAGGGCTTGGACCCTCACATCTATCAACACCGCATGATGCTCAAGCCGGATGCACGCCCAATCAAGCAACCCAGTTACCGCATGAACCCAAATTATGATGCACAAGTGAAAGCTGAATTTGATCGCTTGCTGAAAGTTGGTTTCATAGTTCCCATTGAGCATGCAAAATGGATTTCACCTATTGTTGTAGTCCCAAAGAAAAATAAGCAGCTACATATCTGTGTGGATTATCAAAAGTTAAATGCAGCGACCGTACCAGATCCCTTCCCACTTCCATTGCTGGACACAATGCTCGATGATGTTGCCGGACGAGAAATGTATTCCTTTTTGGATGGTTACAGTAGTTACAATCAGGTGCGCATGGTTGAAATAGACATTCCAAAGACTGTGTTTATTACCAATTGGGGTGTATATGTGTGTACAGTGATGTGGTTCGGTCTTCGCAATGCTCCTAGTACCTTCCAACGATGTATGCAAGAATTTTTTTCCCCCTATTTAACCACCTTCATGCACGTGTATGTGGATGATTTTTTGTTATCGGGTGATACATCGGCTCATCTTTACCACCTTTGGTGTTGTTTCTCTAAGTGTTGAGAGTTCCGGTTGTGTTTAAATCGCAATAAGTCGGTCTTTTTGGTTTCTAGTGGCAAGTTACTCAGTCATATTATTTCAAAGCAAGGTATTTAGGTGGACCCAGACAAAGTGCAAGCCGTACTAGATGCAACTGCCTTGATGACACCCAAGGAGGTTATGCGATACCTTGGCTAAATATGCTGGCATGGGTGACATCTTCGGTGGCTCGCACACTTAGCCATTCCCTTCGGTTGATTACTAGTACTCCTCGATAGTTTGCGTGGACTGAGGAATGCCAAATTGCCTTTGATCGCTTTGAAAACACTACTAACCCAAGCTCCTATACTGCAAGCACCAAACTGGTAGCTCCCTTTCTATGTCTTCGTGGATGCATCAGACAGTGCCATCGACAGTGTGCTCATGCAACAATAGGATAAGTGGTTTTGCCCAATCTATTATGCTAGTAAACGATTAGTTGCCGTTGAACAGAATTACTCAGTCACTGAGCGAGAAGTCTCGGCTTAGTTTATTTAGTGAAGAAATTTTGGCACTACTTGCTGGGACGCCAATTTACGTTCCATGTGGATCATGCTACATTGGTTTATCTTGTTCGTCAACAACATTTGGGGGTTAGATTAGCCAGGTGGGTGTTGTTACTACAAGAATTTGATTACGTGGTCGTACATCGTCCAAGATCCACTCATGCCTTAGCTGATTTCTTATCTCGGCTTGATTCAGGTGAACCTCCCGGTGGAATTGATGATACCAACCCTGCTATTTATACGACTGATCCGGTCCAAGATGGGGGCAGGAGCTCCTAGTGGCCCCTTCTTCTGATGATACTTTTCTGACCTTCCTCACCAGTGGTAGCCCTCCGACTAATACTTCTACTTCGGCTCGTCGTAAATTGGCAATGTATAGTCGATGGTTCTGACTCATTGTGGGACAGTTGTATTACATGGATCCTTCTGGTGCGCTCTTACGGTGTATTCCACCCCACGAAGTTCCTTCGGTTATTGCCGCAGCACACTCTACTCCCTCCGGTGGTCATTTTTCAGTAGATCTTACTTACCAAAAAATTCTGCACAGTGGCTTATAGTGGCCCACTATGCAACGTGATATTACTACTTCTCTTAAAATGTGTGATGCTTGCCAACGCTCGGGACAACCTTTACAATGGCATCATTTTCCATTGCAGCCTGTTGCTCCCCTTGAACCTTTTTAAAAGTGGGGCTTGGATTTCATTCGGCCTATTACACCTCCGGCTACGATCCTTTGTCACCTTGAACTGGAGTGCACCACACTCCCGTTTCTTGTCGCTGCCCTTAACCTCCAAAAATGCACATATGGTATTTCTCGCCCTTTCTATTCTATGATCGACACCGCAACACGCAAAGCTGTTAATCTTGCTTCCTTCTTTTTTCGACACATTCACCGGGAATGCCAGGTGGTTTCTCGATAATTGGCCAAGAATGAGATACCTCGCACTCGCTTGCTGCACCTACTGACCTTCCTCCTCCTAACGATTCAGGCAGCGCAACCTCCTCCATTGAATACAATTATCTTCCATGAGGAGTCTGGAAAAATGATGGAGGTCGACAACGATGAGGATCTTTTGCAGTTCTTCAAAGGGAAGCGCCGCAAACTGAGCCCCTCTCACAGTAAAGCACTGTCGTCCTCAACCGTGCAGTTGCAAGACACTGCTTCGTTTGCCTAGATTCTTTTTGCTCCATCATCCCCTCTAGATCAAGCTAATCCTGACACTGTTATTGAAGAAGTTCCTCCTCATAATACGGTCGTGCAATCACAGTCTCATCCACAGGAGTCAACACCCGACATAAACATGGAAACTGCACAACTCGCCGACCAAGCACAACCTGCAGAGGAAATTGCTCAACCGGATGTTTCGCCGCTTGTGGTAACAACTCTCGCTTTGATCTCTTCATCTCAAAACCCACCCCTCCCTCTGTCGCCATCAAAGGTGCCTTTGCGGCCTAGTCTTTCTTCCTCCCCATGTCATTCGACAGTCCATCCTCTTCCTTCCTCCCTTGATTACTCCCCTCCCTCGTCGTCCGCCACCGTTTCTGCTAACCCCTCTCACCTAATCTCCCCCTCTATCATACCTGATTCATTCGCCCAATTAGCTCATATGGGTAATTATTTCATTCATCTCTCCACCCATCTTCCCCATCACCTTCAAGTTGCCCAACACTCCCTGCGACAGCAGTATCAAGCCAAGGTGGACATGCTGGAAGCAAACATCATGCCACTTCAGGAAGAGGTGCTTACAGCCAAAGCCGAAGCTAGTTCCTACGAAGAACAGATTTGAAGTCTTCAAGCAACATTGAAGGAGAAGGAAGCCATCATTGCAGCTCATGATGATGAGATTAGGCGGTTGACTCAGACCGTGATTGACAAAGAAGACGCCATGACAGCTTTGGGCAATCTTCTTGAGACCACACACGTGGATCTGGCTCTAGTGGAGCAAAAATGTCAAAAAATGGGGGACTTAGCTTTGCAAGTCACCACTGACTTAAAGAGAGTATCCGAAGAACTTTTTCAAAAAAGTCACTCTTTGGACGAAGAAATTGGCCGTAACATTCAGGTGAAGAAGGATATCAAAGCTGTTCAAAAGGAGAGGCAGGACTTCCATAAAACTATGTAGTTCCAGTCTCAAGAGTTAGAGCACCGAAAAGACAATTGGGTGTCTAGGACGAAAGACTCTCATGCATAGATGCATAAATTGCAGAGATGAAGTTACAAAGGGATGCTCCACCCACCAATAATTTTTATCTTCAAGAAGCCTTTTTGCAAAGTCAAACTAAAGCCTTACTTTCTCAAGTGATCGCTGCCAGCTCTGTGCGAACTGATGCACATCTGGTTGAACCACAAATTTTGAAGGAAATGTTGGATTCCCTGAAGCAGAAAATCACACGAACTTTTAAGTTAGCCCATTCTATGTACATACAAGGAATCATTGATGATTCCTAAACCGTATAATTTTCCCTACTAGGTTCAAGTCCATCGTGTGTGCCAGTGTGATCCGCCGGAATATTATTTTGTATTATTTAGCTGAATCCTTGTAATTAGAACAGTCGCGCACCAAAAGGGTGTAGTGAAACCGTGTATTGTTTCTTGCTAATACAAAGAATATGCACAGAAGAGATGATAGAAGAGCCATCGGCCTGTTCGATCTGGGTGATAATTTGGAGTTATCTTAAGTGTAGACTTGTCTGTATGAATCTATAGATGGATGTACTGCGTATGAAGTTGCGATAATCAGTAGAATGTTCCGCACTGAAGTGCACTGGAGTCTTTTCTCTAATTGCTATAATTAATTTATGAATTTTATTTTCGAAAGTTAAGTAGTGAATTGGGAAAATATATATAGGGCTTCTGATTTATCAGACCCTTGACCATCCCAAGAAACCGTGAGCAAGAATAACTGTAACTTTAATACATTATAATTTAACACAAGATACAAGAGAAAGAAGAGAGAAACAATTTAAGCCTAAATGCCTAACTACCATATGTCATATCATATATGCATTCCCTCTTGGGTGAGGTGGCATAGATGCCACATGGCATCATATGGGTATTATATACCATTTGGTAGAAAAGACATGAGGAGATCTCATATGATAGTAGTATCTAGTTGACATCGATCTCTTTATGAAAGTGTGGTCGCTCGGCGGCTGGGAGGAAGAACCAAATCGCACACTGTGTGTGTTAGGAGTTTGATGAAGGACTAGAGCTGCGGTCGAAATCGGCATCCAAAAGGAGGATTCGCAACATTGGTATTAGAGCTATAACGAACCATGGCAATCGAACATCAATCATGAGAAGGTTTTTGCTGCTGCAGGGCGGCGGGTTTGAACCCACGTCCACCCCAAAGAGAGGCTAACGACCTACCCACTATGCCATGTCCATATGATGAATGGCTTTTCAACGTTTTGCTACACATACCGTGTGTCCTCAGCTATATAAGCCACTTGATTTGGGGAAGGTTGATGCCCTAGTACCATGCAACAGAGATAAGCACTATCTTCCTCAGAATTCTTCAAAGAAAAAAAAAAACTTCTCCTCAGCCATAAATGCCCATGAAGTGGGGCAAAAGTTCATTTGAGAGAGAAGTATGATAATGACTATATGGATATGAGAGAAGCATGATGATCATCAAGGCAAGGAGAAGTAGCAAGAGAAGATGACACTCTCCTATACGACATCCCACGTCTTTTAGCAAGGAGGAGAAGTTATGGCCTCATTTCCAGGTTTGAGAATTTTTGAATTTCTGTAAGAATCTTTATTTTTGAGTAAGGATAAGGGAAGGCTAGGCTATAAGTCCTTTGACAGAAATCATATTTATGGAGAGTACAAGATATATACTCTCACTTTAAGTCAAGATTTCCTCCAAAGTACAAGAAAACGTAAGCTTTAGGTACCTTCAAAATAGCCCACTTTCATGATTTTTATATAAATTTCAGGAGCTATTTTAGACGAGTAGTCATTTTGGGAAGGGAAAAAGAGGAGGTATTTTTCATAGATTTATGGAAAAAACCATGCACACTTATAGTTTAGTGTATTGACTTCCATATACAATTAAGAAATTTAAAAGATACCTCAGATTGATGGGAGTTTGAAGCTCCACAAAACCCCCTTCCATCATAGTTTGAGAGAAAATTTCAGCACCTCAATTTGAGAAAATCCCATTTTGGAAGAGAGAAAAAGAGGTGTATTAGCTATGGATGGATGGGAAAAACTATATTTAATGAGAGTATGGTGTACGGACTTTATATTAAAATGATAAGTTAAGGAGGAATTTTAGTTCCTCAAAAACCCCCTTCCCCCACCTTTTGGAATGTTAAATTTTGCTAAACTCCACTTTGGGGAGTAAGAAAACTGACCATTTATGAGGCTTCCCATGGATGAGTGCACACCTACATGAAGTATGGTGTATGAATTACCATGGAGAAGAGAAAATCTAAGAAAAATCCACATTAGGGATGGATTAGAAGTTTTCTAAGACCTCCCATTTAAGTTTTTGCATAGAAGCAAAAATCTTGATTTAGGCTCATTTGGGGAGAGAATTAGCATGCACTAAGGGAGGATTTGCAAGGGTGAAAATAAGGAAAAGCATATTCATACTCCACTCTCTGAGGTTATGGAGAGAAGTTTAGGTTTTTCTTGATGGAAGAATGCTTTAGGGCACCCTAAAAATCACATTTTCACACTTTTTCCAGCCCCTCCAACAGTCTACTAGTTTAGCATGTCCTACTTGGAATGGCCATATCTTGGGCTAGAAAACTCCAAATTGGACGTGATATGGCTCGTTTCAAAGAGCACAGAGTCTACTTTCAGTTTATAAAAAGAAATTGTTGAAAATATGTAGTTTTGCAGGTCTGTATAGCTCTGCAAAATCTGAACAGTTTTTGGCAACTACCTTCTGGGAGCCATATCTTTCAAACCGGGAAGGTGATTTGAGTAATTTTACTTCGAGCTCTTTTCACATTCTATATATTTCAGTTTTAGATCATTTGTAGGTCCTAAAGTGGTTTTTGCAGGTCTGAAGAAGGATTACTAATGCATTTTTTGACTAAATTTGCATTATTTTTGTAATCATTTGACCATGCTTTATGTTTTGGGGAGTGCTCCGATGTTTTCAGACACTTCAAAGTTTATGTTAGGACCTAAGAAGGAAGGTGCAGAGGTCTCAAAGTTCATCAAGAAGGATTGGATGCATGCAATTTCAATACTAAACCACTCAGGGACGTATACTTTATACTTCAGGCATTTTACTTTATGTTGTGGCATGTTCTCTGTGTACATGCATAGATTGGATTGCATACATCAAACGTTGATCATTGTTTGATTTCTAAAAGTATGGATTGACATGCAAGAAGTATACTTTTTGATTGTTTGCAGGAAAGAGGATTGCAGAAACCATATGGCTATGCAACACATAGAATGGTTGCTAGCAATTGCTTTTATGTTTTTGCAGGTTATGGAGTCCATATATAAGTTTATGGCGTGCATGCCATGGGCCTCTGAAGCCCTATGTTATTGGGTGACATATGTGCCACTGAGCTATTGGTTATAATTTCTTTTGGATTCCATTTCCTGGGAAAATGCTGTCCAAAAATTTCCCACCTCATGGCATTATATACACACTTGCCTTTAGGTAAGAATGTTATGGCATGGTAACATGACCTTTCTGCAAACTTCAATAAGGTGTAGGCATGCTTCTAAGCATGTAGTTGATGGACTTAGTACCATCATAGTATCATAGATAAGGCAACTTTAGTAGCAACAGGATCCCCACACATAATCCTTATGTATTTTAGACCATAGGATTGCTAAAAGCAAGGATGCTATACCTTCACCATTAGGAATGTGCACAAGCAATCCTATAGGTTATAGGAAGTTGCATAGAGGCACGGGAGATACAGTTTGATAATCTCCAAGCTAGCGAAGATTAATTTATCTTCACAAGAGTCTCACAGTATGATTAGGAGACTATGGGGTATTATCAAGAATACCCAAAGAGTGATTAGTTTTACTAATCTACATCACTTGACCAAGTAGTGAAGCATTTTTGCTACACTACTAAGGAAACCAAATAGATGGGATCACAGAGATGGGTTTCATGAGAGAGCATCGACGGGTGCTTATGTGATTTGAGTGAAGGTTCGGAAGGCCATAGGCATGGCACTAGCTCTATGGCATAGAGCATAGATCCCTAAGTCAGGAATAGTTGGGGTACCCAATACACACACACACACACACACACACACACACACATATATATATATATATATATATATATATATATATATATATATATATATATATATATATATATATATATATATATATACATACATACATACATACATACATACATACATACATACATACATACATACATACATACATACATACATACATACATACATACATACATACATACATACATACATACATACATACATACATACATACATACATACATACATACATACATACATACATACATACATACATACATACATACATACATACATACATACATACATACATACATACATACATACATACATACATACATACATACATACATACATACATACATACATACATACATACATACATACATACATACATACATACATACATACATACATACATACATACATACATACATACATACATACATACATACATACATACATACATACATATATATATATATATATATATATATATATATATATATATATATATATATATATATATATATATATATATATATATATATACATATCGGGATCTATAGAGAGGTACTTAGACCTAGTCTTGGTACCTAGGAACAAGTTGGTTTGGAAAAGAGGGGGATATCCATTGTCACATTGTTGACTAGAACCAAACTAACTAGTTCGAGGACATGGGACTCATTTGAGTCCACTGACATGATTTTAGGATATGGGATTCATTAGAGTCCACTTATATATTCCTTTACATATATATGGAATATATAGTCGGTTTAGTGTACGAATGGTACCATGAATTGGAAGAAGTTTTCACTGATATGGGACGGTGGAAATGACTTCCCTTTGAGCACTCTTCTTCTATGGCCAGGGAAGAAAGAACTCATCATTCATGGCATCATGTCTCACTAGATCAGAGGAGAGCTCTTAGTAGACATCTCCTTAGGATTGGGAGTTATCCTTCATAGTTAGGGAAGATTTATTCTTCCTGTAGAGAATGTGGTAGGTGATTTTATCACCATGGACATCACATACTCATGTTGTGGTTTTCAGGAAGGATAACTCCATCAGTCTCATTGGATCGTATAGATCCAAGTACAGAGTATGGTTGGCAGAGATAGTTTTTTTTACTATGGATACACATGTGTTTACGGTATCATGTCGCATCATTGCTGACCATTTTAGTAGAGGTTTTGACCCTTATTAGGAATTTATTTTCTCCACTCTTCACTACATACACTTTCAATAGTTATGGGAGATTTGTTCTCCATCTTCATAGGATTATGCATTAGTTATGGAAGAGAGGACTAAATAAATTCATGAGTTTCTCTTTTAAGGAAAGGAGAAAGTGGGAATCAGCTCAGAGATCCATGAGAGATCTCACTTTAACTCAGAGGTCTCACTGTAGCTCCTATTCTTTCAAAGAGAAAAAAGAAAGGAAAATATGATTTCTTCATAGGTGAAGAATCGAGTATGTTTTCCTTTAGACAGAAGAGGTGTTTGGCAAACATCTCTTAGTCTTTATTTCAAAAGGAATTCATTTACTCTACTTTTCAGTGTAATTTTCCTTTGTTACACTTACATGTTCCTCAAGTAGCTTTGATGTGAACCTTTTCCCTATACATGGGCACTTTTTACTCTAGTGCTCGTTAGAGGTTTTTTCCCCATGTTACCACATACTTGATACTCTCATATGTGGTGGTACTTTGTAGTTAGGGATATTATTCAGCTCTTACTTCAGTTCTGTACATCGATCAATAGAGAGAGCTATTCCAGCCATCGTCTTCTCCATGTGTCTTGTTGTGTTTGTGCTCCTTGTGTGTGCTTCTCGTGTGTCTCTCACACTTCTACACACACCCAACAATGGTATCAGAGTAGGTTCAACTTCTTCTCAAGTTTCGGTTTTTCGCGTCGCAGCGCACACGCACTTTAATAGTGAAAATCGACTTCGGAGCATAGAAGTGTGAATTTCAGCAGCCCGGAAACATTTCCACCAGGTGCGTTGGGGTTTTACCCTCATTTCGAAGCCATTCGTGTAGTCAGAATCGCCATCAGAGTGAAATGGAGGGCAGCAATGATTTGTTTGGCATGCTTCAAGCTGAAGATAAGCTTGATGGGACCAACTATCCGATGTGGTCTTGCATGATGAAGCATGTTCTTGTTGCAAAACAACTTTGGAACATAGTGGCAGATGTAGATCGAAGACCGGCAGGTGCTTCTACTTCACAGTCTACTGTCACAGATGGAGATTCTTCTTCGAGTACAGTGGTTTCTCCTTCTCCACCTACACAGGAGCACCTTAGATGGGATGGAAAAGATGCTCAAGCTCATGCTTTGATTGCGCTTTCCATGAAGCGTCATATAGTTCCACACATTCGATCATGTTCTACATCAAGACAAGCATGGGACACTCTTGCTTCTTTGTATGCCATGCGTAATGAAGCACGTGTTGCATACTTGAGGAAGCAACTTGAGGATGTATGTATGGCTAAAAATGAGTCAGTGGATGTGTATGTGACATGCATCAAGGACTTGAAAGAGCAATTGGCAAACATAGATGAGATCATTCCGGATGCATCAGTCATTTCTACATTGTTGAAAGGATTATCAGAATCTTTTCAAAGCTTTGCTACTACACTTTGCTTGGTTGCAAAAGGAAATCCTAATATGTATGCATTTGATGAGGTTGTGTCTCTTCTTTTGGAAGAAGAGCAATCTAGAGTGAATAGGAGTGGTTTGATTGAGGGAACACAAGCACTTGCTATCTCACAAAAGGGGAAAAGCAAGTATGGTTCAGCTTTGGGTTCATCAAAACCAAAGACTCAAGCTTCCTCTTCCACTCATTCCTCTAATGATGGTGATTTGCAAAAGAAGAAGAGATGCAAATATTGCCGGAAGGCTGGTCATCACTATTGATGAGTGTAGAAAGCTTGCAAAATGCAATGAAAAGAAGAAGGAATCCGGCATGTCTATTGTTGAAAATTCAGCAAATGCAAAGAATGATGAAGCTAACATGGCTCAAGATTTTTGGGCATGTGTTGTTACATGTCATTATGATGCTTCTTTACATTCTAAATGTATGGTTGTGAGTGAGGCTGATTTGGATTGGTTCTTTGATAGTGGTGCTTCAAAGCACATAACATCATGCAAAAGTTTTTTTGCCTCTTTGAAAGATGCATCTAAAGGAAGACATGTGGTGTGTGCAAACAATGCCTCTTATCCTATCATTGGACTAGGAGAAATTGAGCTTACGGCTGCAAATGGAGGTGTGATTCTCTTGAAAAATGCATTGTATGTGCTCGGTATCAAGAAGAACATAAGTTTAGTTCCGTTGATTGCCAAAGCTGGACTTCATGTACACTTTGTTGATGATAAGTGTATGGTTCATGATTTCAGCAATCGCGAAGTTATCGTGATGTCCGGTACATTATGTAATGGTTTGTATCGCATGGATACATACAAGAGGGCTGCCTCGAATGCCTTAGTTGCTCATACTTCTTCCATGGCTGAAATGGAGCTTTGGCATGCTCGTTTTGGTCATTTAAACTTCAATAGTTTGCTCTACTTGCAAAAGAAAGACATGGTTATTGGCTTGCCTACACTTGAGTCCATTGAAAAGCATGCATGTGAAGGTTGCATTCTTGGAAAAATGCATCGTGCTTCTTTTCCAAAAGATAGTCATACACACACTACAAGAAAATTGCAACTTGTTCATAGTGATGTATGTGGTCCGGTCAAGACTCCATCTTTTGGGAAGCATGTATATTTTGTTACCTTCATTGATGATGCTACTTGCCATACATGGGTGTATCCTATGAAAGCAAAGAATGAGGTATTTTCTTGCTTCAAAGCATTTTTAGCTATGGCTAAAAATTATTCTTCACAAAAACTTTTGACTCTACGCACGGATCGTGGTGGTGAATACATGTCACATGAGTTTAATGCTTTTCTTTGTGAAAAAGGTACTTCACACCAATGTACGTCGCCATATACACCTCAACAAAATGGTGTTGACGAGCGTAAAAATAGAGCTTTACTTGAAATGGCACGATGTATGGTTAAAGGAAAGCATCTTCCTCATAAGTTTTGGATGGAAGCAGTCATGTGTGCAAACTATGTGTTGAATCGCTTCTCTACAAAAGCATTGAGATTCATCACTCCTTATGAGGCTTGAATGGTCATAAGCCTATGGTTAGTCATATGCGTGTGTTTGGTTGTTTGGCATATGCTCTTGTGCCATCACAACAATGTCACAAACTTGATGACAAGGCAAAGAAATGTATATTTGTTGGTTATAGTGCTGAAAGTAAGGGATATAGGTTGTACCATCCATTGACGAACACAATTATTGTGAGTCGAGATGTGGTATTTGCTGAAAATTTAGTTTTCCCTCTACTTGAATGCAAAAAACTACCAACAGTTAGCTCACAAGGTGTGTTCGATACACTTATGCCTTTGTTCCAAAATGGTGCGCTTGACTACGGCCATGTAGATCAGCCAATTGAGGTTCAAAGGGCTGAAAAATTCCAGCCAAATAGGGCTGAAAATGCAGAGAATTTCTAGCCAAACATGGCTGAAAAATTTTAGTCAAAAAATGTCCAAACTGCTGGAAATTTCCAGCCACATATGGCTGAACATTTGCGTCAAAATATGACTGAAACTGAGCATGAAATTCAGCCCACGAATGATGTACATATTGAAGATGTTTTACATAAAGAACACATGTCTATCAAGAGTGCACAATCTATGCCAAAGTGGCTGAAACAAACTTTGCAGGACAACAAATTGAGTGCACCTTTACTTGGTAGAACAAGATCAAGCTCTCACCATGCATCAAGTAATTTTGTGGATTATTCTCTTATTGCTACAACATGTAATGAAGAGCCACTTTCTTTTGAAGATGCATGTGACGATCCACAATGGATGAGTGCTATGCAATCAAAAATGGATTCCATACATAGGAATTGTACTTGGGAGTTATGTTACTTGTCAAAAGGAAAGAATGCCATTGGTACAAAGTGGGTTTACAAGATTAAGAGAAAATCTGATGGTAGCATTGATCGCTACAAAGCTCGATTGGTTGCCAAAGGATATGCACAACAATATGGCATTGATTATGAGGAAACTTTTGCACCTACTTCACGCATGACTACCATTCGTACTGTGGCTGCATTAGCTGCCCATCAAGGTTGGAAAGTGCATCAGTTGGATATAAAAGCAGCCTTCTTGAATGGTGATTTGCAAGAAGAGGTTTATGTGAAGCAACCTCCTGGATTCGCTATGAAAGGGAAAGAGCATATGGTTTGTCGCTTGTATAAAGCCTTGTATGGTCTCAAGCAAGCTCCACGTGCATGGTATGACAAAATCCATAAGCACTTGATTGCTCTTGGCTTCACATGTAGTCCAATTGAAAGCACACTCTATGTACGCAAAAATGGGGCTGATCTTATAGTGCTTGTTCTTTATGTCGATGACATACTCTTGACTGGGTCATGTGATGCAAAACTTGACATTCTTATGGCTGATTTGCAGCATACTTTTGATGTCACTTACCTTGGGCTTTTGAGCTACTATCTTGGCATCCAGTTTGTATCCGTTGAGGGGGGAATTGTTATGCATCAAGCAAAGTATGTTGAAAAACTACTTCAGCGTTTTGATTTTGAGGATTGTAAGCCAGTTTCCTTTTGATGTCACTTATCTTGGGCTTTTGAGCTACTATCTTGGCATCCAGTTTGTATCCGTTGAGGGGGGAATTGTTATGCATCAAGCAAAGTATGTTGAAAAACTACTTCAGCGTTTTGATTTTGAGGATTGTAAGCCAGTTTCCACACCAGTTGAGACAGGATTCAGGTTCTCAGTTGAGGATTCTAGTGATGCATTTGACACTTCTCTTTATCAGCAAGCTGTGGGATGCCTTATATATGCATGCAACACAAGGTCGGATATACAATATGCAGTTTCCCAGTTGAGTTGATTCATGCATAGCCCTGGCACTAAGCATTGGCAAGCAGTGAAACGTGTGTTTAGATATCTTTGAGGCACTTTGAGCTTAGGTCTCTTTTATGGCAGAGATGTTCAGTCATGCTTGCATGCTTTTACAGATAGTGATTGGGCTGGTTGTTATGATACTCGTGTGTCCACTAGGGTAATTGCTTTTTCCTTGGAGACTCATGCATATCTTGGTTGAGTAAGAAGCAACCTACAATGGTGACATCTAGTTGTGAAGCTGAGTACAGGGTAGTTTTCACAGTGACAGTGGAGTGTATATGGCTGAGATGCCTATTGATGGATCTTTGCATGGAGATTGATGCTGCTACGCATATTCTCACAGATAGTTAGAGTGCTTTGGCTATTGCACGAAACCCAGTGTTTCATGCACGGACCAAACATATTGAGATACATTATCACTATGTGAGAGAGCGCCTTCATGCAAGAGATATTGATTTGGTATATGTGCCTACACAAGATAATGTGGCAGACATATTCACCAAAGCTCTTCCACGGGAAAAGTTTGAAGCTTTTCGCAAAGCTTTAGGCTTGTTACCTTGTGGGGGCTGATCTGTCACTCCCTGTATGTGTTCACATCATTTGCTCCAGGGGGGTTTATTACACTTATGTGTTCCTCAAGTAGCTTTGATGTGAACCTTTTCCCTCTACATGGGCACTTTTAACTCTAGTGCTGGCTAGGGGTTTCTTCCCCATGTTACCACATACTTGATACTCTCATATGTGGTGGTACTTTGTACTTAGGGATATTATTCAGCTCTTACTTCAGTTCTGTACATCGATCAATAGAGAGAGCTATTCCAGCCATCGTCTTCTCCGTGCATCTTGCTACGTTTGTGCTCCTTGTGTGTGCTTCTCGTGTGTCTCTCGCACTTCTACACACACCCAACATCCTTCACATGGGAGTCTCTTTCTCCACTAGTTTTAAAGGAAAACATGGAGAACTTATGTACATGTTCTTAGTTATGAGTAGAGTAAAAGGGAAAGGGAAAGTGGAATAGGTTCCACTACTAGAGCTCTTTTCCTTAGAAGAGATTGAATAGAGAGAGTGAGAAAGTGAAAAACTCTCTCTCTCTCTATTCAATCTCTTCTAAGGAAAAGAGCTCTAGTAGTGGAACCTATTCCACTTTCCCTTTCCCTTTGAAAGAGATTCTGTTGAATCCAATTACTCTACTCATAACTGAGAACATGTACATAAGTTCTCCATGTTTTCCTTTAAAACTAGTGAGAAAGAGACTCCCATGTGAAGGAAAATTACACTGAAAAGTAGAGTAAATGAATTCCTTCTGAAGTAAAGACTAAGAGATGTTTGTCAGACACCTCTTCTGTCTAAAGGAAAACATACTCAATTCTTCACCTATGAAGAAATCATATTTTTCCTTTCTTTTTTCTCTTTGAAAGAATAGGAGCTACAGTGAGACCTCTGAGTTAAAGTGAGATCTCTCATGGATCTCTGAGCTGATTCCCACTTTCTTCCACTACTAGAGCTCTTTTCCTTAGAAGAGATTGAATAGAGAGAGAGAGAGAGAGAGAGAGAGAGAGAGAGAGAGAGAGAGAGAGAGAGAGAGAGAGAGAGAGAGAGAGAGAGAGAGAGAGAGAGAGAGAGAGAGAGAGAGAGAGAGAGAGAGAGAGAGAGAGAGAGAGAGAGAGAGAGAGAGAGAGAGTTTTTCACTTTCTCACTTTTCGGTTGTCTAGATAGAAGTGGCACTCTTCTATCAAAGACAAGAGGGATATCCGTTAATCATGAGGGTTAGATTGAGTCTCACATGGAGACTCTAGAGAGGAGAAATTATGTTACTCTAGTGATGGTCTCTGACTAGATGAGATGATCTAGTTATTGACATTAGTTAGATTGGGAGTTGAGTTATGGCTCTTCTCTTTAGAGTTTATAGGAGATAGAGATATATCTAACCTATTAGGGTACCAAACTCTTAGTTGGTGTTACATCATGAGTATGATGAGTAAACATCAGTAGGAGGATGGGTACTTAGGGATTATCTGAATCTCAAAGGGAATGCTTTCTGCATTCATATGGCAAACTACATGGAAGAGAAATATTAGATTTTGCACAAGTGTCAGAAGATGCTCTTCCAATAGAACTTAGTCCAATGGTAATAGATAAAAAACCATAGACTTCTTGGTTGGTGAAATGTAGAGATTGCATTTTACTACCGTGAGCTAGATGATGGATTTGCATACTTCACAGGGTAGTTAGGTTAAACTATTACTTGTGAATACACTCGAGGTTAGGAAGACCTCGAGTGGTATGAGGGCGATCTATCATTTATTCTTAGATGGGTTTGGAGTCACTTGTTCTGGGACTATGCTCTATATTTCATAGGATTCTATGGTTTACTATCTCCATTATGATATGGTCAAGCCTATAAGCTTGACACCTTACACTTTCCTTTTATATTATTAATCCATAGAGGATACATCTTATGGACTTAGGTCATTTTGATGATGTCACTTTTCACGGGAGTGATAGTTTGAAAGTAGAGTGTACATGGGAGATAGTAGGCACCACTCACATGGTTTCCCACCTTTAAGATGATCTCATATGAGACTTCTTAAGGGGAAGAATATGGGGAAACAACACACAGAGATGACCATGTACATAGAGTACATGGGGCTCAGGGGAGTCCGAGCACTTTATTCTACCATTATGGACATTTCATTTACATTTTCGAGGACGAAAATGTTTTCAAGGGGAAGGAAATGTCATATCATATATGCATTCCCTCTTGGGTGAGGTGGCATAGATGCCACATGGCATTCATATGGGTATTATATACCATTTGGTAGAAAAGACATGAGGAGATCTCATATGATAGTAGTATCTAGTTGACATCGATCACTTTATGAAAGTGTGGTCACTCGGTGGTTGGGAGGAAGAACCAAATCACAGACTGTGTGTGTTAGGAGTTCGATGAAGGACTAGAGCTGCGGCTGAAATTGGCATCCAAAAGGAGGTTTCGCGACACCATAACTTAGGGGAGATGCTAGTATGCCCAAGGAGAACTAGGGAGTTGAACTAAAAGCTTGATAAGCTCTTCATCCCCTTCATGTAGAGGCCACTTATTTTTTATCTTCTCCTATGATGCTTTAAGTAGGCGTGGGGAGCTTTTGAAGTTTATAATAGTTCTAGCCAAGAGGTCAAGGGAAGGCTCAATGGGCCAAATTCTTGAACAAATATCGAAGTTGGATGCACATTCTCCTTCCAAATTTCTAAGATGGCTTCACTTCTAATTGCCTTACAAAGAGCTACAATGTAGCCAATAGTGTTACTAAGAAGAACGTGCTTCAAGAAGATTGAGCAATATGTTCATGTCCATCATGACATCTACTATATCATGGCACAACACCAAAGATTTTCGTACCTTTCACATTGGTCAAGATCCTACTGTGGAGAATTCCTCACAAAAGGGTGGCTTTCTTGCTATCCGTGAGCACGGACTAGATCCGTTTGAATTCGAGATTCCATGTGATGCACATATCCCTTTAAATTTGAGATTCCATGTGATCCACATCGAGTTCAAACACTATTTTCTATTGATAGCTTGACAAAATTCAAGTGTTTTCTTGATTTTTAGGATGTCTTTGATTTTATTTCCATTTCTCCATTTGATTCCTTTGGAGTTCGGTTTAGAAGGAGGCACGTGTCTTAATCCTTCCATTGGCCTTGTTCCTCAGAAGGCAATATTCATCGAAGTCCACTCTAGTGCTCTCATCAATGTCTTCAAATTTTATCCAATTTCTTCTTGTTTGGCAGCAAAGGTGCTTCTAGTGTTGAAAGAGTATTGGATATCAAACATGCATATTTGGGCTCCCTTGTTAGCATTGACAATAAAACATGTATAATTGGGATTTCATATCGATATGAAGGAGCAAACAGAGATGGCATGTGTGGAGGGCAAGAGTATGTGTGGAGGGCAAGAGTTGGCATGAGTGGAGGGCAAGAGTATGTGTGGAGGGCAAGAGTATGCAGAGATACCGAGAGATACACATTGCAAATCGGTGCTAGGGCGCTTGCCATTTTTTTTTCTTCATTAGGATTATTCAATCAAAAACATGTTTTACAGAGTGTACTGTACAGATCATCAGAAGTTTCTTAGAGATACACGAGACTGATGAGGACAATCGAACTTCTTCTACTTACAAATATTACAGAGAAATTATATTTGAATCATTTCTTGTAACACTGTGCTTGTTATTTACCTGTTTATGTTACTTGCAGCTATTCGGATGCTCAATCTGCCATGCGCTTGAGGTCCAAGGTCAGAGAATGTTCACGACGAAGTGGATTGTGGCTGAACAAGTTGCCTTCAAGTGCACCTTCTCCGACGTTCTCCGACGCCTTCCGGTGCACTATAAGGTAGGCAGAGTACAAGTAAACTACTGACTGCAACGATCTTGACAATCCCTACCACATTCCGAGGAGAAGACTTTGATGAGTTTCCGAGCACGCTTTTTTCTGGAAGATCAGCTGGTGCGTTTGCGTCAGGAGCTCTTGCTGGTGCAGTTGGAACTGGAGGATTTTTTGTCACGACCGGTGGAAGTTCTGCGCTGCTAAAATTCCAGGAGTATATTGTCGCAAGAAGACAGGTATACGCGCACAGTGTAATCCAAGAAAGCTTTGATTTATTAGTTACCCGAATGGGTCTTATTAAACAGGACTACCTCTCACGCGTGAAGACGATATGGCTCAACAGCTCGCACCATCTTCCTCTACTGTTCGCAGCTACCAACTTGACAAGCTTCCAAGTTACAAGCCCTAATTACCTTACTTGGGCTATGCGACTCACACTTCTGCTCAAGAAAGCCGCTCTCTGGGACATTGTGTCGGGTGCTGCTCCCCAACCTGCAGCAGGTGACCCGACCTATGCTGATTGGATTTCCAAGGATATTCAGGCACAGTCGGAACTCCTAATGCATTTAGGTGATCGGCAGGCCCAACTTATACGCAGATGCAAGACGTTCTCCGAAATCTGGCGATTCCTGCGTGACTCCTACCACCATGAAGACCTCATTACCGGAGTTACGGCTCTCAAAATGCTCCTCTGTACCTCTCTATCTGAGACCCAACCAGTCTCAGAATTTATCGATGATTGGCGCTCTCTACTTGATGACGTGCTGCTCTCCGGTATCAACCTTGAAGATAGCCTTCAAGCAATGCTTCTGCTGGCCGCGCTTCCATCTTCATGGCGCCCTTTTATCCTTACCCAGTCCTCCGTCGCAGGGCTGACTATTGAGACACTGATTGCTCGTATTCATCAGGAAAATACTCTGCGGACCTCAATCATGCCTGCTTACGAATTTCACTGCTCGTAAGTTTACGCGACCTTTTTCGAAATCTTCTACACCCAAATCATCTGAGAAATCAGTTTCTCGACGGCCTGCCACCCGTTCTCCTTCTGTTGTCTGTGATTATTGTGGACGTCACGGACATATTGAGCACGAATGCCGCACCAAAAAGCATGAGACACAGCGACCTTCTCGCTTCTCCAGGGCACAACCAGCTCTACTGGCGACACCTCAATCAAACACCGATTTGCAACTTTTCATGCTTGCTCTTTCCTCCAACAAGGTGCGCTGCAATAACCCTTGCTCTTTTGATCTTTCAACCTCAGAAACCCATGTCGCCACCTGTCTCACCTCAACCTCTTCTGTTACCTAACAATACGCCTGTGTCCCAGGCACCGGAGAGCAGCACGTCATCAAGGAGAGAGCGCCAATCATCGATAAATTCTGAGACTGGTTGGGTTTCAGATAGAGAGGTAAAGAGGAGCTTCTTGAGAGCCGTAACTCTGGTAATGAGGTCTTCATGGTGGTACGAGTCACACAGGAATCGCCAGATTTCGGAGGACGTCTTGCATCTGCGTATAAGTTGGGCCTGCCGATCACCTAAATGCATAAGGAGTTCCGACTGTGCCTGAATATCCTTGGGAATCCAATCAGCATAGGTCGGGTCACCTGCTGCGGGTTGGGGAGCAGCGCCCGACACAATGTCCTAGAGAGCGGCTTTCTTGAGCAGAAGCGTGAGTCGCATAGCCCAAGTCGCTTGTGAAGTTGGTAGCTGCGAACAGTAGAGGAAGATGGTGCGAGCTGTTGAGTCATATCGTCTTCACGCGTGAGAGGTAGTCGTGGAAGGAGAGTTGCGCAGGGACTCTGCAGGTGGGCCTCTTCGAAGAGAGTGGGCGTACGTCTTACAGTGATACCATGTTGCAAGAAGACAGGTATACGTGCACAGTGTAATCCAAGAAAGCTCTTATTTATTAGTTACCCGAATGGGTCTTATTATACAGGACGTGTGCTGGTGGGTTGTTACAACAGATTCCCAAGAACTCTATTATCCATAATTTCTAATTTATTCATTTTCCAACATATATGACATTTCGCTGAACTCCGATCTCCATAGTGGGTTAAGTCAGCATCATACTGAATCCACACCGTGAACGTGTAGTTTCTGTCGAGGTAGAGTTCGGGGTGAGCAGATCCTGGGGCACTCACAACATATCTTTCAGACACAAGGGAATTGAGATCGATTCCGATATGAGTTGCAGGCGCATCAGGAAAACTTGTGGATTGGATGGTGTCGAACTCGAGCGCGAACACATAATACTGCCTTGACCCATTCTCGACTGTGTTGTTACCGTATAGACTAGGCCTGCTCCAATACTGTCTTCTGGCGCCTGCTTGGATGTGGAAATGAAGAACGCCATTCCGCTTCCACACTTACCGATACCGGTAGTGCATTCTATCTGAAACGAGAAGGACCTGTTGAAAGACGCTGAACTGTTTTTGCCGTTTCCGAGGGAGTGGCGTACTAAAGAGACTGGATTACTGTATATCATTCTGCCAAGGTTGGTATCAGAAGAGGTGATGAGGGGGGTGAGCCAAATGGCGGAGTCGACGATGATTGGATTGTCACCTTGGTACCAACTTCCCTTTTGCACAAGCGTGATAAGACTGTGATTTCTAAAATCCGGGTACTCAAACTGCAAGGAGGATACAAGATATCTGCGCCCATCATTTCGGAGAAAGACGATGGCGAAGAGGATGAGATGCAGCGTCGACAGCACCTTCATCGTAAGCGGAGAGAAGTAGACAAAGCACTTGTCCTTCGTGCTCGAAAATGAACGTACTGTGTGCGTGCCCGAAGCAGTGAATGGGCTTCAATATGTACTAAAGCAAAGTGGCACCGTACATCAGAGGATCTTAACATGTGGCACTGTACATCAGAGGATCTTAACATGGGCCATGGGCCTTCACCATTAGCACTCGGAGGCAAACAGCTCATCTCGGCTGTACTTGTTCCGCATGGCCGAGAGTCCGGGACCTCCATGGGTGCTTCCTTGGTCTTCGTTCTTTTTTTTAAATAAAAGGAAGTTCACCCTTAGCCTAATCTCCGGGATTTTAATTAAAATAAAGGAAAAAAGTTACAAGTGAATGGGACTAGTGCCCATGGGACCCCCAAATCCCACAATGCAGGGGAGGAGTATGGCAAGCTACAGGGCATTACAAATGAGGCGGATAAAATTATCATCACCCTCATGTGGGACCCATTTGGGTTTCAACTTGTTGTTTTTGAAAAGATAAATACAGTGATGTCTAAACGGTGGCGATCTCTTGACTCGGGAGATTCTTTTACCTAGGAGAAACAAGGATTTCTCGATGGACCATTCCTTAGGAGTTTGGCCAAAATTGACAGCACAGAGCTCCCTCCAAATCTTCCAGAGGGTTTCACCTCTGATGGCATTCCACAGCCTCGATGAGCAGCCGACCGCCTCACCCAACATCACCTGTTGCCAGTTGATTTGGTTCGTGAGTCTCAATACTCTGATCACGTGATGTCAGATAACACGGGACTTGGGTCAGTCGAAGAACAGGTGAGCTAAATCTTCGATGCACAGATGGCAACGCTTGCACCATGGCGGCACACCACAGATTTTGTTAGCCCTTGCATTGGACCGGATACCTTTATGCAAGATCTGCCACATGAGAACAGACTTTTTGACCTCAATTAGGGGGTGCCAAACAGACATGAATTTTAGTTCCCACCGAAGTTTGGTCCAAGAAAGGCACCATCTCTTGTTAAGAGTGTGGTGAACATCTAAATCCTCTTTGAAGTTGGGGGTTCTGGATAGCATCTTACCATTGCTCCATTTGAGGCCCTCTAGGCAAGGAAGATCCTGACCACAGAGAAGGCGGGTGGTTGAGCGGTCCCATGCTAAACACCTGCTTTGAAGAAGAGTCCATTCCTCAAAGGTAACTCTAAGTCTCGGATCCAATTCTTCGAACCTAATCCACCGGCTGGTTTCTTGTTTCTAGAGTTGTTTCCACTGTTTGAACCCCTTGTTCCATAACCGCTTTGCAGTTTGGAGGTTCCAAGTCTCCACTCCCCTAATGCCGCTGATTGGGAACCAAATAGAGTCATTTTGTCTTATCCCAGCTGCCCACTTCCACTCATCACTAATTCTGATGAATTGTTTGGCCTTGTTCCAATTCTTCCATAAGGAACACATGAGGCTAGAGCCTTTAGGGGACACCGGGTGGGGGAAGAAAGCGTGAGAATCCCTATGTCCTTCCAACTAGGATGGCCAACAAGGGTAAGGTCTTCCATGTTTCTCAAGATCAATTTACCCCAAGAGGACTCCCTATTTCTTCAAGCCTTGATAAGCCACTTTGCCGCCAGTTTATCAGCCAACCCAACAATATCCGAAATTCCCAAGCCCCCTGAGTCTTTAGGGCTAGTGCAAGTTTCCCATTTGATTTTGGGAATCCCCCTCCTGTTGGGGTCCCCAGTCCAAAGGAAGTTTCTACAGATTCGTTCCACTTTGGCCAAGTCTTTCTCCTTAGGTCTCCAACACGAGATAAAGTAAATAATTGTAGACAGCATAAATGTGTTAACAACCATAGCACGCCCTGCCAAGTTGACTTGCATACCTTTCCAATGATTCAGCTTGCTATCCAACTTCGATATCACCCAATTCTAGCGTTGGTCCATTGAGATGTCGAATCCCATCGGAATGCCAAGGAGACGGAAGACTTGACCGCTAGGGATAACTTGACACCCCTGATCCACCAACAATTGGGGAGTAGGTCCGCTAATTGCTCTAAAATCAATTTTAGCATGGTTGATTTTTGAACCTGACGCCACACAAAAGGTGTCGAGGCACCACCAAAACACCTCAATGCTATTTATATCGTTATGCACAAAGGCATTCATGTCATCAGCAAAAAGTCTCGCAATCATTTGGCCGTGATTTAGAGGTAGAGAAAGACCCTTGAGATTGCTAGCGTCCATGTGATGCTTTAATAGGCAACTGAGTCCATTCGAGGTGATAGCGAATAGTAATGGAGCCAGAGGGAAGCCTTGCCTAATTGATCTTTTTAAACGAATGGGCTCAGAGAGCTTATCGTTGATATTTATTCTAGTTGAAGCATTTCCAAGAAGAGTGGAAACCATCTTCGTGAACTTTTGGCTGCATCCAAGGTCTTTCAATGATTGAAGAATAATGTCCCATTCCAATCTGTCATACGCCTTGTCGAAGTCGATCTTAATGAATACCAGATCTTGAGCAGACTCCTCAGCAAAAGCAAGACCTTCCCAAATATCGACAATTGCTTCAAGTATAGATCTACCTTTGATAAAACCTTTCTAGTCCTCACACAACCATGATTTTAAATGACAAGAGATTCTATTGGCGATAACTTTTGCAATTATCTTGTATCCTGTTTGGAGCATGGTAATCGGATGCCAGTTTTCAATTTTGCTCTTATCTCCCCTTTTTTGGATTAACTTGATGACGCCATTATTAAGACACTCAGGGAGGGCACCGAATGAGAGAGCCTCTTGCCACACGAGATGCAGTGGGGTGGCGACCTCATGTTTGAAGGACTTGAAGAACTCATTGGTGAGGCCATCCGGACCTGGACTTTTCCCATTGGGAAGAGCATCAATAACCTCGATAATTTCATTCTCAGAGATGTTAGCATCCAGCAGAGCAATCAAGTTCTTTGGGATTCTAGTTTGAGCAACCCTTGAGATGGTTGCCATGGAGTCGCGCCTGTGGGGGGAAGGAGGAGTCGAGACCCCGAGAAGATTGGTAAAGTGCTCGACGATGATAGATCTATTCTCCACTTCCATGCAGCATTCGGTTCCATTGTTATCGACCAATAGGGGGATGGATTCCCTAGCTTGTTTCCTTTTGAGGATGTTACACATCTCTTTTGATGGTTTGTCGGCCTTCCTCGCCCACCAGTCTTTGAAGAAAATTTGAAGATTTTTCCTTTGAACCTCCTCCTCTAATCTTAGTCTTCCCTTGATTTTCAAAAGACCTTGTTGGCAGTGTAACTTACCTTTGTTCACCTCTTCTTCAAGCCGTGAGAGCCTCCGGTACACCGTTTCTCTTCTATTTTTTTCGGATATCTCTTATAGCCTTTTGAGTCAAGTATGACTTTAATTTGAAGTGTAACGACCGCAAAGGTCTTTTCAAAGGTCTTCGTTCTTTCCGTTTCGAGTCAAGTATGACTTTAATTTGAAGTGTAACAATGTTGATTGAAACCTAGAAACAATGTGGGCGAAAGATAGACCTGAATATAAAACTGAATAGACCTGAATATAAAATTGAAGGAGAATCATGGGTGATTCATAGTCATGTTTATATTTAGGTATAAGCAGCATCAACCTTCAATGCAGATTTGGGGACCCATAATCTGTGTCATGGCATATCTTATGGTGTAGAGGAAGCACCATTAGACATATCTTATGGTGTAGAGGAAGCTCCATTAGACATAACAATGGGTAACAAGAAGCTGCATCACACTTAATCTTAATTGTATGCAATATTAAATATCTGGATCTAGAAATTGGCTTCCATTTGTACCATAATGTTAATCTTCATTGTATGCAATATTACACATCTAGATCTAGAAATTGGCTTCCATTTGTACCATAATGTATGCAATAATGTTAGCAATGATGAATCCATGATGAAATTGGCTTCCATTTGTACCATAATGTAGAAAATGACTTTAGCCACTTCATTTAGGAGTAATGTTTTTTTCTTAATAAGTGGAACTTTGGCCAGAGCCTAGTCTCCCTATTTTGATTTAATTACAGAAACAATACTACACTCAAGGGGCATAGTGTGCTTGGGATCCCTTATATCCCACAAATCAAAGGTAGGACTACCCTGAAGGCATAGCAATGGTGACGACCAAGTTTTAGCAGGAAAAATAAGTTTTAGAGAGAGTTACAAAGAGTATTAATTATTTTTTCATCATCTTCCTGGGCAGTCCATTTACATTTTGTCTTCTTATTATCCAAGCCTAACATCCTACCTTGCGTGAAGGGAGGGGAATTCTTACAATTACATATTCTTCTATGTAATTGACCAATGGATCTATCAATCAGTCATTCTTGAGATGGTCGTTGAAAAGTTGACCACAACTCTTGAGATGGTACGCATATAGATACAGAGACACACATACGTACACACACACACATATGAAGGTGATGAAATACATCAAGACATCTTATGATTTTTTTGGATTTCTATATGTAACCATTAGAGTACTTATTTATGGTTCAAATATAATAACAAACTTGTTAACATAAAATTTAAAATTTTTTGAACCTTATTGATTCTTCAACTCAAAGCATCAGGAAAATTCTATCACTACTGGATTTTAACATCATAACATCATATTAAGGTGATGAAGTACATCATAAAGTCTCATAACTTGTTTTCCTTTCTATCACCATTACAGTAATAATTTATGTTTCAAACGTAGTAACAGATTGCCAGTTCTGAATCGAGAGGGGAAACATCCTCTTTTAATAAGTCTTTGAAAGTACTTACTTGATTCTTCGACACACTACTCCAAAAACTCCATGCAGAAAAGCCATTAATCTCGTTTCCCACCACTTTTTGCCTTGTGCAGATAGCTTGCTAGCCAGTTAAGCCATAGCTCGGAAACCTGCTCTGCATGAGGATTAAGAGCTTCAAGTTTTTTTTTTTTTGAGTACTCTAGGAAATTGAAAACACACGCACACACCCATCATATGGTACATAGGACTTAGAGAACGCTCATTAAGAGTTGAGGCATCCAGCCCTAGATGGAACTTGAACCCTGGCCATCTACCTAGGAGTACAAGGCTCAACCGCTAAACTACGTCCGCTCGATAAGAGCTTCAAGCTTTGCGCCCCCATCTTCAACATATTCTTACCTGTGTAACGAAAGTAGATTCCCTCGGAAGAGATACATGGTTCGTTAGCCTCCTTTGTATTTCTCGCGAAACAAACAAGGATTTTTTTTGTTTTTGCATTAACAAGACCAGATATGTGTGAAAAATAGAACAACAAGTACGTCCAATTTCATGTAGAACTGTCATCTTGCACAATATTCCACATACATGCCGTTCAATCTCAAGCGCCCATAAACATGTTTCATCGTTCATATGCCTCAAAGTTTGATATAAAGTGCTGCGATATCTTCAATGGAATCTTAGAGAAAGCTTCTGACATGCGCTCTTTTCTTCATCGAACGGTGTAAAGAAAATGAATGCTTTGCACACATCAGATTATTAACAAATTATAGCTAATCTTTTCCGACTTAATGTACAATCTAATTTCAAAAAGTAAACTATTCAACCTTTAACAACTTGAAAGGAAAACTATACATCAAGACGAAGATGAGCTTCTCTATAATTGAACATACAATTTCTTATCATTCCAATAGAAAAACGTTTGTATGTATCATACCAGGTTGAGGGTTGACAATAGAGCTGATATTCCATAGAGATGAATGCTTTAGGAGCACTGTTATGTGAGTAGCCCATGTGGGATAATTGGGGCGCTTGGGCTTACAAAGGTGATATCTCCATATAGTAGTGGAAAAAGGAAAGCATACCCACTATGCATTTACATTGTTTGGATCAACAATTAGAAGGCACAAGTGTGACAAGAAGCAAACACGTGAAGTTACTTTGATACCATGTTGTGACGAAAATAAACACACACATGTCCACCAATGCTAGCATAATGGGTAAGTATTTTGCCTCTCATGAGGGGGGCATGGCTCAAATCCCCTTGGATACATTGGCAGGATACTCCTCATCATTACAAGATGAGATGTCAACCCAAATCCCTTTGGGAAAATATTGGCTTTCGACGTTCTTGGTGGACAATGGCGGCATTGGAAAGGTCTTCAGGGCCACGCCAAGTTTCGCCTTGATTAAAACTAGTGTACTTGTCTAGAATTCCATTTTCCTTAATTGATTTGTATCCTTGGCATGCACTGGGATTCACTAATTCTTTGTAAGTGCTAGGATCTCAACCCCTACTTGTGTGGGATTGAAGGGGTCCCCATCCATGGCAAAAAAGAAAACTAGCGTTCATATGGTGTGTTGCAAGATACAAACCAGGTGCTTTGCAAAAAAGAAAACTAGCATTGATATGGTGTGTTGCAAGATATACCAAGCTTGTACGGCTCCCTTGTTTTTTCTCTTTAAACAAAAAACTATTAAGAAAAGAGGAGATACAAAAGAAAGAAGAGAGACACAATTGAAGCTCAAAGGCCTAACTACCCTAACTTAGGGGCGATGCTAGTATGCCCAAGGAGAACTAGGGAGTTGAACTAAAAATGTTGATAAATTTTTCATCCCCTTCATGTAGATGCCACTTGTTTTTTATCTTCTCCTATGATGCTTGAAGGGGGTGTCGGTAGATTTTGAAGTTTATAATCCTTCTAGCCAAGAGGGAAAAGGAAGGCTCAATGGCCAAATTCTTGAACAAATATCAAATTTGGATGCACATCTCTCCTTTCAAATTTTCGAGATGGATTCACTTACAACTGCCTTACAAAGAGCTGCAAAGTAGCCAATAGTATAACTAAGAAGAACTTGCTTCAAGTTGATTGGTTTGGCCAACTTGAGAAACTTATAAACCCTCTCCAAATGGGAGCATTCTCGTGGCATGAAAAGCAGATTGAGGGATACCTTCATGTCGATCATGACATCTACTATATCATAGATCCTACTATGGAGAATTCCTTAGAGAAGGGTGGCTTTCTTACGATCTATGAGTGGGCCCAAAGACCTTTGAATTCAAGATTCAATGTGAACCACATCCAACTCAAACACTATTTTCTATTGAGAGGTTGATGAAATTCAAGTGTTTTCTTGATTTCTAGGATGTCTTTGATTTTATTTATATTTCTCCATTTGATTCCTTTGGAGTTCGGCATAAAAGGAGGCAGATCTCTTAATCCCTCCATTAGCCTTGTTCATTAGAAGGAAATATTCATCGAAGTCCACTCTAGTGCTCTCATCAATGTCTTTGAATTTTATCCAATTTCTTCTTGTTTGGCACCAAAGGTGCTTCTAATGTTGAAAGAGTATTGGCAATCAAACATGTATATTTGGGTTCCCTTGTTGCATTATCAAACAGAGATGGCATGCACAGATACCTGAGAGATACACATTGCAAATAGAGATACCAATATCAAGGAGCAAATAGAGATGGCATGCAAATATACCGAGGGATACACATTGCAAAGTGGTAGTAGGCCGCTTGCCATTTTTTTCCAATCGAAAACATGTTTCATAGAGTGTGTATAGATCATCATAAGTTTTTTTTAGAGATGCAGGAGACTAATGAGGATAAGTGCAAAAGAATCTTAGCAAGTTGCTTTTAAAAATGAGGATACGTTGAAAAATATTCTTAGAAAACTACTTTTGAAAACACTAGAAATGTAGAGGACAATCGAACCTCTTCTACTTACAAATATTACAAGGAAATTATGTCACAATCATATCTTGTAACACCATGCTTGTTATTTACCTATTTATGTCTCTTGCAGCTATTCGGATTCTCAATCTACCATGCGGTTTCAGGACAAAGTTGATGACGAACTCAATTGTGGCTGAAAAAGACATTGGGAGGTGCATGAACATCCTGGGGTATGATTTTGTTTTTGTGTTTTTTGACAAGAATTTCGATCCCTTTTGGCACATTATAAAGTACCTTGGCAGAATACAACTAAACTACTGACAACAATGATGTTGACAATCCCTACCACATTTTGAGGAGAATACTTTGATGAGTTTTTTAGCACGCTTTCTTCTAGAGTTTCAGCTGGTGCGTTTGCGCTAGGAGCTCTTGTTGGTGCAGTTCAAACGGGAGGATTTTTTGTCACGTCCAATGGAAGTTGTGCACTGCTAAAATTCGAGGAGTATATGACATTGCCCTGAACTCTGACATCCATAGTTGTTAGCACATCTGTTAGTATTCCCTATGCAGGTATGCTCAAATGAATTGAAGAAGCTTTGCTAAGAGGTAATATGTTTGAACACACCACTATCAAAGTATGAGATATCCGAGTCTACTACAAACATACATCGCTATGAGAAGATGGATCATAACTGCAAATAATAGTAAATGCCCATTCTTCATTCTCAACAAGATTAGTAGACACTATTTAAGCTGAAGAAGATTCTGCAACAATCATTCTAGCCTCTTTCTTATTTGACTTTTTTGCAGCCAGCTTAGGACAACTCTTTATCACATCATCTTTTGCCTTATAGTATTTGATTTTTTTTGGCTTTTGTATGTTCTTCTCATGTTTTTCTTCCTTTTTTCATCATTCAACACCAAAAAATTTTTGCTTACTACTAGATGACCTCCATTTACCTTTGCCCTTCTCATTCATTAAGAAAGCTTGATCTGCAACTTGCATAATTGACCTATTTTTATTATCATGATCTTCTTGTAGCAAAAAAGAGACTAACTCCTCAAATGTTAAGCCATTTGAATTGCCTTTCATCATCTATCAAAAATTAGAAGAAAAACTTTGATATAAATCTAGAAGATCACAAATTTCTAAGCAATTTTGAAACTATGATTAGACAGGTTTGATCAACACCCTAGATGGTGGTGACTTGCTCTAAATTATACCAATTGTTTGAGTTCAAGGTCTTTGGAAGCATATGGATAGGAGAAGGAAGAAGAGGCTTGGAACACAAAATACTAAATGTATTACTAAGTGAATGTACTAAGATAAGTGACTATTAGGGTTATAGGCACATATACAAGCTACAAAAAAAACCTCCTCAAGAGGAAGAAAATTGCCTTGGTAGTCCTATGTCTATTCAAACAGATCACTACAAAAATATAACAATAATAATGTTGAATTAGGAATCAAGATGCACTAGTTTGCATGTAGCACGAGAGTCTAGAACCAAACATTCACGAAAAAATGTTCTATTAAAGTTATGAAGGTTACGACTAACTTAGTGTTTAAAAACACCACAAGTGCTTTTAGTAGAAGGAGGGTTGAGCATGTTGGGAAGCATTCGAAAATAGGGGATCAACATGTTACTCGTTTCATATAGCAAAATGTCTATTACGAGGTCAAGGTGCTTGAGACCAAGGGTGTCTAGAAGGATTTCTATCCAATGGAGGAGGATTCTAGGGTGAGATCATGGGTAAGGGTGGGATTCTGGTGCATTGATGTTGACTAGAGCGGTGAACTTGGGGCACTTAGAGAACTAGTAGGAATGGTGGTGCCAAGATGAAGAAAACCAATTTTTGGCATTCCTTGTAAGGATGGTTGGGGAAGTTAATTCGAGAAAATGAGATGCATGCCTAAGAGTTATCTCTCGTAGGATTAAGAACATCCACATGATGAAACTTTAACTAGCATCTACCAATTGTGCATATAGAAATGATAAAAATTAACGAGATAAGGAAGGAAGATGTAATACTATCTATGAAAAATTTGGGAGTTCAAACCTTGTAAGAAGAAGATTATCCCATTGGAGGCTCCATTCTTTGAGGAAGGCTTTGGTGGGTTTTCCTTCTTTGAGAAGAAACATCTTGAGGACTTCAATGTACTTGTTAGGCCACCGAGTGTGCCTTCATTGACATTATTCTCTTCCCACATTCACAATGGTGTCGATCTTGCTAGGATTCTTTTTATGAGGGCATGCTTTTATACAATATCATCATCGTCATGAGTTTCCACGTATGGTGTTCATATTATGTAGCTTTTTGGGCTTGTAAAGCATAAGGTAGAAGTTTTTGAAATGGTGATAAATCATGCAAGCTCCTGCAATCAAGCCAAGATAGTTCAATAATATATGGGAAATACTTATTCATGTGATACCATGTTTGAAATAAAAGAGCCTTTGTAGGTTGCATATAGGTACGCAAATAGAAAGATAGAAATGTAGAGGTGGTTTCAAGTTTTGGGTACAATTCTGAAACGAAGGCTATCATTTGTATCATCCACAAACTAAACACATTTTTGTTAGCCATAATTTTGTTTTTGTGGAAGATGCTATTCATCCATTACTTTCATGTACGAAGGAGACATCCATCAGCTCCAAAGACATGTATGATACTTTGCTTAAGCTACGACTTTATTTAGAGAGAATATCTCCTAGATTAAGGGACTATTTTTAGTGAGAGCCAAAATATGAATTCAACATTCAAACTTGGGAAAGCCTCTATAAAAACCTCTTGTAAGATCTCGCGGGATATCCACTCCACTCTTGTGCTTTCCTTGATCACATTGTAGAGAGTGTGTGCCTCACCTCATAGCCTACACTTCTTATTATCATTGGGCATTGATTATCATGCCAATGATCTTGTACAACATTTTCATATAATATAATAGATCATTGCCTACATCTGTTGATCTCTCAATCATTGTCACTCATAATAGTGTTCTTGTGTTGCTCATATCTCAGTCATTAATCCACCACTTTTAATGTTCTATGGCTCATTGGAATTAGCTCTAAGTCTACTACATGCTGACAAAGTTTGAAGATATTCCATTTAGTGGATTGGGAGAAACATGGTTCAAAGTGGTCACTGGTCCTTCTCTAAAGAGGTCCTAAAAAATTGGGGGTAATTCTATACTTGCTAAATTGATTGCTTTGTGTATAGTCAATCATTTTAATTGATTCTACTTGGAATCATTAACTCTTTAAGCTAATTTGATATCTCTAGAAGGAATGTTTCTAATTTCTATTCTATTGGAAACACTAAGCTTAACAAGCAGCATGTGTGTGAACCAAAATAGAAAATTTTTTATGAATGGTGAATTGGGAAGTAGTCTATTTTGGATTAGTCATCTCATGAATCATTTTCAAAGTACATAGGCACTTATTTAGTGTCACTACAAAGCTAATAGGGCCTACAACTCAACTCTGAAGTGAAAGAGGGCAGGTAGAGAACAGGGATTAGCAGTACCAACTCATTTCTTGGAGTGTCCATCCATCTTTCCCAACATGATTCATGCAAAACCGCCCCCCCCCCCCCCCCCCCCATTGCTACCTTAGCCAAAATAGAACCTACCCTCCCTTCAATTCTTGAGAGACCTCCAAGAATGCCCTCCCTCTCCCCACAGAGCTGCCCCCCCATGTGGGAGTTTAAGCCTCTTCGTATCCTCTAACATTTCCTAAGTTGGTGCTTGCCCCCACTATATGGTATATAGCCACCTGCTTCACATTGAACTCCATACAAGATTTAAATTGGATCAAGCCCAATGGCCTTTGTAGAAATAAGCTTTCTTTATTCATGATTACTTTTTACAAATCCACATCCTTCAGCACCACTAATGGGATTTGACTCAAGACTCCCCAAAGTGCCTCAATATATGGTGCTTAACATGGGATGCACGATGCTGACATAGCCTCTCCATGCACCTGCAACATCCTTGAAGATTCTCGATCATGCACAGCCTGGCAAAATAGTATCCTCAAGAAAGGTTCCTCTCCCTATACATTGCGCCTGCTTTGGTTGTACGAATAACCATATGTATGCTTCCAAAGTTCAATTGTTTTCGTAAATATCAAGTTCCTGACCCTCTGATCTTATTACAATATGAATCATGAGAATTAAGACCTTCCCAAGAAGCTTCATTGTGTCTTTTCCTAGGAGTCCCTTCTGGGGAATCTCAAAATGAACAATTTTACCGTGGAAAAACCTCTCAAAAAGGTTGCCTTGCATGTCCTGCAACCATTTCCAGCCATATAAGACAAAAAAATTTAACCCCAATGCTCCATTCTTGGAGGAAGGCTTTGGTGGGTTTGCCTTCTTTGAGAAGAAATATCTTGAGGAGTTCAATGTAATTTTTAGGGCACCAAGTGTGATTCATAAGTCTCTTCAATTTGATGCTAGATCTCATCTCTAGAGGTCATTAAGTAGAATGTTCACTTGAATCTATCAACTCATATAAATAAGAAATTGAAGTGAGGCATTGAAAATCTTCTCTTCCCACATCACAATGGTGTCAAACTTCATAGGCTTCTCTTTATTAGGGCATGATTTTGTAGCTTCCACAATGTCTTGCAGTTCTAGGTTTTGCAATATCATCATACTGAGTTTCCACAAATGGTAGTGCATATTTTGTGGTTTTTTTGGCTTGTAACGCACAAGGAAAATTTTTTGGCCATAGTGATAAATAATGCAAGCTTACGCAATCAAGCCAAGATAGGCCAAGAATATGCGAGAAATACTCATTGGTGTGATACCATGTTTGAAATAAAAGAGCCTTTGTACGTTTCATATAAAAGAGCATTTGAAAGGCAGACATGAAAAGGTCATTGCAAGTTAATGTTTATTAATCGAAGATTTTTACAAGTACTTTTATATGCATACTTAAAATATTCGGCTCATCAATATGAGTTTTACTAAAGCCCTATGTTGTTATGCATATGTGTTGACATTACACATGGACATGCCATGTTTCAATAGAAAGGTCACCATCATGAAGGTAATGTAGTGATGAAAAACATGGCCTAAAGACTATCATGCAATTTGAGGCCCAAGACTAGGAGCACATGAGTAAGAAACATATGCGGATCATCCAAAACTTTTAGTGTGGACAATTGCTCTTAGAGAGCTACAAAGAGCAAGGTTTGGAAGGTTTTTTATGGAGTAACAAAGTTTTTATGGCTATAGATTGCCTATTAGAAATCCCAATATGGATTTAACATCTTAAATAGGCACATGATTTGGACTTTTGGATTGTTCACCAAGATGCATTTCTCTATGATTGAACATAAATTTTCTTAGTATTTGAATAGAAGAAAGTTTATATGTATCACACTAGGTTGAGGGTTGACAATAGAGCTGATGTTCCACAGTGATGAATGCTTTAGGAGATAATTGGGGCCCTTGAGCTTACCAAGGTGATAACTCGATATAGTATTGGAAAAAGGAAAGCATGTCCACTATGCATTTACATTGCTTAGATCAACACTTAGAAGGCACAAGTGTGACAAGAAGGAAGAGCAATGGATTAGCAAGCAAACACGTGAAGTTACTTTGATACCATGTTGTGAAGACAATAAACACACAGATGTCCATCAATGCTAGCATAATGGGTAAGTATTTTTCCTCTCATAGGCAGGGGCGTGGCTCAAATCCCCTTGGATACATTGGCAGAATACTCCTCATCATTACAAGATGAGATGTTAACCGGAATCCCTTCGAGAAGTATTGGCCTTCAACAGTCTTAGTGGACAATGGTGGCATTGGAAAGGTCTTCATGGCTACGCCAAGTTCCACCTTAATTCAAACTAGACTACTTTTCTAGCCTTCCATTATCCCTTAGTTGTTCCTATCCTTGGCACACATTGGAGTTCACTCATTCTTATTAAGTGCTAGGCGTTCAAACCCTACTTGTGGGGTTCAACGGGTCCCCATCAGTGCTAAAAATGAACACTAGCATTGATATGGTGGGTTGCAAGATATGCACCATGTGCTTTGCAAAAAACGAAAACTAGCATTGATATGGTGTGTTGCGAGATATCAAAGCCTAAAGGCCTAACTACCCTAACTTAGGGGAGATGCTAGTATGCCCAAGGAGAACTAGGAAGTTGTGCTAAAAAGCTTGATAAGTTTTCCATCCCCTTCATGTAGAGGCCACTTATTTTTAATCTTCTCCTATGATGCTTGAAGTAGGCATGGGGAGCTTCTGAAGTTTATAATCCTTCTAGCCAAGAGGTCAAGGGAAGGCTCAATGGGCCAAATTCTTGAACAAATATCGAAGTTGGATGGACATTCTCCTTCCAAATTTCCGAGATGGCTTCACTTCTAATTGCCTTGCAAAGAGCTACAAAATAGCCAATAGTGATACTAAGAAGAACTTGCTTCAAGTCGATTAGGTTGCCCAACGTGAGACACTTGCAAACTCCTCTCCAAATGGGAGCATTCTTGTGGTTTGAAAAGAAGATTGAGCGATATGTTCATGTCCATCATTACATCTACTATATCATGGCACAATACCGAAGATTTTCGTAGCTTTCACATTCTTCAAGATCCTAGTGTGGAGAATTCCTCACAAAAGGGTGGCTTTCTTGCTATCCATGAGCAAGTTCCAAAACCCTTTGAATTCGAGATTCCCTATGATCCATAGATCCCTTTGAATTCTAGATTCCATGTGATCCACATCCAATTCAAACGCTATTTTCTATTGATAGCTTGACAAAGTGTTTTCTTGATTTTTAGGATGCCTTTGATTTTATTTCCATTTCTCCATTTGATTTCTTTGGAGTTCGGTTTAGAAGGAGGCAAGTGTCTTAATCCTTCCATTGGCCTTATCCCTCAGAAGGCAATATTCATCGAAGTCCACTCTAGTGCTCTCATCAATGTCTTCGAATTTTATCCAATTTCTTCTTGTTTGGCATCAAAGGTGCTTCTAGTGTTGAAAGAGTATTGACAATCAAACATGCATATTTGGGCTCCCTTGTTAGCATTGACAATAAAACATGAATAATTGGGCTGTCATATCGATATGAAGGAGCAAACAGAGATGGCATGTGTGGAGGGCAAGAGTATGTAGAGATACCGAGAGATGCACATTGCAAAGCTGTGCTAGCCGCTTGCCATTATTTCTTCATTAGGATTATTCAATCAAAAACATGTTTTACAGAGTGTACTGTGCAGATCATCATAAGTTTTTTAGAGAAACACGAGACTGATGAGGACAATCGAACATCTTCTACTTACAAATATTACATGGAAATTATATTTGAATCATGTCTTGTAACACCGTGCTTGTTATTTACCTGTTTATGTTACTTGCAGCTATTCGGATGCTCATTCTGCCATGCGCTTGAGGTCCAAGGTCTGAGAATGTTCACGACGAAGTGGATTGTGGCTGAACATGTTGCCTTCAAGTGCACCCTCTCCGACGTTCTCCGACGCCCTCCGGCGCATTATAAGGTACCCAGGCAGAATAGAAGTAAACTGCTGACAGCAACGATCTTTGACAATCCCTACCACATTCGGAGGAGAAGACTTTGATGAGTTTCCGAGCGCGCTTTTTTCTGGAATTTCAGCTGGTGCGTTTGCGTCAGGAGCTCTTGCTGGTGCAGTTTGAACTAGAGGATTTTTTGGAGGATTTTTTGTCACGACCGGTGGAAGTTCTGCGCTGCTAAAATTCCAGGAGTATATGACATTGCCCTGAACTCCGATCTCCATAGCGTATAGATTTGAAGCGGAAAATCCGACATACAAGGGGTCGTCATTTTGTAAAACATTAGCGAGATCCAGCTGCAGCTGAAAGATGGGCTGAGGGGGACGCACAAATAAGGCATCCGATAATATAAAAGAACTACCATCAGCAGTAGTGAGAATGATCTTATCAACTCCCATGACAGGATAAGAGAAGTTGTTGGTGCATGTGACAGTATTCCCTGTAGGGGAAGGTTTGAGTGAAGTGAAGAAACTACACTACGAGGTAATATGTGTGGTGGCCCCACTATCAAAGTACCAAACATCTGAGTCTACTATAGACTTACACTGTTCAGGATAACATGGGTCAAAACTACAAACAGTGGTAAACATCCATTCTTCATTCTACAATGGATTAGCAGACTTTGTTTTCGGTGTTTCTTTGGGATGACGGGAGGACTGAGCATCTGTTGGGACTTCGGTATATTTACCAAGTTGTGACATTAAACGTATGCATCGAGGGTCGAATTGCAGCAACAACTTCCTCTTTAAGAAATGGATTTCCTCTATGGCACCTATTGATTTGACTAATTCATTAAAGCCCTCTACAAAGGATGCTTTGGATCTGCCATTGGCTAGCTCTTGTTGTAATATTTCTTTACTCTATTCTTTTGAGATTCATCTACTTGCCCATATGGCTTGCATGTTGCGATACAGCTTTTGAATTGCAAGCAGCTTCAAAAGTGTTTTCATAGGCGCTAGTATCTCCTTGGGCTACAGTCTTCTACTCTTGTTGTTCATGCTAGTCATCATCTTGAGAATCTTGAATGTTTTGGTTGGCTTCATCATCACCATCATCATCGACGTTATTGTCCGGTCTTCCACATCTGGACTTGACACTACTTGTTCTCATTGTCGATCAAGTGGTGAGATGGGGTAACTTGGCCTTTCATATTCTTGTAAGAAAAATTGTCCTTCTGGAAATTGAAATTCGCTAGAAAACGCGTCAAGCATTTCAAAATCAAATGTAGTGTTGATGGGCTCTGCCTCAAGGTTAGGTATTGCAAAAGTGAATGCATTTGCATCAATGGTGGTGCGAATCTCTCTGGTTTCTACATCAGTTGCTTGAGTTGTGGTGATTAGAGCGGCCTCAAAAGTGAGTATTCTATTGGTGGTGCCTTCAGTTACTATGGGACGCGATAAATGAATGCGTATGGGAGGTACGGGTGAAAGAGGTTCTATGGGAGACTACTTAGAGGATCGTTGAGGTGAGGTTAATTCGGGGACCTATAAACATGGAATTCTGCCTCATATGTGCTTTCGTGCACTTGCTTTGCTTGATTTGCACGCCTACTTGGAGATTCCTTTAAATCCTTTCAAATCATCACTAGTCATAACATGCTCAATTGGTATGCCATAGGCCAGACACATGTAAACTATTCTCGTGAGGGCACAGCACCCATGGATGACATGCTTTCAGGCCCATCTTTGTTGTGCTAAGTATAATTGACCTTGAGTCCAGCTAGTAAGATTTATCGTTTGAGGTCTTGTATTTGCTAAGTAAAACCCAAACCCAATGTGCTTCTATGGTATCATGAAACGATCTTGGGCGGGGAAAGCAAAATGGTGCATACAAATATGTAGTGGCTTTGATAATTCTGGTGTGATGGTAGAAATGATTGCCTACTTCAAGACATCACCCTTTCTCACTGGCTCAGGAATGAGCCTCCCTCTCTCTCTCTCTGTTGGTGTGTGTGTGTATCGTGAATCTTGAGTGCAGCCCAGATAATATCATTTGAGAGATAGAACTTCTTATAAGGGAGAACATTAACTAGCAAGTGAAAAATGAAAGTTCCTGGCAACTCCTTCCTAACAGGGAGTTCAAGACTTGTTACCAAATAGAAATAGTGATAAAAATCTAGTTTAAGTAGGGTTGCACTAAATTACTTTGTGAATCCAGCCCTCGCCCAAATTGCTTGTAGTTCCTCTGAATTTTGAATGTTTTCAAATTCTCAAGAGAAAAAATGATATCTTCCCCACATGTTCCCACTAAAGCAAAGCATTGCATCATAAATATAGTCTGCATCGGCCATGGGTCTTGCAAGTCCTTGGAACCAATGAGAGTTTTTGTGTACATTTTCAATTCTTTCAAGAGGAGGATCGTCAATTGGCAGGGGTCCCATAAAACCTTGAAATTCCGATGGCTTCATAGTAGGGTAAGGTTTAGCTAATATAACTACTAGCATGCAGGTGCTAACCTCGAAAGTTGCTTCAGTTTGCATGATGATCTGAATGAGTGTGTAGATGATCTACTACAAAAGGATAACACATTACTATGGAAATTAATTATAATTCCAAGAAAGTAAGACCACACTCCCTTTCCATAACCAATGTGTATCCCATTTAGCCATGTGTTGTGAGATGTTTTATGTAGTGATTTCTTAGAAACTAATGCAGGTCGCTAGATAGCCTACATGCTTTAGATAGTGCATACATTGCTTTTGATGAGACTTTATTACAAGTGATAGTGGGTTGGTTGGAATGAATTTATACAAGGTTTAGTTCTAGGTGAATTATTACAAGGGTAAGGGTTAGACATGAGAGGTGTTATGTCATACAAAGGATTGTGTAAAGGTTTCTAGATGCATTTCGGCATCCATCTTCTAAGAGTTGGTGAGTGGTTCTTTGGTTGATGTACAAAGGATGAATCTGGTAGTGGTGGTGTTGGTAGGTGCAATAATTTCAAAGGGATGTGTGTTACATGGCTTGGGTTTTGAGCTAGGATAAAATTTTTGGGTACCCAAATCTGCACAATTGTGGGTCGGATTGTTAGGTACTTCTTGGCGATCCAAAACTGTCGAGTTCTCATCAATGGACAAGAAGGTGGAGGGTGGTTGGACGTTGAATCTAATCCTACCTTGACTTCTTCACATCATGATCTACGTTGTTGGAAACATTTGGTGCTTTCTGACCTTTTGACACCCATACTTGCTTTGTGCCTGTTGCCTTGACATGCTGATATTGTTTCCATCTTTGGGGCATCTGGTATGGTTGTGAGTTTTGCCCTTCCTAAGTCATGATTATCTTCACTATGGTTGATGTTGAGAGGTCTCATCGACACTCTTCTTTGGAAAAGAAGGGAGGTCCAACACTTGGGCGACTTGCCCATTAGGTTATGAGGCATTCTGTACAATAGATCTATGTTAGACGGTTGGAAGTGTGGAGGATGGATCACAAGAGATTATGGTCCCCATTCGTCTATGTTACATTCCTCATGGAGGGTATTGTTAAGGAAGTCAAGCGGTATCACTCACTGTTGGTCTAAGGTTTTGATCTATAGGATGCACTTCCTAATATTTAAGTCCACTGAGTGATCGTATAACCAATCTTGGCCAAGGATTAGTGGTTCTATCAGATTTTCATCATGGCATTTTAGGAGTTTCACAGTCATGGTGATCTAGTGTATGAGGACAGGAAGGTCCACTTCACCTATGCAAGGGGTTCCTATGCCTCCTAGCCCTATGAGGTATGCCTCAATCAACCGCATTTCTAGTCTTGATTCATTACATTGAGACCATCTAATCATGCTAGTGCAGCACCTTAATCAATTAATGCTCTAAGCTTGTGGTGGGTGTTGCCTTGTTTTAGCATGACTATAATGAATGATCTCCAATCCACTATGCTAAAATGAGTAGTTGACTTTGCTTAACACATGGCCATATGATATCTCGGTGTTTCTTTGTCAATGATGGTGTCTATCCTTGAGCCCTTGAAATGGTTATGATGTTCTCTTTCTAGTCCTTGTCTTCTTAATTTCATGTCTTTAATGTGTTCTAGAGCTTCTACCTAAGCTTCGTTGCATATTCTTTATTCTTCCTCCTTGCGCTTCTTTGCCACCATGAGACCTCTAAGCTTATCCTCTGTAAGAGGTTCTTAATAAAGCTTGAATCTACAACCACTAATATAATTCGGCATTATTTCTCCTTCTAGAGTGGCTAATTGTACTGCTCCACTTGTCGAAAGTCTATTAATAACCATAGGTCCATAACCATGTTTCTCTAGCTTTCATGCGTTCTATTTCAGCATATATAGTAGGAATAAGTCACCTTCTTTTAGGCCTTTAACTTTCATGTGTGCATCAAAATAGGTTTTCTCTCATTTCTTGGCTACATATATGCCTATTCCTGCTTTCATCTTGGTTTCTCCTAATCGCTCCAAGTGTAGTATCCTTGATGATAATTCATGGCCAATTTATTGATGCTCTTGTGCAACCTTAAGCGTGGGTATCAAAAATTCCAAAGGGAGCATTGCATTTTAACCAAAAATAGAAGAGCAAGAGGATCTTATCTGTAGATTCAATGCAGAATTACATAAAGAAAGATCCAACAAACAAAATGAGAGTACTACAAATGCTTTCATGGACCTCAATGATCAAGGTGGTGTTGGTGCAGACCAATCACAAATTGGTGCTTATGAAAGATAATGAAGTTAAGAAACAGCATGGAGAAAGATAAAAAGAAGATTGGTGGTGACAAAGATCACTGAAAAGTGATATTTGGAAGCAAATTTGGACCTAACACATCCCTAACACTGTTGCATAGATCAAAGAACTAAATATTTTTGTGTCTCACAAGCATAAGCTAATTCCTCACTATTTGTTTGGGTTACATGGCTTGGAAAAGTTTCCTTTTTAGGTATTTAAAAAAAAAAGAGAAGTCTTGATTCATCTTATTCATGTTTGGATATTTAGAAAATGCACATTGGTATGTGGGTTATTTTGGGTCATTGGCGTGTGTGAGTGTGTCGTAGAGATTGCCTCTATTTCTGTAGGTATGATTGTTGAGGTGGACACGAAAAGTAGGCACATCAGTAGTCTAGAAGTCTTGCATGAGACATGCAAAAAAATGCTACCTTGGAGCATGTAGATTTTAGGAGCGCATGTCTAGGAAGGCATGATTGATCATGCAGTGGCAAAAGAGGAGATCCAAAGATAAAGATTGAGAGCTTGGAGCACAACACACAAGACTGAATGTATTACTAGAGAATGTACAAAGATAAGTAGCCCATTAGGGCAATAGGCGTATATACAAGCCGGGGGAAAAAAACCTCCTAAAGAGGGAAAAAAGGCCCCGACGGTCCTAGAGTGTTAACACACATCACTACCTAAATATATCAACAAATCGCCCCTGGGAGTGATGCGGTGAACAAGGAGCTGGCACTCATGTATAAGGAAGTGCCGAGCTATGTGGAAATCACTCCACAAAAGGAAGTAAGCCCAAAGCTTTGCGGAAAGCTTCAAACTTCTCCCTAGGCAGAGCCTTCGTGAAAAGGTCTACAATGTTCTCCTGCGTGGGCACATATGCCAAGCTGATCTGCCCAGCAGAGAACCTCTCCCTGACATAGTGATAATGCACCTCAATGTGCTTAGTGCGAGCATGGAACACAGGGTTCCTCGCAACTGCCAATGCGCTCTGACTGTCAGTGAAGATGGTGGTGGCAGAAGACTGGCCAACACCCAAATCAGCCATAAGGCGTCTGAGCCACACACACTCAACAGTCGCTCTGAAAGCTACCCTATACTCAGCCTCACAACTAGAAGTGGCCATAGTAGGCTGCTTCTTGCTCAACCAAGATATACATGAGCTACCAAGCATGAAGCAAAAACCACTGGTGGACACACGAGTGTCATAGCAACCAGCCCAATCTGAGTCAAAAAAAGCATGCAAATCTGGCGGTAGTGATCCCCCCTTGGGATAAAACAACCCAAGTAGCCGAGTACCACTCAAGTAGCGAAAGATGCGCTTAACCGCTTTCCAATGCGTGACTCCTAGGCAATGCATAAACCTGCTCATCTGTGAGATAGCAAACTGAATATCTGGCCGAGTAATGCATAAGTAAATCAAGCATCCAACAGCCTATTGATAGAGAACAACATCAAATGCATCTCCAGCATCATGAAGACTCAATTGTAAACCTGTCTCCATAGGAGTGGCAATAGGCTTACAGTCTTCAAGGCCAAAACGCTGCAATAATGTGTCAATATATTTCATTTGACACAAAGCCATTCCACCATCAACGTGCATAAACTGAATGCCCAAATAGTGATGCAAATGCCCCAAATCAGACATCTCAAATGAGGCATGCAAATCAGCCTTAAAATCAGCAATATGTGTCTCAATAGGACCAGTAAGAAGCATGTCATCAACAAAGACAACAATGATCAGAAGCACATCATCAGCACGTTTAACATATAAGGTGCTTTCAGTTGGACTGTTCTCAAAACCATGTGCAATCAGATAGGCATGTATCTTCTCATACCAAGCACGTGGTGCTTGCTTTAAACCATATAATGCCTTCTTTAACCTGTAAACCTGGTTTTCATGCCCTTTCTGCACAAAGCCACGGGGCTGAAAAACATACACTTCTTCATACAAGTCACCATTCAGAAATGCTGTTTTAATGTCCAACTGATGTACATTGCAACCATGATGGGCTGCAAGTGCACAAATGCTCCGAACAGTAGTCATACGACATGTAGGTGCAAAGGTCTCATCAAAATCAATGCCTCTTTCCTGTGCATAACCCTTTGCAACAAGCCTAGCCTTATACTTGTCAACTGTACCATCAGGTTTATGATTCAACTTGTATACCCACTTAGTGCCAATGGCCTTCTTGCCAGGAGGCAAGTCACAACCATGTACCATTCTTCATTATAGCATCATATTCAGATTGCATAGCAGCCATCCAATTTTCTGAATTTTGTGCTTCATCAAAAGAAACAGGCTCATTCTCATCACAGAGACTAGATGCAGCCATAGCATAGCAATCTGATGCAAAGGAGGTACTATGAGAGCCTGAACGAGTACGACATGACAAAGGTGCATCTAATTTGCTGTCACGCAAAGTCTGCACCAGCCATTTTGGCATAGTTTTTGCCTGCTCAATATCAGCTCTCTCATCAACAAGTGCATCATGTAAATCTGCATCAGAAATGGAGTGATCTGCATCATCATATGAAACCTGCAAAGGCTACGAAGTTGCCTCATTAGGACCAGCACTAGCCTGTCCACCTGTAAAAAGAGGCATCAAAGTATCATACATGTCTTTGGAGCTAACCAATGTCTCCTTAGTACATGAAAGCAATGGCTGAATAGCATCTTCCACAAAGACAACATCACGGCTAACCAGAATGCGTTTAGTCTGTGCATGATACAGACGATAGCCTTTACTTTCAGAACTGTACCCAACAAAAATACATTTTACTGCCTTATCATCCAATTTTCTGCGATGTTGTTCAAGCACTAATGCATATGCCAAACAACCAAAAACACGTAGATGAGCAATAGATGGCTTGCGGTCATGCCAAGCCTCATATGGAGTGATAGACTACAACGCTTTAGTGGGATACCTGTTCAGTACATATGCTGCACACATGACAGCCTCAAGCCAGAAACTATGTGGTAACGCTTGACTTTTGACCATGCACCTCGCCATCTCCATGAGTGACCTGTTCTTTCGTTCAGCAACTCCATTCTATTGAGGTGTATACGGCACTGTACACTGGTGTTTTATCCCACGTTCAGCCAGAAATGCATTAAAATCTGAAGACATATATTACCCCCCTCGATTAGAACGGAGGGTGCCCATTTTACATGCTGACAGATATTCAGCCAAAACCAAAAACTATTTGAAGCACATGAACACTTCGGACTTTGCTTTGAGTGGATATACCCATGCATGCCTGGAAAAATCATCAATGAAAGTCACGAAGTAAAGGTAATTTCCAAAAGAGGGTGTCTGCATAGGACCACAGACATCACTATGTACAAGCTGCAATTTCTGCGTAGCCCGAACTGAACCATCTTTTGGAAAGGAAGAACGCTGCATTTTGCCCAAAATACAGCCTTTACAAACATGTTTTCCGCGTGCCTCAAGTTTGGGCAAAGAGGACACCATTTCAGATTTCTGCAGGCGTAACAAACTAGCAAAATTTAGATGACCAAAGCGTGCATGCCAAAGCTTTGCAGCTGACATAGCCTGAGAATCATGAACTGCACATGCCGAATCATTCACAGATCTTTCATAGTCTATGAGCTTATACAGCCCACGACATAAAATGCCAGAAGCAATAATCACATCACCATTTGAGAGATCATGGACTGTACACCTGTCATCAACGAATTTCACAACCAAGCCAATCTTGGCTAATGCAAAAACTGATAAGAGGTTCTTTTTGATCCCTGGCATAAATAAAGCATCTGACAAAGTGAAAGAACTACCATCAACAGTAGTCAGAATGATCTTACCAACTCCCATAACAGGATAAGAGGAGTTATTGGCGCATGTGACAGTATTCCCTGTAGGGGCAGGCTCGAGTGAAGAGAAGAAACTGCGCTGCGAGGTAATATGTTTGGTTGCCCCACTGTCAAAGTACCAAACATCTGAGTCTACTGCAGACATGCACTGATCATGAGAAGATGGGTCAAAACTGCAAACAGTAGTAAACGTCTTCCTGCACAAGATTTGCATACTCTGTTTTTGGTGTAGAGGCCTCTGCAACAACCATTCCAACCTCTTTCTTCTTTGCCTCTTTAGCAGCCAGTTTTGGACAGTTCTTTATAATATGATCATTTCCTTTACAGTACTTGCAGAACAATTTCTACTTTTATCTTTATCCTGGTTCTTCGATTGTGCAGCATTTGCAGATTTTTGCTTACTAGTAGAAGAGCTCCATTTTCCTTTGCCCTTCTGACTAGCCAGGAAAGCTTGATCTGCAACACGCATAATGGACCTGTTCTGCCTGGACTGATCTTCCTGCAACAGAACAAAGACTAATTCCTCAAATGACAAGGGATTCCGATTGCCTTTCATCATCAACCGAAGAGTAGAGGCAAAACTCTGATATGAATCAGGAAGACCATTCAGAACGGTTTGCACAAGTGAGCTATCTGGTATAACCTCATCAGCAAAAATCAATTGTTCCTTCATGTGTTTGATCTTTGTAAGAAAACTGTCCATAGAATCACCTTCATTCATGTGCTCACTCTCCAACTGTTTTTGGAGGTAAGCAACATGAGCCTCATTCCTAGCCTGGTACAGTGGTAAGTGTATCCCAAGCATCCTTTGCTGTTTTGCAAGAGCGAATGTGAGGAATAATGGCACGTTTGACAGACAAAGCTATCAATGCATGTGCCTGGGCATCTCTGCCATCCCAACGAATCTGCTCTGCAGTAGGTGCAACAGAAACAGTAGCACGAACAGGAATCTGTGGAATATCATCTTCGGCACCATCTTCATCAGCTCCAACACCTGTATTTGCAGTACCTGTCGTTACAGGTGTAACATGACGTCTTTCAACACCCTACACAATGTTCCACAATCCTTTTGCAACTAGTACATGTCGCATCATATAAGCCCATAATGGGTAGTTGGTACCATCCAACTTATCCTCAATAGCCAATATATGGAATACATCACTGCTTTTAGCCATGGCCGGTGACTAAAATACCTTGATGCAGAAAATTGACTGTATCTCAAAAAGTTGAACGGAATTGCCCAGATGAGTTCTGCTAGACCTGTAGCAGACTTCGAGACGCTTAAACTGGCGAACAGAAACTGGTATATACCTTTGGCACAAAAGGACAAAATAGCCTGCACAGGCGCTGCGATAGTGCGTTCGGAAGTCAAAACACCCTGAGTTTGCTCACCAAATTTCGTGCGAATCTGAGACTGCAAACGGAGGAGTGTCGACGGCACCCTGGAAGAAGCGACAACCTGCTCTAATACCAACTGTTGGAGTTAGATGTCTACGGAAGCACGCGAACAGCACAAGGAAGAAGAAGAAGAAGCTTGGAGCACAACACACAAGACTGAATGTATTACTAGAGAATGTACAAAGATAAGTAGCCCATTAGGGCAATAGGCGTATATAGAAGCCGGGGGAAAAAAACCTCCTAAAGAGGGAAAAAAGTGCCCCGGCGGTCCTAGAGTGTTCACACACATCACTACCTAAATATATCAACATTACGATCGTGCACTAATCATGATTGTTTTCTTTTTCTATGATCGAGATTGGGATTGGGATTGGGATTGGGATTGAGATTGTGACTATGATTGAGATTGGGATTGAGATCAGCTTGGGGGTGGTCAGGTGGATGAGGCTTCACATTCAGCGATTTCATAGATTTTTTTAACAGAGATCAAAACTGCTTGTAAATTTACACAGGTAATAAAGCTCTCTATCTATCTATCTATCTATCTATCTATCTATTATCTCTCTCTCTCTCTCTCTCTCCCCCCTCCCTCTCCCTCTCCCCCCTCTACCTCTCCCCCCTCTCTCTCTCTGTTGTGCACTTTTCTTCCTTATATCTTGTGCCGAATTCTATTATTCAATGTGGGATTTGATTGAAGATTGAGAGACTTGTTACAAGTGGTATTAGAACAAAGTTGGATTACAGGACAAGATGTAGGTTTGAAGAAGAAGGTAGAAGAGCAAGAGGATCTTATCTCTAGAATTGAGAATCATATAAATAAAGATCCAACAAACAAAATGAGAGTACTGCAATTGCTTTCATGGACCTCAATGATCAACGTGGTGTTGGTGCAGAACAATCACAAATTGGTCCTTACGAAAGATAATGAAATCAAGAAAGAGCATGGATAAAGATAAAAAGAAGATTGGTGGAGACAAAGATCACAAAATAATGAAGAAAGCAATGGACAAAAAGTGTGAGACATGAATGAGCATATATTCACTTCAAGAGTATCCTAATTAGTGTACTATAGTAAGATTATCAATAAAGCAAGTGAATAACAATGTATTGTTCATGATCCAATTACGAATTCATGGATATATAGGTCAATTATGTTGGTGCAATTAATCCCATGCCTACACACTTGATCACTTCACATAAGATTGATGTATTAGCATATCATTTGGAAAGCTTCATATGTACAACCTCTTGTAACTTTGAGTTATAATTACTCATTGTAAAAGTAAAGTAAACCCACGAGGAGTTAGGAATAATAGAATCTCATAATTTTTGGTGGTTGAATCAAGAGAGAATCAATCCTATACTTTAGGATGCACTTTATTGCTAGAGATTTGAATTTGACTTCAAATCCTTGGCTCCAACAAAAATTTATAAAAGATGAGAAGAAAAGCCCCCATGTATCTTGAGGTTCAGAGATCATTTCCATGTACCTTCATTGAGGAGAAGATCTCATCTCATAGTTTACTCATTTCACACTCATTGAGCAATGCTCTATTGCCAATGACATTGTATCATTACTTGGTTTAATCTATACAAGTTCATTACTACTTACTCTCATATCTCTGTCACACTCTATCATAACAATGATTTTGTGTGAGCTCGTTTTCATTGTATACTACATCATTTTGCATGATTTGAAGCACGACACCTTCAGCATTCTGTCTACTTTAACCTTACAAAGTTTCATTAATATGGGTTCTCACGATCATTAGATATCATTCAATTAGTGCTCACTGGTCTGTGAATGTCAAGGCTCGTAAAAGTTGGGATGGATGCTTAACTTGCTGAACATAATTATCCGCATATACTTTATCATTTTAGATGATTCCACTCATGATTTATTCTTATTAGCTAGTTAAAGAGGCCCACAACACTCTTCAGCCATCACTTATAGCAAGTGTGAAGCAGGTTTTAGCTACACCCATTGACAAATTGGATAGGAACAACTCCTGGTCATGGTCCCTACGGATGCAAGCATACGTTCAAGGGAGAAGCTTATATGTGTACATCTCAGGAGATGAAGACATGCCAATCTTTAGAAGCAAGAATCAACCAACAAGGGAAGAGCAAAGTAGGCTAACCACATGGTGTGCAAAGGATGCTCTTGCAAGGTCATATTTACTAAACTCAATCTCTGATTTCTTATTACCACATGTTAGAAACTATAAAACCTCTCAAGAGACTTGGGAAGTACTTTCATCATACTTCTCCTCCAGCACAAGAGCAAGGAAGAATGATTTGTGGATGGCATTCACAACTCTCAAAAAGAAATCAAAGCAAGGAGTGGCCGACTATGTAACCAAAATGAAAGATGTTGTAGAACAACTTGCAAGCATTGGAGAAGAGATAGAGGAAGAGCACATAGTGAGGCTGATCATCAATGAATTAAAGCTGATGACAAGTGGGAATCCTTCACCAATGCGATGGATCTCTACATGGAGATGTAGATACGTGATCTCAACACCTTAATGGGACAACTCTTCACCCAAGAAGCAAAGCACAATAGAAATGGTGACAACTCAAGAGGTAATTAATCTTCTACCCTTTATACAGATAAGAATAAAGCTAAGGATAAAGCCAAAAGCAAGAAACAAGATAAAGAGGCTAGTACCTCTCAAGCTAATTATGCAGGAAGAGGAAGAGGTGCTAGAGGTAGGGGTAGAGGAGGTAAGCAACGTAGGGGGAGACCCGACAACAATTCACCATGCAACATATGTGGTCTCAATAACCACACTTTGGTGTAGCTCAGTGATGAGTAGCACCTCCTTTAATGTCAATCCGGGAAGACATGAGGATGGTATGAAGACCTCAAGCAAGTGAAGGCACAAATGTGCGAGTGAGAAGCACACCAACATGCACACACATACACACACATGCTCACACTCGGTAAGAACAAAGAGAGTTAGACAATGGAACTCTTCTATTATAACCAAGTTCTCATACAAGTTCAAAACTACAAGAAGCTCGCCCCAAAAATAAGCTCTCTAGCTCTATTTATAGTTTTTGACTAGCTTTGGCCCTGTCCAGACCTAGTGTCCGGCCTAGTTAAAAATTAGGTTCCAGGGCTTATTTGAGGGCTCAAACGAGGTCTAAAAAACATGAAAATTGATAGGCAATTACTTCTAAGGCTCCTCAAGCTCCAGGACTCCTCGGCTTGTACAAAATGAAGCTACAAAAAGATGAAAGGATATTTACAAGGGTTTTTAGTGATGAGAATCACTTTTAAAATGATGTAAGGATTGGAAAAAATTATTCAGATTTGAGTATGGTCTCCTCAATGGTTTTCATGGCCAGCATTGAGTTGCTATGCGCTCTTCGTGAGTGTGGCCCATCTCTTCTACCTACTTCATCCAAGCAGCAGGGGGTTCTTCGTAAGTGTCATATCCCTCGTCAGTGATTCTGCCTCCCGGAAGAGGTTGAGGCTCATAATTATCTTCAAATGTATCTTCCACTGGAATGACAATGGCCTCCTCTTCTATTGGTTGATCGGGTGGAGAGGGGGGTCATTCATATTGTAACAGCTTAATCTTTAATTCTACAACTTGCTGGCGTAGTTGAAGTACCTCATTGGCCGTTGAAGATTCGGGCTCTGGTGAAGTAGCAGAATTGACCATCTCTTTAGGTTCTGATGGGTGTGGTGGGGGCACTTGGGATCTCTGTAGTTCCTTTAACTGATCTACCGATTGGTCGTGTGCCTCCAAGAGGGTCGCATAATCTTCTAACACGTGCTGAATGTGTTTTGAGGGAATAGCTTGGAATTTGGCAGGGTCTATAGGTTCCCCTGGGGTGTTTTCCATGGCTGCTTCTAAGTTCTCTTGGTTTTGTTGCTGTATTCTTCTATTCTCTTCTTGAGCAGCTGCTAAGTGGCAACGAAGTAAGGCCATGTTTCTTTTTAGTTTAGCATTGCGGGCAGCTGGTCTCTGAGTTGTTCTTCCATAGCCTTACCCGTCTTTGTATACTTGGCTTCAAGCTCTGCATTCGATTGCTGGAGGGTGGTAACTTCTTGTTGTAATCCTGCATTACTCAATTCCAAGGCATTGACACATGCCTAAAGATGGGATGACAGAGTACACAAATCCTTATTGTTTTCTTTCAATAATATGTATTCTTGTTTAAGCTAGGTGGCTGCTTCGAACATAGTGTCTAGTGCCTGACTAAATGAGGTGGATGCAAGGGTAGAGGTGGAAGATGCAAGGGGTCGGGAAATGGGGAAGGGGAAAGTAGATGTTGTGCCTACAGTGATTGGAAATGCTGACGTGAGTGAAGTGAAATGTGATGATGTTGGAACAACAGTGGTGGTGGGTGGTCCTGTGGATGGTGAAATGTCCATGGGATCGGACGTGATTGTGTGTGAAGTGTGAATCGTGAATACTGGATGCTAATTCCAGATTGCTATTCCAATGAGAAAAAAAGGAAAGAAGTAGGCTAAATTCTTATTTTCATAGTGAAATCCTCATCTCAAGACTAAATTCAAGATTAAAACTCGTGCTGGGCTTCAAACTTTTAATAGAAAACAAAACGTTATGTCTGATTTTCATTACCTACGAATATGATACAATTAAAGCAGAAAATCATTATAATAAGAGGAGGATCTCGTTTTTATTTTTGGTAACAATGGTTGACTTGAATAGATCCTGCAAATATGTGGGAGATCGATATCATGCATTATTCTATATTTCCATAAATTCAGGTGCAAATGATGGAAGTATCATATGGGGAATGTTTATGAGGATTATACAAACATGTAATAGAATTCTGAAGACAAGAAAACCTTCAACTAAAGAAGTTGAATATGTGACAAAACATAATAAAGAAACGTATGTATATATATATATATATATATATATATATATATATATATCTATATATATATATATATATATATATATATATATATATATATATATATATATATATATATATATATGTGTGTGTGTGTGTGCGCGCGCGCGCACACATACACTTACATAAATACATACATACGATACGAACATGCGTACATACGTAAATAGGTATGCATATAGATACAGAGACACACATACGTACACACACACATATGAAGGTGATGAAATACATCAAAACATCTTATGACTTTTTTGGATTTCTATATGTAACCATTAGAGTACTTATTTATGGTTCAAATATAATAACAAACGTGTTAACATAAAATTAAAATTTTTTTGAACCTTATTGATTCTTCAACTCAAAGCATCAGGCAAATTCTATCACTACTGGCTTTTAACATCATAACATCATATTAAGGTGATGAAGTACATCATAAAGTCTCATAACTTGTTTTCCTTTCTATCACCATTAGAGTAATAGTTTATGTTTCAAACATAGTAACAGATTGCCAGTTCTGAATCGAGAGGGGAAACATCTTCTTTTAATAAGTCTTTGAAAGTACTTACTTGATTCTTCGACACACTACTCCAAAAATTCCATGCACAAAAGCCATTAATCTCGTTGCCCACCACTTTTTGCCTTGTGCAGATAGCTTGCTAACCAGTTAAGCCATAGCTCTGAAACCTGCTCTCCATGAGGATTAAAAGCTTCAAGTTTTTTTGTTTTTTGAGTACTATAGGAAATTGAAAACACACTCACACACACATAATATGGTACAGAGGACTTAGAGAACACTCATTAAGAATTGAGGCAGCCAGCCTTAGATGGGATTTGAACCCTAGCCATCTACATAAGAGTACAAGGCACAACCGCTAAACTACGTCTGCTGGATAAGATCATCAACATTTCCTCTCCAATGTCTAACACATTCTGACCTGTGTAACGAAAGTAGATTCCCTCGCAAGAGATAGACGGTTCGTTAACCTCCTTTGTAGTTCTCGCGAAACAAACAGGGATTTTTTTGTTTTGTTTTTGCATTAACACGACCAGATAGCTGTGAAAAATAGAACAAGGAGTACGTCCAATGTGCATGTAAAACTGTCATTTATGGGGAGTATTCTGCATCAATTTCAAGCGCCCATAAACATGTTTGATATAAAGTGCTCCGATATCTTAATTGGAATCTTAGAGAAAGCTTCTGACATGCGCTAGTTTCTTCATCGAACACATCAGATTATTAACAAATTATAACTTAATCTTTTCCGACTTAATGTACCATCAGTATTTCGCCTCTTGGATACATTGGCAGGATACTTCTCATTATTACAAGATGAGATGTGAACCCAAATCCCTTTGGGAAATATTGGCTTTCGATGTTGTTGGTGGACAATGGCGGCATTGGCAAGGTCTTCAGGGCTACGCCAAGTTCCGCCTTGATTAAAACTAGTTTACTTGTCTAGAATTCCATTTTCCTTTATTGGTTTGTATCCTTGGCATGCATTGGGATTCACTAACTCTTTGTAAGTGCTAGGCTCTCAATCCCTACTTGTGTGGGATTGAAGGGGTCCCCATCGATGGCAAAAAAGAAAAATAGCATTGATATGGTGTGTTGCAAGATACAAACCATGTGCTTTGCAAAAAAGAAAACTAGCATTGATATGGTGTGTTGCCAGATATACCAAGCTTGTATGTCTCCCTTGTTTTTTCTCTTTAAACAAAAAACTATTAAGAAAAGAGGAGATACAAGAGAAAGAAGAGAGAAACAATTGAAGCTCAAAGGCCTAACTACCCTAACTTAGGGGCGATGCTAGTATGCCCAAGGAGAACTAGGGAGTTGGACTAAAAAGCTTGATAATTTTTTCATCCCCTTCATGTAGATGCCACTTGTTTTTTATCTTCTCCTATGATGCTTGAAGGGGGCGTCAGGAGCTTTTGAAGTTTATAATCCTTCTAGCCAAGAGGACAAAGTAAGGCTCAATGCCCAAATTTTTTAACAAATATCAAATTTGTATGCACATCTCTCCTTTCAAATTTTTGAAATGGATTCACTTATAATTGCCTTATAAAGAGCTGCAAAGTAGCCAATAGTATCACTAAGAAGAACTTTCTTCAAGTTGATCGGTTTGCCCAACTTGAGAAACTTATAAACCCTCTCCAAATGGGAGCATTCTCGTGGCATGAAAAGAAGATTGAGCGATACCTTCATGTCGATCATGAAATCTACTATATCATTGCACAACACCAAAGATTTTGGTAGGTTTCACATTGATCGAGATCCTACTATGGAGAATTCCTTAGAGAAGGGTGGCTTTCTTCTATCTATGATTGGGCCCAAAGCGGTTTTGTTGAGAAAAGGGGAGCAACAGACCCTAACCACCTCACATGGAAGTGAGAGGCTCTTCCAAGAGGAGTTGCAAGAAGTGCAAGCAACGCACACACACCCACGTCCATGAACAATGGCACCATGGCCAATGTCAACAAGAACAAGGGAGGGCAATGCTCACACACAAGATAACCCCAAGTGCCAAATCCACACACATGGATCAACGCCTAGCACACAAGGAGAAAGGTGGAAGCCAAATGAACCTTCTTTCCATTAGCATGGAGGCCAAGGGACCCCCTCTTTACAAGAAATAGCCTCTATTTATAGGCTCAGCTCAATTCCCCCATGTGCTCCTTTTGACTATTAAAAAAGGAGCACATGCCTAACTCAAAAAGGATCTTTTCAAATTTCCTCTAACAACCAAATCTCATGCAAATATATGATATGTGCGCGTGGGGATTTCTAGACTCCTTGAAAAAGGTGACCATTTACAACAAGGCTCCAAAGCTTTAGTTTATGAGAAATATTAAAAAGTGTCTAAGGCAGGGTTCTTATGTGAAATCCTAAGTAGATACAAAAAGAGATATTATTTTGGTCTAGGGAGGGTTTCTATGCACAATTGTGGGTATGTGCATACCCTACAACCCAACACTCTCCCCCCCCCCCCAGACTTTGTCGTCCTCAACAAAGCTAAGAGGAAAGGATCATACACATCTGGACTGGTTCAAGCTTGAGTCTTCAATTCTAAGAAGCTCCAGGTCTGCAAATCTTCCATTTTGCAGTTTACAATCTTCAGGTCTCCATACTCTGCATTGATCTTTGAACCTGCAACACACCAGTCTTCAATCTTTCCGATCAGCAATACTGCAAGCCCTCAGTCCATCCTTCAATCTGCAGATCTTCAGTCTTTATAGCTGGGCGACACAATCCCCTTGGGGGGCAGTCAACCCAACTTTCATCCAATGTGCAGTCTTTGGTAATGCCTTCACCAGCAACTTCCAAACCTGAAATGACATACAATAGAGCAAGTAGCATGCATCTAGTAATGAGATAAACATTAATTTCAAATTTAGTCTCCACATCAGGGCATCCTCTTTTGCAAGACTTTTCTTCTAGAGAGACATCCTCTTGAAAATCTATCTTGCCATGGTGTGCATATCAAGTATAGCTATCCCTATAATATGGTAGTGATCGAGGTTATCATGGTTTCTAGTTCTCAAATAAACTTGCAATGTTGGCCTTATTTTCATTCAAAGAAGTCACTCATCGTAGTATCTAAAGAGGAAAATTGGATGTTCATGCATATAGTAAACATAAGATTCATTTCTCAAGTACCAGTGTCGAAAGAATAGAAAACATCCAAGAAATCTCGCCCAACTATGTGATCTGTATGGCCAAAGTATGAAACAGAAACAACCACTTGTGATGACATAGATCAAAAGTAAGAGTTGTGTAGTCCTAGGCAGAATTCCAGTTTGTTTGCCAATCTCACCCAATGTCATACACCAACAGTACCAAGGAGATATGATCCCTTAATTGAAGTCATCATAGTATCATTATAGCATCTAGGAGGGAAAGCATGGGGAACAAAATCCCATAGATCAACCCCTAGCTTGTAGTGTGATCTGAAAAAGCTTCAAACCTAAGCACAGGTTACACGACAATCCACCTGCCCAAGGTATTTCATAGTAGAGTTACTATCTAGTATTATGAATGGAAATTTGCACAACATTCTTGTGACACGTATCAAGTATGTCAAAATGAGCAGTCCCCGCACATTTAAACTATTGAATTGTCTTGTAACAGCCCTTGTGAGCTAGAGGCCCATCATCATCCTTCGTTTTGCGCTATAACACTTAGGGAAGAGTTAGGGACATTAAAATGAAAGCATACTTACAATGTGAGAGAATATCAAAGATAAGCCTCCTAATTCAGCTTCAGCCACCTCTAACAAAAATTGCACTCACTATATGCATCTGTTACTTTTACTTTGAAGAGCACAAAGAACATTGTGAAGCAAAAGCGTTATGCACCCAACCTCACATACATTTAAGCCATCATCATGAGGCACACAAAGAGGACAAACAAGGTCAATCATTCATCATTTTATCTAAGTGAGGCACCAAAGATATATGCCATTTGGTAATCCTGTAACTTTTATGAGTAGAAAACATTATATAGGCATTAGTATGACTGTTACATATGATGCAGGCTCTTCCAATTAGTTTGGATCTTGATGGAAAGACAACACTTATTAGGCTTCTCCTTCAAGATAACAGATTAGTCTTTTCTTCTAGAAAGATGACAAGAATATTTCAACCATAGCATCATACCTGGAGCGACTGAGTAAGTTCAACACATAATTATACCCTATGATAGAGATAAATAGTTGTATTTACTCAGCATCTATCTATTCATTACGTTCATATGCACATTAATTGGAGCTTATTCCCTCATGATCACGGATAATGAAATCAACCAATAAGACTTTCCCCATTTTTCCTGCATTCATCCATATTAGAACCATCCTGTATAGCACATGAAAAGCAATTCAATTCAAAGTACTCCAAGCTCAATATTCTAAATATCAAGAGTATTGGATTATACAATTATACAATTATCTTCCATCAGGCATATTGGCATCTAGTAAAATATCCAAGAACAATCCAAAGTTTGGCTTGTACACAGCAAGAGACCATCACAAAAAGAATTTTGAGTGTAGGGGATATAATTTGAATCCATAAGTAATGTAGTACACACCAGCATCTACCTCCCATTACTACCAAGAATCTGTGACACTTGCTTGGAGAAATGAAAACAGACCAAAAGAGCATAGACAAACATTTAAAGTTCCCTATAAGTTCTCTCCTTCATAGGTTTGATCAAAGGAGACTATGAAAATCTTATAACACCTAGAGTCGACATATCAATAGCATCATTCCTGACTCTAGAATGAAACATGGGTAGCCTAGATCTTTCCTAGAAGTGAAGTGCGACCAATGCATACCAAAAAGTTATATTTTAGTTATAATGAATGTCTTGAGAAAAAGAGCAGAACCATATGGACACCCCATGGAATCTTGAGCATGCCTTCCTTCACTGTGTTATGTCTTCACTTAAAACAATGGCATACAAGCATGAAATGGCACGATCACGAAGGCCTCTATAGAAATTGAGAACATGAAGAGGTCAACCAAATTACAGTTTGCATCAGGTTTATAGCATCATAGATCTTGTGGTCATTATCAAGCGACAATCCCAAAAAGGTAGTTGCAGCTGCCACCTAAACACAAGAGGCCACACGAAAGAAAAGAGGGGATTCTTAGATTAGCATAAATGTGTACACCCCCCAATAAGTTCCAAGTGGGTTTCCCAGCTTTATAGATGTCTTTCTTGGAATATTGAAAACACCACTCATGGGTACCTCCCTATAGCACTATCCCATCCCCACATAGTAGGTTGTTGCTAGTCTAAAATGATTAGCATCCCGGAGTGTGTGTGAACCCAAAAAATCATAATCCACCCATGCTTCAAAATGTAAGGAGAGACTCTTCAAGAGAATTAATGAACAAGAGGAAGCAGCCCTGTAAGACGTAGATTGGACTTCACAAGGACTCCAAAGATAAACTAGTCAGTAAATCGTGGGCCAAAAGATTTTGTCTTCCTAGAGCCTTGTGCTCAAGCCCTTAACACTAAAATGTGGAGTATGCCAATCATATAGTGTCTAGCCCAGTGGTCATTAGATGGATAGGTCTCATGTAAAGGACTCCTAAGTCACATCCCAAGTTTTAGTTCCTAGAGTCTTACGGCATTGTTTGCCCTTCAAGCATCCTCAGATAGACAGAGAACAAGAGCCATTCAAATATAGGCAAAAGAGAAACCCCCTAAGTCCGATTGCACACCTCTAACAGATCCGATACATACACATCAAGGGCAAGAAAACCCCAACAGCTATGTAACCTAAACAAAATGGGTTAAGCACCTTTAAAGGCAAAACGTATTAAACATAGTGTCACATTACTCTTTAACTCGAGAATAATCACAAATTCTTCAAATGCCTTGAACTTCTGATAGCATTTTGTCAGCAATCACTAGCAGCATCAGGAAATTGAATGTGCAGGTGGAACCGAAAAACTACAATTGGTTCAATCACAGAAGTCATGGCAAAAAGCGAAAAAGGCCTCGCGTGCAACCAAACTTAAGAGTCTGTTCACAAGTGCCTGCATAACAATACACATCTTTCTTCAAACATCGTACAAAGCTCTTCATCGAGAAACTAATGAGGAGCACAATTCAACCAGCCCATAGGTGTAGATGGTTCCTTGCAACACACAATAACATGAACACAGAAGACATTTTTTAAGTTGAACATATCCTGGCACGGAGCCGCAAGCAAAAAACCTGGGCATCAACCCATAGGTTTTAGCAAGGGTTTCCATCATGCATACAAAGCTGGGGAAGTTTGGGGACTTGTCCCCTTTCGAAAATGTTGAACACATCTGTACATTCCCAACGAAGTGTAACCAACACAGCATATTGTCGAGTAGTTGAGTCGAACAATTACCAATAGGAAGGTTTGAGAAGGGTAGGTATGTGGAGAAAAGCACAACCCTCCCCCTGCAAAGAAAGCTAAAGGCCACATGTCCTTCTTTGATAGAGAGCAGATGCAACCTGGAGGTAGCACCGCCAGAGAAGAAGCGGGGAGCTTGTGGAGAGCTCAAACGACCACACAAAACAAATGGTGAGGGGCAGTTTGAGGCAACTCAACCCCCAAGGCACCATTCCGAATGAATCTTCATGGAATCGAATAGAGCTTAAGAAGAGGGGCCCTGCATGGTGTGTCCACCATAGCTAAGGGCGCGGGGAAGCAAGAAAACCCGAAATGAAAGCCATTAACTAACAGAGTTATCTTAGAAGCTTCTGCTCACATGTGAAACATGCAAACCCCAAGACTTTTAGTTACCAATAGTGTTTCGGAGAAGCGTAGCTCTTCATAGAGTCCGGGTAGGGAATCGATGCGGTAGACCGTGAGGCAAAAACCGATGCCCAAGCTAAGGGAATACTGAGCAGATGATGTAACGAAGAAACCCCAGCTCTGCCAAACAAGGTGGATCCCATGATGCCTCGCCCTTGTGTGCAATGGACATTGATGGGGCACGATAGCAAAATCATCCTCAACTTCTCGGACTGAAGAGGGCACAAGCTCAACTTTGAGCAGAGCAAAGATGGAGAGTTTGCATATAGGTCAACTCCTCAGCATGGAAAGCGCAGAGATGGTGAAGAAGCTTGCCCCTGCCCCCCAGAGCAGAGGGAAAGAATGAATGAGGGAGTGAGAGTTCAACATACAGCACGATCAGTTCTTGGGTTGAATGAAGAGAACATGGGGCAGTCCTTTCACAACAGTAATGTATATTGCATCAAGAATTGATAGAAGAGAGAGATTGGTGAGGGGAAATAGCTGCACCTCACCGAACCATGTGTACATCGATTCTCATAAGGGAGAGAGAGGAATCGTAAAGTAGTGCCTCTCCCACACAAATTCGTAATAAATTTTTTTATTCTTCAAGAAGGGGAGTGGGAAAGCAACGACCATTTCTCGAAAATCAAATGGCATGCATAACTACAACCTTCAGTTTACATGAGAAGCAAGAAGCTTTAGTGAAGCATGGAATTCAATGGAGAATCCAACGTTTATAAGTGAATAGATAGGGAGCAAATGGAGAGAGGGAGGGATAAGCTAGGGTACTACCCATCCCACTTTCCAAAGCATTTATTGAAAAAGATGTAACAGAGATGGAGCGTGATGTCCAAAATGTGTTTGAGAGTGTGTTTGTGTGAAGAAGTGAGAGAGAGAAGGGGGTTAGGGGATGTTTTTGTGCAACAAAAGAAAAAAAAGAGAACTAAAACTACTCAAAAATTAAAGGAAGAGAGGTACCCTAGGCCAACCGAAGGCCACACGTATCCACAACTCAATCCAAGTGTGAGGTGCATCCACAAAGTGTAGGCACGGCAAGCTTGAAAAAACCCAACAGCTAAAGGCCGACGTCCCCGGCAATAGCGCCAAAATGTTGAGAAAAGGGGAGCAACAGACCCTAACCGCCTCACATGGAAGTGAGAAGCTCTTCCAAGAGGAGTTGCAAGAAGTGCAAGCAACGCACACACACCCACGTCCATGAACAATGGCACCATGGCCAACGTCAAGAGGAACAAGGGAGGGCAATACTCACACACAAGACAACCCCAAGTGCCAAACCCACACACATGGATCAACGCCTAGCACACAAGGAGAAATGTGGAAGCCAAATGAACCTTCTTTCCATTAGCATGGAGGCCAAGGGACCCCCTCTTTACACGAAATAGCCTCTATTTATAGGCTCAGCTCAATTCCCCCATGTGCTCCTTTTGACTAGTCAAAAAGGAGCACATGCCTAACTCAAAAAGGATCTTTTCAAATTTCCTCTAACAACCAAATCGCATGTGAATATATGATACGTGCGTGTGGGGATTTCTAGACTTCTTGAAAAAGGTGACCATTTACAACAAGGCTCCAAAGCTTTAGTTTATGAGAAATATTAAAAAATGTCTAAGGGAGGGTTCTTATGTGAAATCCTAAGTAGATACAAAAAGAGATATTATTTTGGTCTAGGGAGGGTTTCTATGCACAATTGTGGGTATGTGCATACCCTACAACCCAACACCTTTGAAATCAAGATTCCATGTGAACCACATCCAAGTGCTTGATGTAATTCAAGTGCTTTCTTGGTTTCTGGGATGTCTTTGATTTTATTTATATTTCTCCATTTGATTCCTTTGGAGTTCGGCATAAAAGGAGACATATCTCTTAATCCCTCCATTAGCCTTGTTCATTAGAAGAAAATATTCATCAAAGTCCACTATAGTGCTCTCATCAATTTCTTTGAATTTTATCCAATTTCTTCTTGTTTGGCACCAAAGGTGCTTCTAGTGTTGAAAGAGTATTGGCAATCAAACATGTATATTTGGGCTCCCTTTGTCAAACAGAGATGGCATGTAGAGATACCTGAGAGATACACATTGCAAATAGAGATACCAATATTAAGGAGCAAATAGAGATGGCATGCAAATATACCAAGAGATACACATTGCAAAGTGGTAGTAGGCCGCTTGCCATTTTTTTCCAATCGAAAACATGTTTCATAGAGTGTGTATAGATCATCATAAGTTTTTTTTTAGAGATGCAGGAGACTAATGAGGATAAGTGCAAAATAATCTTAGCAAGTTGCTTTTAAAAATGAGGATACATTGAAAAATATTCTTAGAAAACTGCTTTTGAAAACACTAGAAATGTAGAGGACAATCGAACCTTTTCTACTTACAAATATTATAAGGAAATTATGTCACAATCATATCTTGTAACACCATGCTTGTTATTTACCTATTTATGTCTCTTGCAGCTATTCGGATTCTCAATCTACCATGCGGTTTCACGACAAAGTTGATGACGAACTCAATTGTGGTTGAAAAAGATATTGTGAGGTGCATGAACATCCTCGGGTATGATTTTTTTTTTGTGTTTTTTGACAAGAATTTCGACCCCTTTTGGCACATTACAAAGTACCTTGGCAGAATACAACTGAACTACTGACAACAATGATGTTGACAATCCCTACCACATTTTGAGGAGAATACTTTCATGAGTTTTTTAGCACGATTTCTTCTAGAGTTTCAGCTGGTGCATTTGCACCAGGAGCTCTTATTGGTGCAGTTCAAACTAGAGGATTTTTTTTCACGTCCAATGGAAGTTGTGCACTGCTAAAATTTGAGGAGTATATGACATTGCCCTAAACTCTGACGTCCATAGTTGTTAGCACATCTGTTAGTATTCCCTATGTGGGTAGGCTCAAATGAATTGAAGAAGCTTTGCTGTGAGGTAATATGTTTGAATGCACCACTATCAAAGCATGAGATATCCAAGTATACTACAAACATTACATCGCTCATGAGAAGATGGATCATAATTGCAAATAATAGTAAATGCCCATTCTTCATTCTCAACAAGATTAGTAGACACTATTTAAGCTGAAGAATATTCTGCAACAATCATTCTAGCCTCTTTCCTCTTTGACTTTTTTGCAGCCAGCTTAGGACAACTCTTTATCACATCATCTTTTGCCTTATAGTATTTGATTTTTTTTGGCTTTTCTGTTTTCTTCTCATCTTTTCCTTCCTTTTTTCATCATGCAACACCAGAAAATTTTTGCTTACTACTAGATGACCTCCATTTACCTTTGCCCTTCTCATTCACTAAGAAAGCTCGATCTGCAACTTGCATAATTGACCTATTTTTCTTATCATGATCTTCTTGTAGCAAAAAAGAGACTAACTCCTCAAATGTTAAGCCATTTGAATTGCCTTTCATCATCTATCAAAAAGTAGAAGAAGAACTGTGATATAAATCTAGGAGATCACAAATTTCTAAGCAATTTTGAAACTGTTATTAGACGGGTGTGATCAACATCCTAGATGGTGGTGACTTGCTCTAAATTATACCAATTGTTTGAGTTCAAGGTCTTCAGAAGCATATGGATAGGAGAAGGAAGAAGAAGCTTGGAACACAAAATACGAAATGTATTACTAAGTGAATGTACTAAGATAAGTGACCTATTAGGGTTATAGGCATATATACAAGCTACGAAAAAAACCTCCTCAAGAGGAAGAAAATTGCCTTGGTAGTTCTATGTCTATTCAAACACATCACTACAAAAATATAACAATAATATGTTGAAGTAGGAATGAAGATGCACTAGTTTGCATGTAGCACCGGAGTCTAGAACCAAACATTCACGAAAAAATGTTCTATTAAAGTTATGAAGGTTAGGACTAACTTAGTGTTTAAAAACACCTCAAGTGCTTTTAGTAGAAGGAGGGTTGAGCATGTTGGGAAGCATTAAAAAATAGGGGATCAACATGTTACTCGTTTCATATAGCAAAATGTCGATTATGAGATCAAGGTGCTTGAGACCAAGGGTGTCTATAAGGATTTCTATCCAATGGAGGAGGATTCTAGGATGAGATCATGGGTAAGGGTGGGATTCTGGTGCATTGATGTTGACTAGAGCGGTGAACTTGGGGCACTTAGAGAACTAGTAGGAATGGTGGTGCCAAGATAAAGAAAACCAATTTTTGGCATTCCTTGTAAGGATGGTTGGGGAAGTTAATTCGAGAAAATGAGATGCATGCTTAAGAGTTATCTCTCGTAGGATTAAGAACATCCACATGATGAAACTTTAACTAGCATCTACCAATTGTGCATATAGAAATGATAAAAATGAACGAGATAAGGAAGGAAGACGTACTACTAGCTATGAAAAATTTGGGAGTTCAAACCTTGTAAGAAGAAGATTATCCCATTGGAGGCTTCATTCGTTGAGGAAGGCTTTGGTTGGTTTTCCTTCTTTGAGAAGAAACATCTTGAGGAGTTCAGTGTACTTGTTAGGCCACCGAGTGTGCCTTCATCGACATTATTCTCTTCGCACATTCACAATGGTGTCGACCTTGCTAGGATTCTCTTTATGAGGGCATGCTTTTATAGAATATCATCATCGCCATGAGTTTCCACGTGTGGTGTTCATATTATGTAGCTTTTTGGGCTTGTAAAGCATAATGTAGAAGTTTTGGAAATGGTGATAAATCATGCAAGCTTCTGCAATCAAGCCAAGATAGTTCAATAATATATGGGAAATACTTATTCATGTGATACCATGTTTGAAATAAAAGAGCCTTTGTAGGTTGCATATAGGTACGCAAATAGAAAGATATAAATGTAGAGGTGGTTTCAAGTTTTGGGTACAATTATGAAACTAAGGCTATCATTTGTATCATCCACAAACTAAACACATTTTTGTTAGCCATAATTTTGTTTTTGTGGAAGATGCTATTCATCCATTACTTTCATGTATGAAGGAGACATCCTTTAGCTTCAAAGACATGTATGATACTTTGCTTAAGCTACGACTTTATTTAGAGAGAATATCTCCTAGATTAAGGGACTATTTTTAGTGAGAGCCAAAATTTGAATTCAACATTCAAACTTGGGAAAGCCTCTATAAAGACCTCTTGTAAGATCTCGCGGGATATCCACTCCACTCTTGTGCTTTAGTTCATCATATTGTAGAGAGTGTGTGCCTCACCTCATAGCCTACACTTCTCATTATCATTGGGCATTGATTATCATGCCAATGATCTTGTACAAAATTTTCATATAATACAATAGATCATTGCCTACATCTGTTGATCTCTCAATCATTGTCACTCAGACTAGTGTTTTTGTGTTGCTCATATCTTAGTCATTAATCCGCCATTTTTAATGTTCTATGGCTCATCGGAATTAGCTCTAAGTCTACTACATGCTGACAAAGTTTGAATATATTCCATTTAGTGGATTGGGAGAAACACGGTTCGAAGTGGTCACTGGTCATTCTCTAAAGAGGTCCTAAAAAATTGGGGGTAATTCTATACTTGCTAAATTGATTGCTTTGTGTATAGTCAATCATTTTAATTGATTCTACTTGGAATCATTAACTCTTTAAGCTAATTTGATATCTCTAGAAGGAATGTTTCTAATTTCTATTCTACTGGAAACACTGAGCTTAACAAGCAGCATGTGTGTGAACCAAAATAGAAAATTTTTTATGAATGGTGAATTGGGAAGTAGTCTATTTTGGAATAATCATTTCATGCATCATTTTCAAAGTACATAGGCACTTATTTAGTGTCACTAGAAAGCTAATAGGGCCTACAACTCAACTCTGAAGTGAAAGAGGGCAGGTAGAGAGTAGGGATTAGCGGTACCAACTCATTTCTTCGAATGTCCATCCATCTTTCCCAACATGATTCATGCAAACCCCCCCCCCCCCCCCCCCCCCCAATGCTACCTTAGCCAAAATAGAACCTATCCTCCCTTCAATTCTTTATAGACCTCCAAGAATGCCCTCCCTCTCCCCACAGAGCTGCCCCCCTATGTGGGATTTTAAGCCTCTTTGCATCCTCTAACATTTCCTAAGTTGGTGCTTGCCCCCACTATACGATGTATAGCCACCTGCTTCACATTGAACTCCATACAAGATGTAAATTGGATCAAGCCCAATGGCCTTTGTAGAAATAAGCTTTCTTTAGTCACGATTACTTTTTACAAATCCACATCCTTCAGCACCACTAATGGGATTTGCCTCAAGACTCCCCAAAGTACCTCAATATATGGCGCTTAACATGGGATGCACGATGCTGACATAGCCTCTCCATGCACCTGCAACATCCTTGAAGATTCTCGATCATGCACAGCCTGGCAAAATAGTCTCCTCAAGAAAGGTTCCTCTCCCCTATACATTGCACCTGCTTTGGTTGTATGAATAACCATATGTATGCTTTCAAAGTTCAATTGTTTCTGTAAATATCAAGTTGCTGACCCTCTGATCTTATTAAAATATGAATCATGAGAATTAAGTACCCTCCCAAGAAGCTTCATTGTGTCTTTTCCTAGGAGTCCCTTCTGGGCAATCTCAAAATGAAGAATTTTACCTTGCAAAAACCTCTCAAAAAAGTTGCCCTGCATGTCCTGCAATCATTTCCACCCATATAAGACAACAAAATTTAATCATTCATGGAGCTAACAACGCTCCATTCTTGGAGGAAGGCTTTGGTGGGTTTGCCTTCTTTGAGAAGAAATATCTTGAGGAGTTCAATGTAATTTTTAGGGCACCAAGTGTGATTCATAAGTCTCTTCAATTTGATGCTAGATCTCATCTCTAGAGGTCATTAAGTAGAATGTTCACTTGAATCTATCATCTCATATAAATAAGAAATTGAAGTGAGGCATTGAAAATCTTCTCTTCCCACATCACAATGGTGTCAAACTTCATAGGCTTCTCTTTATCTGGGCATGATTTTGTAGCTTCCACAATGTCTTGCAGTTCTAGCTTTTGCAATATCATCATAGTGAGTTTCCACAAATGGTAGTGCATATTTTGTGGTTTTTTTGGCTTGTAACGCACACGGAAAATTTTTTGGCCATAGTGATAAATAATGCAAGCTTACACAATCAATCCAAGATAGGCCAAGAATATGCGAGAAATACTCATTGGTGTGATACCATGTTTGAAATAAAAGAGCCTTTGTACGTTTCATATAAAAGAGCATTTGAAAGGTAGACATGAAAAGGTCATTGCAAGTTAATGTTTATTAGTCGAAGATTTTTACAAGTACTTTTATATGCATACTTAAAATATTCGGCTCATCAATATGAGTTTCACTAAAGCCCTATGTTGTTATGCATATGTGTTGACATTACACATGGACATGCCATGTTTCAATAGAAAGGTCACCATCATGAAGGTAATGTAGTGATGAAAAACATGGCCTAAAGACTATCATGCAATTTGAGGCCCAAGACTAGGAGCACATGAGCAAGAAACATATGTGGATCATCCAAAACTTTTAGTGTGGACAATTGCTCTAAGAGAGCTACAAAGAGCAAGTTTTGGAAGGTTTTTTATGGAGTAACAAAGTTTTTATGGCTATAGATTGCCTATTAGAAATCCCAATATGGATTTAACATCTTAAATAGGCACATGATTTGGACTTTTGGATTGTTCACCAAGATGCATTTGTCTATGATTGAACATAAATTTTCTTAGTATTTGAATAGAAGAAAGTTTATATGTATCACACTAGGTTGAGGGTTGACAATAGAGCTGATGTTCCACAGTGATGAATGCTTTAGGAGATAATTGGGGCCCTTGAGCTTACCAAGGTGATAGCTCGATATAGTATTGGAAAAAGGAAAGCATGTCCACTATACATTTACATTGCTTAGATCAACACTTAGAAGGCACAAGTGTGACAAGAAGGAAGAGCAATGGATTAGCAAGCAAACACGTGAAGTTACTTTGATGCCATGTTGTGAAGACAATAAACACACACATATCCATCAATGCTAGCATAATGGGTAAGTATTTTTCCTCTCATAGGCGCGGGCGTGGCTCAAATCCCTTGGATACATTGGCAGGATACTCCTCATCATTACAAGATGAGATGTTAACCCGAATCCCTTCGAGAAGTATTGGCTTTCAACAGTCTTAGCGGACAATGGTGGCATTGGAAAGGTCTTCATGGCTACGCCAAGTTCCACCTCGATTCAAACTAGACTACTTTTCTAGCCTTCCATTATCCCTTAGTTGTTCCTATCCTTGGCACACATTCTTATTAAGTGCTAGGCGTTCAAACCCTACTTGTGGGGTTCAAGCGGTCGCCATCGGTGCTAAAAACGAACACTAGCATTGATATGGTGTGTTGCGAGATATGCACCATGTGCTTTGCAAAAAACAAAAACTAGCATTGATATGGTGTGTTGCGAGATATACCAAGCTTGGATGGCTCCCTTGTTTTTTCTCTTTAAACAAAAACTTATTAAGAAAAGAGGAGATACAAGAGAAAGAAGAGAGAAACAATTGAAGCCTGAAGGCCTAACTACCCTAACTTAGGGGAGATGCTAGTATGATCAAGGAGAACTAGGAAGTTGAACTAAAAAGCTTGATAAGTTTTTTATGCCCTGCATATAGAGGCCACTTATTTTTTATCTTCTCCTATGATGCTTGAAGTACGCGTGGGGAGCTTTTGAAGTTTATAATCCTTCTAGCCAAGAGGTCAAGGGAAGGCTCAATGGGCCAAATTCTTAAACAAATATCGAAATTGGATGCACATTCTCCTTCCAAATTTCCGAGATGGCTTTGCTTCTAATTGCCTTGCAAAGAGGTACAAAGTAGCCAATAGTGATACTAAGAAGAACTTGCTTCAAGTCGATTAGGTTGCCAACTTGAGACACTTGCAAACCCCTCTCCAAATGGGAGCATTCTTGTGGTATGAAAACAAGATCGAGCGATATCTTCATGTCCATCATTACATCTACTATATCATGGCACAATACCAAAGATTTTCGTACCTTTCACATTGCTCAAGATCGTGGTGTGGAGAATTCCTCACAAAAGGGTGGATTTCTTGCTATACATGAGCAAGGGCCAAAGCCCTTTGAACTCGAGATTCCCTATGATCCACAGATCCCTTTGAATTCGAGATTCCATGTGATCCACATCCAGTTCAAACACTATTTTCTATTGTTAGCTTGACAAAGTGTTTTCTTGATTTTTAGGGTGTCTTTGATTTTATTTCCATTTCTCCATTTGATTTCTTTGGAGTTCTGTTTAGAAGGAGGCAAGTGTCTTAATCCTTCCATTGGCCTTATTCCTCAGAAGGCAATATTCATCGAAATCCACTCTAGTGCTCTCATCAATGTCTTTGGATTTTATCCAATTTCTTCTTGTTCGGCACCAAAGGTGCTTCTTGTGTTGAAAGAGTATTGACAAAACATGCATATTCGGGCTCCCTTGTTAGCATTGACCATAAAAAATGCATAATTGGGCTGTCATTTCGATATGAAGGAGCAAACAGAGATGGCATGTGTGGAGGGCAACAGTATGCACAGATACCGAGAGATGCACATTGCAAAGCGGTGCTAGGCCGCTTGCCATTTTTTCTTCATTAGGATAATTCAATCAAAAACATGTTTTACAGAGTGTGTACAGATCATCATAAGTTTTTTAGAGAAACACGAGACTGATGAGGACAATCGAACTTTTTCTACTTACAAATATTACATGGAAATTATATTTGAATCATGTCTTGTAACACCGTGCTATCGGATGCTCAATCTGCCATGCGCTTCACGACGAAGTGGATTGTGGCTGAACAAGTTGCCTTCAAGTGCACCTTCTCCGACGTTCTCCGACGCGTTCTGGCGGATTATAAGGTAGCCAGGCAGAATACAACTAAACTGCTGACAGCAACGATCTTGACAATCCATACCACATTCGGAGGAGAAGACTTCGATGAGTTTCCGAGCCCGCTTTTTTCTGGAATTTCAGCTGGTGCGTTTGCGTCAGGAGCTCTTGCTGGTGCAGTTTGAACTAGAGGATTTTTTGGAGGATTTTTTGTCACGACCGGTGGAAGTTCTGCGCTGCTGAAATTCCAGGAGTATATGACATTGCCCTGAACTCCGATCTCCATAGCGTATAGATTTGAAGCGGAAAATCCGACATACAAGGGGTCGTCGTTTTGTAAAACATTAGCGAGATCCAGCTGCAGCTGAAAGATGGGCTGATGGGGACGCACCGTGTGGTTCGTCATCCAAATCTGTAGGAGGGTTAAGTCAGCATCATATTGAATCCACACCGTGAACGTGTAGTTTTTGTCGAGGTAGAGTTCTGGGTGAGCAGATCCTGGGGCACTCACAACATATCTTTCAGACACAAGGGAATTGAGATCGATTCCGATATGAGTTGCGGGCGCATCAGGAAAAGTTACGGATTGGATGGTGTCGAACTCGAGCGCGAACACATAATATGGCCTTGACCCATTCTCGACTGTGTTGTTGTAATTGTATAGACCTAGCCCTGCTCCAAAACTGTCTTTTGGCGCCTGCTTGGATGTGGAAATGAAGAACGCCATGCCGCTTCCACACTTACCATAACCGGTAGTGCATACTATCTGAAACGAGAAGGACGTGTTGAAAGACGCTGAACTGTTTTTGCCGTTTCCGAGGGAGTGGCGTACTAAAGAGACTGGATTACTGTATATCATTCTGCCAAGGTTGGTATCAGAAGAGGTGATGAGGGGGGTGAGCCAAACGGCGGAGTCGACGATGATTGGATTGTCACCTTGGTACCAACTTCCCTCTTGCACAAGCGTGATAAGACTGTGATTTCTGAAATCCGGGTACTCAAACTGCAAGGAGGATACAAGATATCTGCGCCCATCATTTAGGAGAGCGACGATGACGAAGAGGATGAGACGCAGCGTCGACAGCACCTTCATCATGAGCGGAGAGAAGTAGACAAAGCACTTGTCCTTCGTGCTCGAAAATGAACGTACTGTGTGCGTGCCCGAAGCAGTGAATGGACTTCAATATGTACTAAGGCAAAGTGGCACTGTACATCAGAGGATCTTAACATGGGCCATGGGCCTTCACCATTAGCACTCGGAGGCAAACAGCTCATCTCGGCTGTACTTGTTCCGCATGGCCGGGACCTCCATGGGTGCTTCCTTGGTCTTCGTTCTTTCCGTTTCGAGTCAAGTATGACTTTAATTTGAAGTGTAACGACCCCCAAAGGTCTTTTCAAAGGAAAAAAAAAAACAGAAACAATGTTGATCTGAAACATATAAACATGTGGGCGAAAGATAGACCTCAATATAAAATTGTGTATGACCTGCATCAACCTTCTGCAATGCAGATTTGGGGACCCATAATCTCTGTCATGACATATCTTATGGTGTAGAGGAAACTCCATAAGACATAACAATGGATATGCAGGAAGCTGCATCACACTTATTCTTAATTGTATGCAATATTAAATATATGGATCTAGAAATTGGCTTCCATTTGTACCATAATGTTAATCTTAATTATATGCAATATTAAATATCTAGATCTAGAAATTGGCTTCCATTTGTACCATAATGTAAACAATGGTGAATCCATGATACAAAACTATTCCAATTTAACAATGGATTTTACTTTCCATTCTCCATTAAGGAGTTCCTTTGTAGGAAAATCATTGAGGACTATCCTTGCTCTATCTGTGAAGGATAGTCCGATGTTCAAAAACATGTGTTGGAGATCTTCTATGGTGTTATATCTTTCACATATCCCATCACCAATCCCAAAATTATTACCTCTTTTAGTATTCTAAACTCCATTCAGGAAATATTTGGAATTCATGATTAAATGCTTAGGGCACCTCGGGAAGAGCTAAATAGAAGAGCTAAATGCTTAGTGCACCTTGGGAAGAGCTAGTTTCATTGATGGGAAATCAAGCTAACTTGTCATGTCCCATTGATTCTAGTTAGCTTCTACTTGTAAGTGTAGAAAATGACTTTAGCCACTTCATTAAGGAGTAATTTTTTTTTTCTTAATAAGAGGAACTTCGGTCAGAGCCTAGTCTCCCTTTATTGATTCAATTACAGAAACAATAGTACACGCAAGGGGCATAGTGCGCGTCGGATCTTTTATATCCCACAAAGCAAAGGTAGGACTACAGTGAAGGCATAGCAATGGTGATGACCAAGATTCGACAGGAAAACTAAGTTTTAGAGAGAGTTAGAAAGAGAATTAGTTATTTTTTCATCATCTTCATGGAGATTCCATTTACATTTGGTCTTCTTATTATCCAAGCCTAACATCCTACCTTGGCTGAAGGGAGGGGACTTCTTACAATTACATATTCTTCTATGTAACTGACCAATGGATCTATCAATTAGCCTTTCTTGAGATGGTCGTCAAAAAGTTGGCCACACATCTCTATTTCCATATCTTCCAAAGCGCTTTTGCAAGTAATACTTTCCATATACATAATGAATTCATTTATTATGAATATTTTTCACCCAAATGAATGTCTTTCAAATATTGAAAGGCAAGATTGAGATGATAATGAATATGCTAATTGCAGATTGCTATTGCGATGAGAAAAAAGACAAGAAGTAGGCAATAACTGGTTAAAAACAAGTGTTCTTATTTTCATAGTGAAATCCTCATCTCAAGACTAAATTCAAGATTAAAACTCGTGCTTAGCTTCAAAGTTTTAATAGAAAACAAAACGTTATGTCTGATTTTCATTACCTACAAATATGATACAATTAAAGCAGGAAAGTATTACAATAAGAGGAGGATCTCGTTGTTATTTTTGTTAACAATGGTTGACTCGAATAGATCCTCTTCGCCTCCAAATCTTTGGGAGATCGATATCATGCATTGTTCTATATTTCCACAAATTCAGGTGCTTCGGTTGACCCTAGGAATTTGATGAAAATAACTATACAAATGATGGAAGTATCATATGGGGAAGGTTCACATTCCTGTAGAGGAAGTACCATATGGTGAAGGTTTATGAGGACTATAAAAACATGTAATAGAATTCTGAAGACATGAAAACCTTCAACTAAAGAAGTTGAATATGTGAGAAAAGATAAGAAAGAAACGTAAATATATATATATATATATATATATATATATATATATATATATATATATATATATATATATATATATATATATATATATATATATATATATATATATATATGTATATGTGTGTGTGTGTGGGGGGGGGTATGTGTGTGTGGTCACATACACTTACATAAATACGTACATACGATACGAACATGCGTACATACATAAATAGGTACGCATATACATACAGAGAAACACATACGTACAGACACACACGTATGAAGGTGATGAAATACATCAAAACATCTTATAATTTGTTTGGGTTTCTATATATAAACATAAGAGTACTTATTTATGCTTCAAATATAATAACAAACTTGTTAACATAAAATTTAAAATTTCTTGAACCTTATTGATTCTTCAACTCAAAACATTTGGCAAATTCTATCACTACTTGCTTATAACATCATAGCATCGTAACATCATATTAAAGTGATGAATTACATCATAAAGTCTCATAATTTATGTTTCAAACATAGTAACAGATTGTGAGTTCTGAATCGGAAGGGGAAACGTACTCTTTTAATAAATCTTTGAAAGTACTTACTTGATTCTTCGACAAACTACTCCAAAAACTCCATGCAGGAAAGCCATTAATTTCGTTGCCCACCCCTTTTTTCCTTGTGCAGATAGCTTGCTAGCGAGTTGCACCATAGCTCCGAAACCCTGCTCTGCATGAGGATTGCATGAGGATTAAGAGGTTCAAGCTTTTTTGTTTTAGTAAAATAGGAAATTGAAAACACACTCACACACCCATCATATGGTATAGAGGACTTAAAGAGAACACTCATTAAGAGGCGAGGCATCGTGCCCATGTGGGACTTGAACCCTGTCCATCTGACTATGAGTACAAGACACAACCGCTAAACCATGCTTGCTAGATAAGAGCTTCAAGCTTTGCTCTCCCATCTTCAACATATTCTGGCATGTGTAACTATTATTAGGATCTTGCTCACATGCACGCAAAGGTTACGTATGTTGAAAACACACAAAAAAAATAGACATGCCAAGAGATGAGACACGGTGCAGTATTGGGTGCAATCTCCCCCTATGCACTCTGTTTTGAAAGTCCACAGAGTGCATGTATTTATATGAATTTTTTATTATGTCGAAATAGTGGTTACATGAGATCCGCTTCAAAAAGCACGTGTGAAAATAAAAGTTGGTAATTTATGTAGAAACCCTTTGCTTTTAATATTAGAAATTGCAATCTACAACGACCCTTATTCTAACCACTACTTTACTAATTGTTTCTAACAATAGAACTCTCTACCTGGGTTCATTTACAAACTATATAAATTATACATTGGATTATTGATGTCCGCCCTTTCACACCTTTCACGCCATCACAAACCTTGATCTGCTATATCAAAAACACCAAACCACATTAATACATTAATAAATTAAGTCTCCAACAATTCCTTTTTCAACATATTCCACAATTCGTAAAAATAACGAAAGTAGGTTACCTTGCAAGAGATAAACGGTTTGTTAGCCTCCTTTGTATTTCTCCTAAAACAAAGAGGGATTTTTTTTTTGTTTTTGCATCAACAAGACCGGATATCTGTGAAAAATAGAACAACTAGTACATCCAATTTGCATGTAGAGGGATTTTTTTGTGTTTTCGCATCAACAAGACCGGATATCTGTGAAAAATAGAACAACTAGTACATCCAATTTGCATGTAGAACTGTCATTTATGGGGAGTATTCTTCATCATGCAGAGTATTCCAGATAGATGTCGTTCAATGTCAAGCGCCCATAAACATGTTTCATCATTCATATGCCTCAAAGTTTGATATAAAGTGCTGCGATATCTTCAATGGAATCTTAAGGAAAGCGCATTTCATGTAACAAGAAATAGCTTTGCTATGAGGTAATATGTTTGACTATACCACTATCAAAGTATGAGATATCTGAGTCTACTATAGACATACATTGCTCATGAGAAGATGGTCTATAACTACAAATAATAGTAAATGACCATTCTTCATTCTCAATAAGATTAGTAGACACTAGTTTAGGTGAAGTGGATTTTGCAACAATCATTCTAGCCTCTTTCTTCTTTAATTTTTTTGTAGCTACCTTAGGACAACTCTTTATCAAATGATCTTTTGCCTTAGAGTATTTGATTTTTTTTGGCTTTTCTATTTTCTTCTCATTGTTTTCTTCCTTTTTTCATTATGCAACACCAACAAATTTTTGCTTACTACTAGATGACGTCCATTTACCTTTTCACTTCTCACTCGTTAAGAAAGCTCGATCTGCAACATGCATAATTGACCTATTTTGCTTATAATGATCTTCTTGTAGCAAAATAGAGACTAACTCCTCAGATATTAAGACATTTGGATTGGTTTTCATCATCTGTTAAAAAGTAGAAGAAAAACTTTGATATGAATCTAGAAGATCATTAAGAATAGCTTGCACACATGAACCATCTGGCAAGACTTTGTAATAAGAAATTAACTGCTCCTTCAAATCTTTTATCTTTATAAAAAAAATTCTACAATATAGAGTCTCCTTCATGCATATTGTCACGCCAACTATTTTTGGAGGTAAGCAACATGAGCCTCATTTCCTGCTTGAGCATCTCTACCATCCCAATGAAGTTTCTCTAATATACTAGCTGCAACAGGAACCATAGGAGGACTAGGATATTAAGATCATCATCTTCAATGCCATCTGCACCATCTTCAAAGCTGTATGCATCACCTTCAATAACTCAATTTGTAGGTCTAATAGGATATTTTTCAACGTCCTACTCAATATTCCCTAGCCCTCTTGCTACTAGTACATGTCATATCATATATGCCCACAATGGGTAATTAGTAACATCCAACTCATCCTCAATAGCCAACATACAAAATACATCATTGCTTTTATCCATGGCTAGTGAGTCAATACCCTGATGTGGATGATTGATTTTATCTTAAAGCATTGAACAGAAACATCATGCCAAGCTCTGTAAAACTTGTAGTAGACTTTGAGGTGCTTGTACAGACAAACCAAAACACATACATATGTCTAGCACAAAAGGATGAAATTGTCTCCATACTGAGTGTGATAGAGCATTTCAACCTGAAAAGAGCTCAAAGCATGCCCACACATTTTTGAGCAATTTTGAAACTATGATTAGAGGGGTGTCATCAACACCCTAGATGAAGTGGTGAATTGCTCTAAATTATACCAATTTTTTGAATTCAAGGTCTTCAAAAGCACGTGGATAGCACAAGGAAGAAGAAGCTTGGAAAACAAAATACAAAATGTATTACTAAGTTAATGTACTAAGATAAGTGAACCCTTAGGGTTATATGCATATATACAAGCTAGGGAAAAAACCTCCTCAAGAGGAAGAAAATTGCCTTGGTAATCCGATGTCTATTCAAACACATCACTACCAAAATATAACAATAATAATGTTGAAGTAGGAATGAGGATGCACTAGCTTGCATGTAGCACCGAGTCTAGAACCAAACATTCATGAAAAAAATGTTCTATTAAAGGTATGAAGGTCAGGAATAACGTAGTGTAAAAAAAACCCTCGAGTGCTTTGAGTAGAAGGAGGGTTCAGCATGTTGGGAAGCATTAGAAAATAGGAGATCAAAATGTGTACGTTTCATATAGCAAAATGTCTAGTACGAGGTCAGGGTGCTTGAGACTAAGGGTGTCTGGAAAGATTTATATCCAATGGAGGAGGATGCTAGGGTGAGATCATGGGTAAGGGTGGGATTCTGGTGCATTTGGGTGATAGTTGTGATGCTAAAGAGAGCAGTGAACTTGGGGCACTTAGAGAACTAGTAGGAATGGTGGTTGTTGATATATTTAGGTACTGATGTGTATGAACACACTAGGATCACCGGGGCACTTTTTTCCTCTTTAGGAGGCTTCTTCTTCTTCCTTGTGTTCTTCGCGTGCTTTTATAGATGTCTAACTCCAACAATTTGTATGAACGCAAGTCCTCGCTTCATCTAGGGTATCGTTGACACCTCTCCGGTTGCAGTTTCAGAATTGCACAAATTTTGGTGAGCATACTCACCATGTTTCCGAGATCAAAATAGCTTTGCTTAGTGGTGCCAAAATCGCGATCTGAGCTCGTTTTGGCCTCCGAATGCACTCTTGCAATGCATGTGCAAGCTATTTTGTCTTTTTGTGCCAAAGATATATACCAGTTTGGGTTCGCCAATATAAGTGTCTCAAAGTCTACTACAGGTTTAGCAAAATTCATCTGGGTGGTTCTGTTCAACTTTTTGAGATATGGTCAATTTTTTGCATCAAGGTATTTTAGTCACCGGCCATGGCTGAAAATAGTGGTGCATTCCATATGCTGGTTGTTGATGACAATTTGGATGGTACCAACTACCTGTTATGGGCTTATATGACACGACATGTATTGGTTGCAAAAGGATTGTGGAACATTGTGCAGAGTGTTGAAAAATGTCCTATCACACCTGCAACTATTACAACTATAGGTACTGAAGCTGATGCAAAAGGTATCAAAGATGATAATATTCTGCAAATTCTTGTTCGTGCTTCGGTTTTTGTTGCACCTATTATAGAGAAAACTTGTTGGGATGGCAAAGATGCCCAGACACATTCATTGATAGCTTTGTTTCTCAAACATGCCATTATTCCTCACATTTGCTCTTGGAGAATAACTAAGGATGCTTGGGATACACTTACCACATTGTACCAAGCTAGGAATGACGCTCATGTTGCTTACCTCCGAAAAGAGTTGGAGAGTGAGCACATGAATGAAGGTGATTCTATGGACATTTTTTAAACAAAGATCAAAGACTTGAAGGAATACCTGATTTCTGTTGATGACGCTATACCAGATAGCTCACTTGTGCATACCATTCCTAATTCATATCAGAGTTTTGCTTCTACTCTTTGTTTGATGATGAAAGGAAATCCAAACGCCTTGTCATTTGAGGAGTTAGTCTCTATTATGTTGCAATAAGATCAGTCCAAGCACAACAAGTTGATTATGTGTGTTGTAGATGAAGCTTTCTTGACTAGTCAGAAGGGCAAAGGAAACTGGAGCTCTTCAAGTAGTAAGCAGAAATCTGCTAATCTTGCACAATCAAAGAGGGAAGACAAAGATGAAAAGAAATAAAAAAAGCAGAAATTGTTTTGCAAGTACTATAAAGGAAATGATCATATCATAAAGAACTGTCCAAAACTAGCTGCTAAAGTGGCAAAGAAGAAAAAGGCTGGAATGGTTATTACAGAGGTCTCATGAGAAGCAACGCATGTCTACAATAGAATCAGATGTTTGGTACTTTGATAGTGGGGTGACCAAATATATCACCTCACAACACAGTTTCTTCACTTCACTCGAGCATGCCCCTATAGGGAATACTGTCAAAATTGCCAAAAACTCCTCTTATCCTTTCATGGGAGTTGGTAAGATCATTTTGACTATTGCTGATGGTAGTTGTTTCACTTTGTCAGATGCTTTATTTGTGCCATGGATCAAGAAGAATTTGTTATCAGTTTTTGCTTTAGCCAAGATTGGCTTTGTTGTGAAATTTGTTGATGATAGGTGTATCGTTCATGATCTGTCAAATGACGATGTGATAACTGCTTCTGGCATTTTATGTGATGGGTTGTATAAGCTCATAAACTATGAAAGATCTCTGAATGATTCAACATGTGCAATACACGATTCTCAGGCTATGTTAGATGCAAAGCATTGGCATGCATGCTTTGGTCATCTAAATTTTGCTAGTTTGCTATGCCTACAAAAATCTGAAATGGTGTCCTCCCTGCCCAAACTTGAGGCACCCGGTAAACATGTATGCGAAGACTGTATTTTGAGCAAAATGCAGCGTACTTCATTTCCAAAAGATGGTTCAGTTCAGGCTACTCAAAAATTGCAGCTTGTTCATAGTGATGTCTGTGGTCCTATGTAGACACCCTCTTTTGGAAATTATCTTTACTTCGTGACTTTCATTGATGATTTTTCTAGGCATGCATGAGTATATCCATTGAAATCAAAGTCGGAAGTGTTCATGGCATCAAACAATTTTGATTTTGGCTGAAAATCTGTCAGCATGTAAAATGGGCACCCTCCATTCTGATCAAGGGAGGGAATATATTTCTTCTGATTTTAATGCATTTCTGGATCAACATGGGATAAAACACGAGTGTATAGTGCCATATACACCTCAAAAAAATGGAGTTGCTGAACGGAAGAACATGTCACTCATGGAGATGGCGAGGTATATGGCCAAGAGTCAAGCTTTACCACATAGTTTTTGGCTTGAGGTTGTTATGTGTGCATCATATGTACTTAAGCGGTGTCCCACTAAAGCGATGTAGTCTATCACTCCATATGAGGCTTGGCATGATCACAATCCATATGTTACTCATCTATGTGTTTTTGGTTGTTAGGCACATGCATTAGTGACTGAACAGTGGTTTTCTTCATGTGTGTGTTCAAGGGGGTAATTCTGGTGCTGAAAAACTGGCTGAAAAAGCTCAAAGTTGATGCCCGGCATCGACTTTTGGTTGCAAGTCGATGCTAGGCATCAAATTTTTATTTTTAGACAGAGAAATTTACTAAAACAGGCAAAATTTCTAGTTTTGGAAAGTCATACAGGGTCATCTTGTGAAGGCCATAACTTGAGTTCCAGAGATCCGTTTCTTTCATATGATAGCTTATTGGAAAGCTCTATGCTTCTAGTTTTATCCACTAAAAGATCATCAAGAAATAATATTTGAGCTAAGAGAAATTAGCAAAATACTGAAGGTATGTCATTTCAGTGACTAGGAATTTCTGTAGAAGCAAAGTTCTCACTTTAAGCTATCATTTCTCAAAGTTTGGAGTGGCAATGAGTTAATGGTGACCATAGAGGTGTTCTAGTGTCACATTAATTCATTTCTTGTGGTGTTTCATACATCAACAAGTGGTATCAGAGCAGAAAGGTCCTAAAGAGCAGAAGGTGGTAAAGGTACAAGAAGTTTTGGAAAGTTTTCCATTAAAGTTTCAAAGGTGAAGCATTTGAAGACACAAGGCATCAAAAGATTACTTTGGAAGTATCCTCATACACAAAGAACTTCAAAAGGTATTATCCTTTATCCTTTAAGCTCACAGGTTGCAGCAGAAGGGAAGGAGTATGGCAAATCATATCTCCATTGACAAACTAGACAGAGATAATTACCCTGCATGGGTAATGAGAATGGAAGCCTTACTTATGAGTAAGGATCTCATGATATATGTTACAGGTGAAGAAGAGAAGCTAGTATTTGAAGATGAAAGCCGACCAAAAAAAGAAGAACTTGATGCTTTAAAGCATTGGCAGAAGAAGGATGCAAGTGCAAAAGCCTACATCTACAATACAATCTCAGATCATTTGCTACCACACATCAGAGGATTGGAATCATCTGAAGATATATGGAATGCATTGGAGTATCATTTCCAAAGTACCACCAAAGCAAGGAAAGCAAGTCTATGGTCAGAGTTTACAACATTCAAGAAGAAGCCAAGTCAAAGTATTAGTGATTATGTCACTAAGATGAAGGATCTAGCAGATAGTCTTGGATCCATACATGAAGATGTTGAAGATCACAGATTGATTGCTCAACTACTTGCAGGTTTGAGAGGGGATGAAAGGTGGAAACCTTTTGTCTTATCAATAGAACTTTCATTAAATCATTATGTTCCAGATTCGAACCAGTTGCTTGGTTTGATGCTCACATATGAGCAAGACTTGAAGGGAGATGGAGATAAAGGACAAAGTTCTGCAATGTACATGAAGAATAAGAAGAAAGGAGATAAAGGTAAAGCAAATGATGAAGAAGAGTCAACTTCTCAAGTTTATTATTCAAGAGGTAAAGGCACTGGCAGAGGAAGACCAAGAGGTTTTGGAAGAGGAAGAGGTAATCAAAATAACAACAAGAAGGCTTACTAGATCTGTGGATTGAGTAATCATTTGGCTCATGAATGTTGGCATAATCAACAAGGATCAAACCAGAATCAAAACAACAATAGTAGAGGTCGAGGTGGAAGATATCAAAGTAATTTTCAAAGAGGTAGACAAAATCCAAGAGGAGGCTATGGTAGAGGTGGAGGAAGAAGTTGGGGACATAATCAATCCTACAACACCACCTACTACAACTATGCAAATGACACACAGAATGAAAGTCATACCTCATTGATGATGAATTCAATCAGCACATCAGATAAAGAAGATCTAAAGGTATTTTACATTGACTCTGGATTTTCTAATCATTTGTCAGGAAACATAGAATTGATGTCAGAATTGGAAAAAGGTATTTCTAGTCATACAGTTCAAACAGGTGATAATACAAGACATAGTGTACATTCAATTGGAAAAGTGAAATGCAAGAGTGGAGCAGATTTGCTAACCAATGTTTTGTATGTTCCCACAATACCTAAAAACTTGATTAGTGTTGGACAGATAGTTGAAAAAGGTTTTCGAGTTAGGTTTACAAATGAAGGAGTATTTGTTGAAGATCTAGAGAATGGATATAATCAGATTATCTCTGGTAAGAAAGAAGGTAGACTCTTTACTTTAAGAGTGCAAGGGAACATTGGTCAAGCTTTGCTCACACATGGTGAAGGAGTGATTACAGAACTTGATCTCTGACGTAAGAGATTAGGTCATTTTAATGAAAGAGGAATCAAAGCTATGGTTGCTAATCAGTCTGTACTAAGATTACCAAATGTGCAGAATCAACATATGGTTTATAAATGTGAAGCATGTCAAATGGGAAAAGCACACATATTGCCATTTCAAAAGAAAGGTTTTAAACATGATGGATTGTTAGAGCTCATTCATACAGATGTATGGGGGCCAACAAAAGAAGGATCTATCAGTGGCTCAAGGTATTATGTTCTTTTCATTGATGATGCTACAAGATGGATAACATTATATGTTTTGAAGGAAAGATCAGAAGTGTTTGGAGCTTTCAAGCATTTTCATGCATATGCAGAGAGAGTCACAGGTCAAAAGCTTAAAAGACTGAGGTCTGATGGAGGGGGAGAATACTTCTCCCAAGAGTTCAATGATTATCTTTGGAATGCAGGTATTAAGAGAGAAATAACTTGCAGGTATACACCACAACAAAATGGTGTAGCAGAAAGAAGGAACAGGACTTTGGTTGAGTTTGCTAGAGCTATGCTAAAGGAGAAGAATTGTCCAAATTATCTTTGGGCTGAGGCTGTAAATACAGCTTCATATCTTGTGAATAGATTACCATGTGCAGCTCTTAATGGAATGACTCCATATGAAGCTTGGTGGGGTAAGAAACCAACACTAGATCATTGTAGAGTGTTTGGATCAATTGCATATGCTTATGTTCCATCACAACTTAGACATAAACTTGAACCAAAGGTAGAAAAATATGTGTTCATTGGCTATGATGAAAAGAAGATGGGTTACAGGTTGTGGAATCCTCTAACCAAACAATTTCTTGTTTCTAGAGATGTTACATTTGATGAACAGAAAAGCTGGTATGCATATCAAAGTCATACAGCTGAAGAATTTGAAGAAGAGGTAAGAAGATGTGAGAAAGGAAAATCAACTATGCAGGTAAATAGAGATGAAGACTATATGCAAGCAAGTACATCCAGAAGTGGATTAACAAGAAGGAATGAAGAAGCTCCTATATTTGATGAAGAAGTGTATCCAGACACTTATGAAGAATGTGAACCAAGAAGGTCAAGCAAGACAAGAACACAACCAGAAAGGTATTCTTATGATACTTCTTACATAACTCAGAAGAACTATGCATATATGGTCAAAGATGATGAACCTCAGAACTATGAGGAAGCTAAAGGTAAGAAACAATGGGAAGAAGCAATGAAGGAAGAGTTCAATGCACTAGAGGACAAGAAGACATGGGAACTTGTTCCTAAACCAAATGGTAAGAAAGTAATTGGAAATAAATGAGTTTATAAAGTGAAGAAGCTTGCAGATGGAAGTATAGCCAGATACAAAGCTAGATTGGTGGTGAAAGGCTATGCCCAAACCTATGGCATAGATTATGATGAGACATTCAATCCTGTAGCTAAGATGTCAACTATAAGGACAATCATTGCTATTGCAGCTTCAAAAGGATGGACCCTAAGTCAATTGGATATAAAGAATGCATTCTTGAATGGATACATATTAGATGAGGTATACATGGAACAACCTCAAGGGTTTATAGATTCCACGTATCCAAATTTTGTTTGCAGGTTGAGAAGAGGATTGTATGGATTGAAAGAAGCTCCAAGAGCATGGAACTATAGACTGGTGAAGTATCTCAATGATCTTGGATATCAAAGTTTAAAGGCAGATCCAAGTCTACTCATCAAAAGAGGAGAGGAAGGTACAATCTACATTTGTATTTATGTAGATGACATTATAATCACACGTACTTCAGATGAAGGAATCAAGGAGGTAAAAAGATTACTTGAAAAAGAATTCAAGATCAGTGACCTAGGAAAGTTGTCATACTTTCTTGGAATGGAAGTTACTTATACAGATCATGGCATATATGTGTCACAAGAAAGGTATCTTCTGAATCTATTGAAGAAGTTTGATATGGAAAATTGCAGAGAAGCTTCAACTCCACTTGAAGTTAATCACAAGCTGAGTAAATATGATGGTGCAGAATACAAAGATATGAGAAAGTATCAATCTCTTGTGGGTAGTTTGATTTATGCTACACTAACAAGGCCTGATCTTAGTTATGCAGTGGGAGTTTTGTCAAAATTCATGCATTGTCCAAAGGACCCACATTGGATTGCAGGTCAAAGAGTACTCAGATATATCAAAGGAACTATAAAGGAAGGATTATATTATCCTTTTACATCAGATTTGAAGTGGAGAGCCTACAATGACTCAGACTGAGCAAGTAACCAGGATGACAGAAGATCAACTCATGGCTACATGATATAGATTGGTGATAAGCTTGTAAGTTGGTGTTCAAAGAAACAACATACAATAGCATTATCATCAACTGAAGCTGAGTACAAAGGACTTGTGGAAGCAGCTAAGGAGGTCATATGGGTGCAGACATTGTTCAAAAGCTTGGGCATTGATCAAGGTATACCTAGAATACATGGAGATAATATGAGTTCACTTTATCTTGCAGCAAATCCTGTATTTCATGCAAGAACAAAACATATAGAGATACATTATCATTTTCTGAGAGAAAAAGTAATGGAGAAAGAAATTGAAGTGGAGTACATTTCTACAAAGGATCAGATAGCAGACATAATGACAAAGAGCTTGGATGGTGTGAAGACCAGCAGATTCAAAAGCATGGCAGGAGTAAAAGAAAAGAAGATGATATGAAGAAACAGAGAATGTCAATTAATGATTGAGGGGGAGCTGTTGGAGAAACAATCACTAATTGGACCTATATTTGAAGGTCAAAGATTTAGAAGAAAACCACATGCCTATGTGAAGGGACAAATTCACAAGTGTATTATATTTGTAAAGTTAGTTCACTTTAGTTCTAGAAGTTTTTTAAAAATCACGAGAATAAGAAAATCTATATAAGTTAGTTTGTATCAACTGACGCGAAGAGGAAGACAATGAGAAAGTGAGTTAGTACTCATTTTGTATGACTGAGTATAGTCGGGCTTCTCTGAGCAAGAAAGCACTTGTAAGCTTCTCAATTTTCATAGTTATGACAAGAACTAGTTAAAGTTCTGTGTATAAGTCTTCTTTCTCCATCTCTAGTGTTTGTCTTCTGTGTAATATTTTGAAGAACTAAAGTTTTTCAAGCAAGTCGATGCCTTGATCGAATCTTGGCTGATAAGTCATTGTTTTATTCTCAGAGTTCTAATTCCTGCTAAATCTTCTTGAAAAGATGATGTTTGTGGAGCAACTCGATGCCTGGCATCGAGTTTCAGCATAAAGTCGATGCCTGGCATCGACTTCCCACATAAAAGTAGTCTTCTTCATGTGTGTGTTCAAGGGGGTAATTCTGGTGCTGACAAAGTAGCTGAAAAAGCTCAAAGTCGATGCCTGGCATTGACTTTTGGTTGCAAGTCGATGCTAGGCATCGAATTTTTATTTTTAGACAACGAAATTTACTAAAACAGGCAAAATTTCTAGTTTTGGAAAGTCATACAAGGTCATCTTGGGAAGGCCATAACTTGAGTTCTAGAGATCCCTTTCTTGCATATGATAGCTTGTTGGAAAGCTCTACGCTTTTAGTTTCATCCACTAAAAGATCATGGAGAAATAATATTTGAGCTAAGAGAAATTATCAGAATACTAAAGGTATGTCATTTTAGTGATGAGGAATTTCTCTAGAAGCAAAGTTCTCACTTTAGGCTATCATTTCTCAAAGTTTGGAGTGGCAATGAGTTAATGGTGACCATAGAGGTGTTCTAGTGTCACATTAATTCATTTCTTGTGGTGTTTCATACATCGACACTAAACACATTCTAGTTAACCGTGATGTTGTTTTTTTGGAGGATGCTATTTTGCCATTGCTTTCATGTACTAAGGAAACATCTATTCGCTCTAAAGACATGTATGATACTTTGCTACCTCTTTTTAGAGGTGGACAATTTAGTGTTGTTCCTAATGAGAAAACTTCTTAGCCTTTGCAGGTTTCATGTGATGATGTAGATCATCCCATTTTTGATGTAGATTTACATCATGAACTTGATAAGAGAGCTAATATTGAGGAGCCAAAAACTATGCCAAAATGGCTGGTGCAGACTTTAAGTGATAGCAAATTACATGTATCTCTATCATACTTTACTCGATCAACTCTCATAGTGCCTCTTTTGCATTAGATTGCTATGCTATGGTTGCATCTAGTCTCTATGATGAGACTCAACCTATTTCGTTTGATGAAGCAGAAAGTTCTGAACATTGGATGGCTGCAATGCAATCTAAATATGATGCTATCATGCAAATTGTATCTGGTCTTTATGTGACTTGCCCCGTGGCAAGAAGGCCATTGGCACTAAGTGGGTATACAAGCTGAAGCGCAAGCTTGATGGAACAGTTGACAAGTATAAGGCCTTGCTTGTTGCAAAGAGTTATGCACTAGAAAGAGGCACTGATTTTGATGAAACCTTTGCACCTACTTGCTAAATGACTACTGTTCGTAGCATCTGTGCACTTGTAGCTCATCATGGTTGGAATGTACATTAGTCATTAGGAAAAAAAGTGAACCCTGCATGGGCCTTGTAAGGATTCCTAATTTTTAGGGATTAAGCTTAATCTTGTACTTTGTTAAGAGGACAAAGTGCATTTAATAGAGCACTTTTTGGTAGGCTGAAGTAGGCTTCTTTTAGGCTGAGCTAGGACCTTCTCTCTCTTCTGCACATAGAGAGAGAGAAAAACCACTTTCCACATCATCAAATCCGTCCATCTTTATGAATTAAAAAGTGACTTTTCTGAAAAAGTCTCTTTTTCAGCTATTCTTTATTCAAAATGGCCCATACTTTTATGTATATGTCAGAACTTAATTTTTTTAGTCTTATTTTTATAAAAAATACTTAAAAAATATACTTTTCAAAATCCCTCCAAAAGTTAAGTGCCACATCATCAAACTCGTAACTTTGGTTGCCCCAAAACATGAATTTCTGAAAAAAAACTCATTTTCCCGCTAACATACTGGAAAAAGTCATTTTGACCTATCCACATACCAAACCACACTTTTTTTCTTGCACACAGCTATTGTACTAGCCATTCCAGGCATCTCTGTGCTTCTTCCCATTCGGTGTTGGAGTTTTGGAACATCATGGTGCTCACATGTATTACGAACATGACACCAGCACCAGTGCGTGCTCCTCACTCAAAGAGTGTACATGTTCGTGTTCCTACAGAATTTGCACCAACAACTAGAGGTAGTAATGACATAGATTCTCAAAATGCACGACGTGCATCTGGAGAGAAGAATATTGATCTTTGGGTCCATGGTGCTTTGTATCCCTTGGATCCAATGGCTAATGTTCATCCTAGATTCCATACTATCTCCACATTTCTACAATTCCTTGGTTGCGGTGAAAATGGACTGCTAGGCTATTGCAAGCGATTGTCTAACCGTTCTACATCTATAGCAAATTATTGGATGCAACAATGTCATCACAACCATTTCAAGATACACAGTTTAGAGAGTGCTATACACACTTTAGAAAGTGCTATCAAATCTTTGGATGAGCACAATAATAGACTCCAACAAGATGTGGAAGAAAAGGAGAGCACAATTACAAAGTTAAAAGCCAATCTTACACAACTAAAAGGGACTCCACTTGGGATGAGATATAGGAAACGACCATTGTCATCCTTTCAAGCTCTTTCAACTAGTGGTGGAGCACGGAAGCGACGTGTTTACGCACTTAGGTATGTATTTCCTTTGTTTATTTATGTTAAAAGACTTTTAGATTGAGATTCTTATTGTGCAGGTCATTTGTTGAAGATGCGAGTGCTTCCTGAACAATGGAGGATCAATTGAAGTTTCTGAATTCTTGTCTTAGCAACAAACATGTGCTTATGATTTTGGATTCACCAATAGGAAATCACATCAAAACCCAAGTGATTAAAGATTTTGCAGGCAACTTAGAAGATATTATTAGTCCTAGTGAGGTACAGATGGTATGTGATGAAGCAGGTGTTAGTACTAGAGCGTACACTGCATTGTACAATCTTTTGAAGCAGGCTCTACAAAACAAAGGTATTTTCCAGAGCATTTCTCCATGCCCTTACAAGGTATCTCTGAAGAAGAAGATGACCAATGAGGATGTAGCCAATACTCTTGGCAATTACCTGCATATAGAAGATGTTATGCCTGCATCCATTTATCATTCATCTACATCAAAGAAAGAGTTGAAAAACACATCTAGAAAGGGATTCATCTACACAAAGTACAACAACATATTTGTCAATTTGGAGAGGCTTCAAAAGGAAATGGTTAAATTTTACAAATCCACACTTCAAGGTATATCCAGTGTTTTGATAATGTCATTCATAGTATTTTTAATAATATAATGTTTGTTATTTGATGTAGATTGTGGTTCCAAACTCAAGATTGTATTGAAGCTAGACGAATGTCAAATCATAAAGGGACGCCGTATGGAGAGATTTAGTGTGACACTCATGAACGAAGCTATGGCCCATGCTATTATTGATGATAGTGAAGAATCTACCCATCACTTTACATATAGTGTCCAATCCAAGAAAGATATATGGTGGTTAGGTGCTATTGAAGTACCTAAAGAATCCAATGATGTTCTTACATGGATTTTCAATAGGACCCCATGGATCACAGAGGTGATAACTTCTCAAATTCATGGTGCCAAAATCAATGTAGAAAGCCTTAATGATTTTGAAGTAGAGTGGCACTTAGGTGGAGACTTAAAGACTATCAAATGCATGTTAGGGTGCAAACAAGGTGCATCTACTCTCTATCCTTGTCCATATTGCACACGAGGTTATAAACGAACAAAGAGAAAACAAAACAACATAGATGATTTAGTTGATGACACAGATGCAACTCCATCTGCTGAATGGGATATACCTTTAATGAGGTGTCCCATGTTAGGTACACCTAATCGTGACATGTCAGATAAGGATTGGAATCCCATTATTCCATTCCCTTTAGTAAATGTCCACTTTTGCACCTTGCATGCCTTCATGAGAATTTTTGATAGACTATTGAAGCTCCATATAGAATACGCATTTGCCATGAAGCCACTTGATAAATCTATTCAAGCTATAAAGAAATTGGAGGAACTTCTTAATTCAATTGGTTGTCATGGTGGAAATGTAACCCTAGTTGTTAAGAAAGTTGGAGAATCTCAAGATAGCTTGCAACAAGTGTCAATGATAGGGAATAAAGCAAGACATTTTTTTAGAAGAGGTACTAGCACTCAAAATAATGAACGTTATGAGCTGTGGAAAGACCTATGCATGATCACAACAAACAATGAATCTCAAGTTGATCTTTGTAATAAGAGAAAGAAAGTTTGGTCAAGCTTTGATAAGTTGTTAGGCTTAATGGGTCTGACTAGGTTTAGTGCTATTCAACGTCAAATGTTTCAAGAAACATTAGTGGAGTTCACCAAGTGTTTCATTCAATCTTGGGGAGAGAGCAATATAACACACTACATTGTAAGTGTAATCTTCTTTTACAAGTGTTCATTGCACTTACCTTTTTCAAATGTACTTAACAATTTTTAGCATATTTTGTTTGCACATGGAGCTTTTTTCATGCATTGATATGGGTCATTAGAGATTTTCAGTACCCAAAAAATGGAAAAGTCATACTACAAAGCGAGGAGTGTCTACTTCAAAAACACTCGACATGGTGGTGGCCCAATGCAATCAAACTACATGGAGGAGATGTTTAATTAGTTTTACCGCACTACATTCTCAAGAAAGTCTTCTGTGGAATGATTTAGGGATTCAAAATTGGCAAAACTTGCAAGAACGATGCAACACAACATTGCCAGTGAGAAATGGAAGTCATTGTTAGGTCCTCTTCATCATGCTCAGTGGCGTGCAAGGAGACAATGAGAAGGCTCAGCTTGGAAGTAAAGTAAATTCGTTATTTCCCATTATGTGGTAATACCTATGATTATGGTAATCTTGGTTTCAATGTGTTATTATCTAATATATAATATGTATGGTTTTAAATAGGTTTTGTCCATTCTAGTGTGAACAAACAGTTTTTTAAAAAACTCTATAAATAGAGAGAACTCACTTCATTTCACACTTTTTGCAACTCAAGAGAATGGCACGCACCAAGCAAACTGCAAGGAAAGATCGCGTCTTCTTTCCTAGCCCTCATCTAGGGACACAACGCCCACCATGGTTGCAACCCCCCCAAAGACCTTGAAGTGGTTCCGAGAGCACATCTGTGCCTATGTCACATGATGGCACACCACCTGGGAGCAATTCAATGCGAGAAAATGAAGTGTCCAATAGACATGAGTATTTCACTCCACGACGATCAGAGTCCATTTGAGATGATGAGCCACCAACAAGGACACCCATCAAATCAAGACCCAAGCAGAAGTTGATCAGAAGGAGTGTACCAGAGAGCGGAGAAGATTCATCCCCGAACGAGGAAAGCAGCAATCAACCACCATGGAATGATATACAAATTCCAATGAGCCATAGGGTGACACATGGAGGTAAGACACTTCCACAAGGACAAGGGCAAATACCAACAGAGGAGGAAAGAGAGCAAAGTCAACAACCACATCAACAAAAAAATGTGCAAGGTGAAGTTGGGCCCTCATATCGTGTACATCGGAGAAAAAAAAACTATCAACCACGACGTCGACCTCAACGCCAACCAAACATACCTCCCAACACAAGAGCTCCACGAAGATGAAGGAAGCACTACAGGGCTTTTGCAGAGATACGACACTACCAAAAGTCCGTTGAACTACTCATACCATGAGGAGCTTTTGCAAGGGTAGTGAAAGAGGAACTACAAAGCTACCAAGCAGGTCTACAAATACAAGGGATAGCACTTGAAGCACTTCAAGAGGCAGCTGAGGCCTACCTCATCTCCATGCTTGAGGACTCTAACCTCTGTACTATCCATGCCAAGAGTAACCATACAACCGAAGGAAATTCAGCTAGCAAGACGAATTAGAGGAAATAACCCATGATGTGTATATTATACCCTATGATAGGCCTGCTTTGCGATGTAATACAATGGATAATAGAAAATTTTGTTTTAACCTATATTCTTTGTCTCTTTTTCTCACTCTCTCTCTCTTTCAGTCAGTTATATCTGGATTTAGTTAAATATGCATGCACTTGCTTATTGTTTTGTGACTAGATATGTTCCTTCTCTACCTATTGATGTGCAACATGTCCTTTTCCTACCAAAAAACCCCCAGCCACAGAAATGCGGGATTCAGCCCTGCAAAATTTTTGTAGAGTTGAATCCTGCGTTTCTGTGGCTGGGTTTTTTTTTGCATTATTTGGTATTTTGTAAGAATAAAAGGTATGGTAGAGATGTAATGGTCTAGTTATTAAGAGGTTATACCGTACAGATAATCATTGTATGCATAAAAGGTATGGATGAGATCTTTGATCTAGTTAAAGCTGAGGTTATACCCTACAGGTAATCTTTGGTCCTAAATCTACCAAAACCAAGTGAAAATCTAGAATTACATACTTTCATATGTTTTGTAGCACCTAAAAACAGCAGATAAGGCCAAAAAAGCCCCAACCACAGAAACGTGGGAAACTGCCCTGCAAAATTTTTGCAGGGTTGTTTCCCGCATTTCTGTGGCTGGGGCTTTTTTGGCCTTTTTTATGCATATAATTATACAAAGGACCAAAGGACAATACAAAGACTTCCAATTAGATACAATTTGTGGAGAGAAGATAAGTTCAATTTTTTAGCAAATTCATATACAAGACTAGACAAATTATGAAAAAAAAAGTTTGTATCATCAAGACATTACATCATTTCTCAGTTGCCTTCAATTTCTCTACAACTTTCTTTCTGCTTTGTAGAGATTGAGGCAGTTGGTAAGTCAATATAGATCTTGATATTACATGGGGATCTTGCATTCCAAGACCCATGGCGATACCTATTTTCCCTAATACTTTTCCTCTAAAATTAAGTCCTAATGTAGTTACAACTAAGGATTTCCTAACCAAAATGACACAATTAGTGCCTTGGGTAATTGTACATAAATACAAAATCTTGCTAAGGGCCTTCAAGCACCAAGTCATGAAGTGCCCATCCGGACTGTAGTCTTTGTGTATGATAACAAAATCATCCTTTGGCAACTTTCCGATGTAGTTTGCCAAGGATGCACCAGTCCCCCGAGAAGCTCGATCCCCACCAGACCTTGCTGTGAACTTGTCGAGCTCAATTGCTTCGTGTAAAAAAAAAATGAGAATTCAAGCTCTTACAATGTTAACTTAAATTATCCATTTATTTAATTCAATTACCACTTACATCATGAAGCTTGTCTTCTTCCTCCCCTCTTCCAGGGGCATCAAGATCAATGCTAGAGTGGGCCATGCCACTCTACTCTGCTACAGGGGATGTAGGAATTTTTTGCTTCATTATCCTCTCCCGTGCTGCACTGAACTCCTTGTCCGTAGTAGAATTGTTGTCATCATTTAAAATATCAGCACACACCATTGCTATGGTGTCTGCCACAGAATCCCCAAGTGGGATTGACTTCTTCTCAAGTATGTCAGATGTTTTGTCAAGTGGAGAAAATACTCAAGCATTCATCTAGACATAGACCGAATGCCTTCTCAATGTCATGAAGTAAAATAAATTCCTCTCCATCCACAACGATGTTGGAGAGATATTCAAGTTCCACCTCTGGTAATGTGGGCTCAGAGGGGTTGAGATTTGAAGGGGGGGCCTCCTCCATGCTTGATTGCGCACATAGTTTATCCTCTACACCACCAGGAAATTCTTGGTGGATTGTAATGCTTTCTTTGGCAAAATTTATGGCCTCTGGTTGAGGCTCATTCTTCTCCTTAACAAAAGCCCTAGTGACAAGGTTGGGGAGCTCAACAGGTGTAGGTCCGACTCCTCATTAATGATAAAATATGTTGTTGCAATGGAGGATAGGTACTTTGTACCCATCCTCTTCTTTTTGTTAAGTTTTTTTACTAATGGCACAGAGTCATCTAGTAAGCGCCCTGCAGTTTTAGCAATTGCCATGAAGCACTTAAGGCGCTTCATGAAGGCTTCATCGCCTCTTTGTATGTAGAGTAGAAGGTCACATGGGACCCATCTACCCTCATAAGGCGGTATTTCTATAGAGAAACACAAGATGTAGTACTCAAGGAACTCTATGATTTCCTTGAGCACATCAAAGTTCAGTTGAATTGTTTTGTCTAGATCACGGACTCTAGACAATAGGTCATACAAGTGGTTTTGACCTTTGAACTCAACTGATTCCAAGAACTCATTGAAGAGTTCACTTGGACGTTTGGGTTGCAGGGTACTGGAGGATGCGGCAGCCATTGCACGTGATGCTAGCTTGTGTGCGTACTCTGCAAGTGATTGTAGCTCTTCTTGGTTGCAAAAGTGAGAAATGAGAGAATAAGTGTTGCTTTTATAGTAGTTTCAAAATTTTAAAGTGAGTGGGACCCATTTTAAAACTAAAACTGATACCTTCAAATAAAACAATCATGCATAGAACTCTCAGAAAAAAAACTTTTGCTCATAAAAAATATTGAACAGAATCATTAACCAGAATAAGATACACCACAACACAATAGAAAAAATAAATTCTCAGAACTTTAAAATTATAATAAATTTCCATTGGAAAAACCAAAGATTTGGCAAATTGTACATCATATTGAGATCAAAAAATTTACATGTTACATGTCTTGCATGTTAAATACATTATTGCAGACGTAGGATTATAAGTGGAACATAGGTTGTGTGTACACTCTAGCACTCAAATAGTTCTTGAGCTATGACAATGAAAGTTGAGTTCCATCCACACTCCATTCAAGGAGGACTTTAATTTTATCCTCCAACCTCTTACCAATCTGCGGACAAATAGAAAACTTTAAATGAACATATTTGAGTGTAAGAATTTGTATAAACAAAAGAAGAAATACCATATGCTACTTACCTTATGCCCTTGTATTCTGAAGTTTGATTGATCCAAATCCTCAAATCCCATGATTACTAGATGTTCTCTCACGTTGGCAAGATTTCAATGATGATTTACTAAAATAACTTCCATTTCGTTGTTGGATAGATTTATCTTAATTTCAAATGAAATTAAAACACCCTCAGAACTTTGTAATGGTATCCATTCACCAAGTTTACACATCCAACGATCATAATAGAATCTAATGTACAATGAAGTACGATGTTTAAAGTATCAAAATCCTATGCCTCTTGCACCAATTTTACAAATGTATCTATCCCCTTTGGTGCATCCTTCTACAAGTCCCCAATTTTCACCTAGCAAACCCTCTACCTGCTCATACGTGATATCTTTTAACATGAACATTGTTGAAGTATCTAGAATTGTGATTATGTGAAATAAATGTACAAAACAATGAACAGGAACACACCAATGTAATCCTATAGATCTTGAAACTCTTGTAAATTTCAAAGAGTTGTGTATGTCCATCAGCATGTTATGCTTCAAAGATGTTAATGTCCATACATCAGGTTACGGCCACTCGAGCTTTAAGAGAGAATCTACCTTAATCATCTCTAACCTGCCAAAATCATTTGATGAAGAGGGTACAACATATGTATGTGTGTAAAAGAAAACTCTCTCACATAATAGCTGAGCAGGACGGGCTTGTGGAAAGCTATCGACCCAACATCTGCATGCAATGCTTGGAAAGTACCTGTAAGACTATGAAGTGGTTGTTCTTCCACCAAGGTAGAAGGAAATATTTCTACAACAGAAAACTACACAACTTAGCTAGGTATATTATGAAATTTGGACAAAAGTCAATGAGTAATACTTGTTAAGGAAACACTCACGAATTTGACACAACAAACAAGAAAGAAACAGAATCTTCCAGAAAATCAGTGCACAGGTGTACAGTATACGAAGTTAGTGCGCGGTGTGCGCATAACAGAGCAATTAACCGCGGCGGGCGCGTAAGGCGCGCATAACGTGAATTGAAGAATGACAGTGCAGAGGAGCGCCAAAGGGAAGTGTATATATATACAGCAAGATTTGAAGAACTAGCAGAGAGGATGATATAGATAGAGAAGAAGGGAGTAGATGATACGCAGAGGAGAACGAGAGACAGATATAGAGAAGACGCCATAGATCGCGTATGAGTGAAGAGAGAGTTAGAAGTTCTCAGAAGACGCCATAGATCGCGTATGTACAGATGAATAACACAAGCCTGAAGTGTCGGGTTTTTTCATCTGAAGAGAGATGGTAATAAGAAACTACTCACTGTAGGAGAGTTTCTGTAGCTTGAGTAAGAAGAGGCCAAGCTTACTTGTACACATCTTCTCTAATTGAAAACACATGTTCATGTGGACGTCTGCGTGCAATCTTTACTTGTGAAGAATCTGAAGCTATTTCGTGTTACGGTAGGAAGTTCCATTTATCGTTTACTGTCACGACTCGTTTCTAAACGTGCTTCAGTACCTTCTCTGTAAACGCATGTTTCGGTGAATAACAGTTTACTCAGTAAACATATTTCAGTAATTTCTGGTCAGTTACAGTTTCTCAGAAAATAAGATTTTTCGGTAGAACAACGAAGTATAACTCGTAGCAGAGTTCGAAGCTTTGTATGAGAGATAGCTCATCTTGTAGCTAGACGTCTCTACTTTAAGCTGATCACAGTTTCCGGTGGAATGGAGATGTACACACAGTACAAAGGTTAACCGGAAAGTAGCACCTCAGAACTGAGAAGTTTTTCCTTAAACTTTCAGAAGAGTTCATTAAGTGGAGAAAGCTCACGAATCACTTTCTTACTTCTTGTATGTTCACTTGAAGTAATTACAACCAAAGTAGCAGTTCATTTCAGTGAAGTTCCGGTACGATTACGGTGTCAGTCCAGTAACAGTCCGGTGAAGTTCCAATGGAACTTGTGTTGCAGGATAACACAGTTAAGGCGACGTTAATTAAGCTGAGCTACTGTTGATTACAGAAGTGTTCTGAATCACTCTAGTTTAGCATTCTACTACGGTGGCGCGACAATTTCCGCAGGCCTGACAAAGTTCAAGCTTTGTCGTGAAACCCACCTTCAGGGCGAAAGTATTTCCGCAACAGTGGCGTTAAAGCCGAAGTTTTCGCCAACAATTGGTATCAGAGCCGGTTAATCTCCCAAGAATTGGTATAAGAACCTAGAGTATCCCCTATCATGGCAGATCATGTCCAAATTGATAAACTGGACAGAGATAATTATCCCGCATGGGTAATGCGCATGGAAGCCTTACTTATGAGTAAGGACTTAATGATGTACGTGACCGGAGAAGAAAAGAAACCGACCTTCGAAGATAATAGTCAACCGGAAAAAGAAGAACTAGACGCCCTAAAGCTGTGGCAGAAGAAAGATGCAACGGCAAGAGCCTACATCTACAACACTGTTTCAGATCATCTGCTACCGCACATTAGAGGTTTGGAGAAAGCAGAGGACATATGGAGTGCATTGGAAGATCACTTCCAAAATACTACGAAAGCTAGGAAGGCCAGCCTATGGTCCGAGTTCACAACGTTCAAAAAGAAGCCGAGTCAAAACATCAGTGACTACGTCACTAAAATGAAGGATCTAGCAGATAGTCTAGGATCCATAAATGAAGAAGTCGAAGATCATAGATTGATAGCGCAAGTGCTCACAGGATTAAGAGGAGATGAAAGGTGGAAACCTTTCGTACTATCAACTGAACTCTCCCTAAATCATTTTGTACCAGAGTTAAATCAACTGCTTGGTTTGATGCTCACATATGAGCAAGACCTGAAAGGAGACGCAGACAAAGGACATAGCTCTGCGATGTACATGAAGAACAAGAAGAAAGACAAAGGCAAGTCAAAAGATGAAGAAGAGTCGAGCTCTCAGGCCTATTACGCAAGAGGTAAAGGCACTGGCAGAGGAAGAGCAAGAGGAAGAAGCCGCCAGAATACCATCAAGAAAGCTTGCTGGATTTGTGGACTAAGTAACCATCTGGCGCATGACTGTTGGCACAATCAACAAGGATCAAATCAAAACCAAAACAACAATAGCAGAGGCAGAAGCGGAAGAAATCAGAGTAACTTCCAAAGAGGAAGACAAAGCCAAGGAGGAGGCTACGGTAGAGGTGGAACAAGAAGTTGGGGACAGAGCCAATCCTACAACACCACCTACAACAACTACGCAAATGACACACAGAATGAAAGTCATACATCATTGATGATGAACTCAATCAGCACATCTAATAACGAAGACCTAAAGGTATTTTACATTGACTCTGGATGTTCTAATCACTTGTCAGGAAACATAGAGCTGATGTCAGAATTGGAAAAAGGAAGTGCGAGTCACACTGTTCAAACAGGTGACAATACAAGACACAAAGTACAATCTATCGGAAAAGTGAAATGCAAGAGTGGAGCAGATTTGCTAACCAATGTTTTGTATGTTCCAACAATACCGAAAAACCTGATCAGTGTGGGACAGATAGTCGAAAAAGGTTTTCAGGTCAGATTTACAAATAAAGGAGTATTTGTAGAAGATCCCAAGAACGGATATTATCAGATCGTTTCTGGTAAGAAAGAAGGGAGACTCTTTACGTTAAGAGTACAAGGGAACATTGGCCAAGCGCTGCTTACACATGATGAAAAGGTAATTACAGAACTTGATCTCTGGCACAAGAGATTAGGTCATTTTCACGAAAAAGGAATCAAAGCTATGATAGCGAATCAGTCTGTACTGGGATTACCGAACGTACAGAACCAACATATGATTCACAAATGCGAAGCCTGTCAAATGGGAAAAGCCCACAGGTTACCTTTCCAGAAGAAAGGATTCAAACATGACAGTGTGCTGGAACTCATACATACAGATGTATGGGGACCAACGAAAGAAGGATCAATCAGCGGATCAAGGTACTATGTTTTATTTATTGATGATGCCACAAGGTGGATAACTCTTTATGTTCTGAAAGAGAAATCAGAAGTATTTGGAGCTTTCAGGCATTTTCATGCATATGCCGAAAGACTCACCGTACAAAAACTTAAAAGACTGAGGTCTGATGGAGGGGGAGAATACTTCTCCCGAGAATTCAATGACTATCTCTAGAATGCAGGTATTAAGAGAGAAATAACCTGTAGATATACACCACAACAAAACGGTGTAGCAGAAAGAAGGAACCGAACTCTAGTCGAGTTTGCACGAGCTATGCTAAAAGAAAAAAATTGCCCAGACTATCTTTGGGCTGAAGCCGTAAACACAGCGACATACTTGGTAAACAGATTACCATGTACAGCCTTAGAAGGAATGACCCCTTATGAAGCTTGGTGGGGAAAGAAGCCAACACTTGATCACTGCAAAGTGTTTGGATCAGTAGCGTATGCTTATGTACCGTCTCAACTCAGACATAAGCTTGAACCGAAAGCAGAGAAATATGTATTCGTCGGATATGATGAAAAGCAGATGGGCTACAGGTTATGGAGTCCTCTAACCAAACATTTTGCTGTTTCCAGAGATGTAACATTTGATGAACAGAAAAGCTGGTTTGCAGATCAGAGCCATACAGCCGAAGAATTTGAAGAAGAGATAAAAAGACGAGAGAAAGGAAAAACAATCGTACAGGTAAACAAAGAAGACGAGGCAAGTACGTCCAGGACCGGAACTGGTATAAGGAACGAAGATGAAGACGGGTACTCAGACACACACGAAGAATATGAGCTAAGAAGGTCAAACAGAGTAAGAAGGCAACCGGAAAGACACTCGTATGATACATCGTATATAACTCAACAAGATTATGCATATATGGTTAAAGAAGAAGAAGAGCCTCAGAGCTATGACGAAGCCAAAGGCAAGAAGCAATGGCAAGAAGCAATGGAAGAAGAACTCACCGCACTGGAAGAGAACAAGACATGGGAGCTTGTTCCTAAACCGAATGGTAAGAAAGTAATTGGAAATAAATGGGTGTTCAAAATAAAGAAACTTGCAGATGGAAGGATAGCCAGACATAAAGCGAGACTGGTTATCAAAGGCTATGCTCAGACGCATGGCATAGATTATGACGAGACGTTCAGTCCAGTGGCAAAGATGTCAACCATAAGAACAGTGATTGCTATAGCAGCATCAAAAGGATGGAAGCTAAGTCAGCTAGATATAAAGAATGCATTCCTGAATGGATATATATCAGATGAAGTCTATATGGAACAACCGGAAGGGTTTATAAGTTCCAGATACCCAAACTTTGTTTGCAGGTTAAGAAAAGCACTTTATGGACTAAAGCAAGCCCTAAGAGCTTGGAACTACAGACTTGTGAAATATCTCAATGAACTTGGATACCAAAGTTTGAAGGCAGATGCAAGTCTACTCATCAAAAGGACAGAAGAAGGAATGATCTACATTTGTATTTATGTAGATGAAATAATAATTACAGGTACCTCAGATGCAGGAATCACAGAGGTAAAGAAACTGCTAGAAAAGGAATTCAAAATCAGTGACCTAGGGAAGTTATCATACTTTCTAGGAATGGAAATCACATATAGAGATCATGGTGTATATGTCACACAAGAGAGGTATCTCCTGAACTTACTGAAGAAGTTCAACATGGAGAATTGCAGAGAAGCTTCAACACCGCTTGAAGTAAACCATAAACTCAGTAAATATAGTGGTACAGAGTTTAAAGATATGAAGAAGTATCAATCGTTAGTAGGAAGTTTAATATATGCTACGCTAACAAGACCGGATCTTAGTTTTCCGGTGGGAGTTCTCTCACAGTTTATGCATTGTCCGACAGAGCAACATTGGGTTGCAGGACAAAGAGTTCTCAGATATATCAAAAGAACTATAAGAGAAGGATTATATTATCCTTTTACGTCAGATATAAAGCTCAGAGCATATAGTGACTCAGATTGGGCAGGAAGTCAAGATGACCGAAGATCAACGAACGGGTATATGATATACCTAGGAGATAAGCTGGTAAGCTGGTGTTCGAAGAAACAACACACAGTAGCCTTATCATCAACAGAAGCAGAATACAAGGGACTGGTAGAAGCAGCAAAAGAAGTAATATGGATGCAGACTTTACTCAAAAGCATAGGTATAGATCAAAGTATACCGATCATACATGGAGATAATATGAGCTCGCTGTATCTTGCAGCGAATCCTGTGTTTCATGCAAGAACAAAACACATAGAGATTCAGTATCATTTCCTAAGGGAAAAAGTAATGGAGAAAGAGATAGAAATAGTCTACACTCCTACGAAAGATCAGATTGCAGATATTCTGACCAAGAGCCTGGATGGAACAAAGACAAACAGATTCAAAGAGATGGCAGGTATAAAAGAAAGAAAGATATATGAAAGACCGGAAGAGGTCAAATTAGTGATTGAAGGGGAGCTGTTAAGGAAACACTCACGAATTTGACACAACAAACAAGAAAGAAACAGAATCTTCCGGAAAATCAGTGCACAGGTGTACAGTATACGAAGTTAGTGCGCGGTGTGCGCATAACAGAGCAATTAACCACGGCGGGCGCGTAAGGCGCGCATAACGTGAATTGAAGAATGACAGTGCAGAGGAGCGCCAAAGGGAAGTGTATATATATACAGCAAGATTTGAAGAACTAGCAGAGAGGATGATATAGATAGAGAAGAAGGGAGTAGATGATACGCAGAGGAGAACGAGAGACAGATATAGAGAAGACGCCATAGATCGCGTATGAGTGAAGAGAGAGTTAGAAGTTCTCAGAAGACGCCATAGATCGCGTATGTACAGATGAATAACACAAGCCTGAAGTGTCGGGTTTTTTCATCTGAAGAGAGATGGTAATAAGAAACTACTCACTGTAGGAGAGTTTCTGTAGCTTGAGTAAGAAGAGGCCAAGCTTACTTGTACACATCTTCTCTAATTGAAAACACATGTTCATGTGGACGTCTGCGTGCAATCTTTACTTGTGAAGAATCTGAAGCTATTTCGTGTTACGGTAGGAAGTTCCGTTTATCGTTTACTGTCACGACTCGTTTCTAAACGTGCTTCAGTACCTTCTCTGTAAACGCATGTTTCGGTGAATAACAGTTTACTCAGTAAACATATTTCAGTAATTTCTGGTCAGTTACAGTTTCTCAGAAAATAAGATTTTTCGGTAGAACAACGAAGTATAACTCGTAGCAGAGTTCGAAGCTTTGTATGAGAGATAGCTCATCTTGTAGCTAGACGTCTCTACTTTAAGCTGATCACAGTTTCCGGTGGAATGGAGATGTACACACAGTACAAAGGTTAACCGGAAAGTAGCACCTCAGAACTGAGAAGTTTTTCCTTAAACTTTCAGAAGAGTTCATTAAGTGGAGAAAGCTCACGAATCACTTTCTTACTTCTTGTATGTTCACTTGAAGTAATTACAACCAAAGTAGCAGTTCATTTCAGTGAAGTTCCGGTACGATTACGGTGTCAGTCCAGTAACAGTCCGGTGAAGTTCCGGTGGAACTTGTGTCGCAGGATAACACAGTTAAGGCGACGTTAATTAAGCTGAGCTACTGTTGATTACAGAAGTGTTCTGAATCACTCTAGTTTAGCATTCTACTACGGTGGCGCGACAATTTCCGCAGGCCTGACAAAGTTCAAGCTTTGTCGCGAAACCCACCTTCAGGGCGAAAGTATTTCCGCAACACTGGCGTTAAAGCCGAAGTTTTCGCCAACAATACTTACAGTTGATAGGATATCTCATTTTGTTTGAGTTTTCCGATTTCATGGTTGACATTGTGAACACATGTTGTACAATGGCAACAATTTCACTATTTTTGAGCTTTTTGAAGCCTAATAACTTCCCTTTCCAATGAAGATCCAAGTTTCCACAATCTTTCACACGGTGAGGACCAACACCAAAGGGTTGCATGTACACCCATGCACCTTTGCAGAACTCTTGTCCTAACCAAAATCCTTATGGAGCCTTGATATTGTGACATTTTATTGCGATAACCTCATCTTTTGGACATCTATGAGATTTAGGTTTCTCCATTGGAGTTCAGGCTATGGAAGTGACAATAGGAATTCAAAGAAGATGATGCACAAAGAAAGAAATGGAGATGCAGGAGCTGCAATGGTGTGCTAGGGAGAGAAAGTAGTGGAAAGAGATGACTTTTTGGGACCTGGGTATGAAAATGTGAGGTTTTGGAGGGAGAAAGTTGCATTTTGAGTTATTTTTGAAAAAGTCACTTTTTTCACTTGAGTTCATGCACGGATTTTGATTTAGAACCCAAAAATAGCACTTTTGATCCTAAAAAAGTGCTTGGGGGACCATTAAATGGTGTTATGATGAGTTGTATAACTTTTTGAAAATTTTGAATTTTTGGACCCAGGTAAGTTACGAGATTCCTTTCTCTCTCTAGAGGCAGAACCTGAACATAGGGGAATCCTGTCCCCTCATCCCCCTTCAGCCTAGTGATTTATAGGCTATAGACTGTGTCCACCACCCTCCTCTCATTGGCCCATCACTAATCACTCCTTAATCCAAAAGCCCCATGCCGGGTTCATTTTTTTCCCTAATGTTGGACATTAAAAGAGCATTTTTCAATGATGACTTACATGAAGAAGTGTATGTTTTTCAACCCTGTGGCTTTGTGCATAAAGGGCATGAAAACTAGGTGTGCAGGTTACAGAAGGCATTATACGGTTTAAAGCAAGCAACGCATGCTTGGTATGAAAAGATACATGCCTATCTGATTGCACATGGTTTTGAGAACAATCCAACTGAAAGCACCTTATATGTCAAGCATGCTAATGATGTTCTTCTAATCATTGTGGTTTATGTTGATGACATGCTACTCACTCGTTCTCATGAGAAGCATATTGCTGATTTCAAGGCTGATTTACATGCCTCCTTTGAGATGTCTGATTTGGGGCATTTGCATCATTATTTGGGCATTTATTTTATGCGCGTTGATGGTGGAATGGCTTTGTGTCAAACAACTCACTCGTTCTCATGAGAAGCATATTGCTGATTTCAAGGCTGATTTACATGCCTCCTTTGAGATTTCTGATTTGGGGCATTTGCATCATTATTTGGGCACTTATTTTATGCGCGTTGATGGTGGAATGGCTTTGTGTCAAACAAAATATATTGACACATTATTGTAGTGTTTTGACCTTGAGGACTGTAAACCTATTGCCAATCCTATGGAGACATGTTTATGATTGAGTCTTCATGATTCTAGAGATGCTCTTGATGTTGTTGTCTATTAGCAGGCTATTGGATGCTTGATTTACTTATGCATTACTCGACGCGATACTAGGCGGTTAAGCGCATCTTTCACTACTGGAGTGCTACTCTGCTACTTGGGTTGTTTTATCCCAAGGGGGGATCACTATCGCCATATTTGCATGCTTTTTTTGACTCTGATTGGGATGGATGTTATGACACTCATGTGTCGACTAGTGGATTTTGCTTCATGCTTGGTAGCTCATGTATATCTTGGTTGAGCAGGAAGCAGCCTACTGTGGCCACTTCGAGTTGTGCACTGAGTATACGGTAGCTTTCGCAATGACTATTGAGTGTATGTGGCTCAGATGCCTTGTGGCTGATTTATGTGTTGGTCAGTCTTGTGCCATCACCATCTTCACTGACACTCAAAGTGCATTGACCATTGCAAGTAACTTTGTGTTCCATGCTCCCACTAAGCACATTGAGGTGCATTATCATTATGTCAGGGAGAGGTTCTCTACTGGTGAGATCAGCTTGGCATATGTGCCCACGCAGGAGAACATTGCAGACCTTTTCACGAAGGCTTTGCCAAGGGAGAAGTTTGAAGCTTTTCACAAAGCTTTGGGCTTAATTCTTTTGTGGAGTAATTTCCACATAGCTTGGCACTTCCTTATACATGAGTGCCAGCTCTTGGTTCACCGCATCACTCCCAGGGGCGATTTGTTGATATATTTAGGTTGTGGTGTGTGAACACACTAGGATCACCACAACACTTTTTTCTCCTCTTTAGGAAGTTTTTTTCCTCGGGCTTGTATATACACCTATTGCCCTAATGGGCTGCTTATCTTTGTACATTCTAGTGGTAATATATTCGGTATTGTGTTTTGTGCTCCAAGCTTCTTCTTCTTCCTGGTGTTGTTCACGTGCTTGCACAGACATCTAACTCCGACAATGGTGCCAAGATAAAGAAAACCAATTTTTGGCATTCCTTGTAAGGATGGTTGGGGAAGTTGATGCAAGAAAATGAGTTGCATGCCTAAGAGGAATCTCTCATAGGATTAAGAAGATCCACATGATGACACTTTAACTAGCATCTGCCAATTGTGCATATAAAAAGGATACAAATGAATGAGATAAGGAAGAAAAATGTAATACTAGCTATGCAAAATTTGGGAGTTCGAACCTTGTAAGAAGAAGATTATCCCATTGGAGGATCCATTCTTCGAGGAAGGCTTTGGTGGGTTTTCCTTCTTTAAGAAGAAACATCATGAAGAGTTCAATGTACTTGTTAGGCCACCGAGTGTCTTTTCATTAACATTCTTCTCTTCCCATATTCACAATGGTGTCGGCCTTGTTAGGATTCTCTTTATGAGGGCATGCTTCTATACAATATAATCATCATCATGAGTTTCCACATATGGTGTTCATATTATGTAGCTTGTTTGGCTTGTAAAGCATAAGGTAGAAGTTTTGGAAATGGCAATAAATCATGCAAGCTTCTGCAATCAAGCCAAGATAGTTTGATAATGTATGGGAAATACTTATTCATGTGATACCAGGTTTGAAATAAAACAGCCTAGAGCACTTCTTCATGATAAATTTTTATATGATCAGCATATGCTCTTCTTGGGCCTCAAATTGAATGATAGTCTTTAGGAAATGCTTTTAATCACTACAGTACCTTAATGTTGGTGAGCCTTCTCTTGAATCACGACATATCCATGTGTAATGCAAACACATATGCATAAGGAAATAGGTTATTGGTAAAAGCCATCTTTTTGGTATGCAAACAAACATACATGTAAAAAGTATTTTACTAATAAAAAATAACTATAAACCACCTCTACATTTCTATCTTTCTATTATTTACCTATATGCAACCTATAGGAAAGCCCAAGTAGGATTTGGCATCTCAAACATGCACATGATTTGGACTTGTGGATTGGTTAGCAAGGTGAGGACAAACCTATAATTGAACCTACCATTTCTTATCACTCCAATGGAAAAAAATTTGTATGCATCACACTAGATTGAGGGTTGACAATAGAGCTAATGTTCCATGATATGATTGCTTCAGGAGCACCAAAATATGAGTAGCCCATGTGAGGTAATTGGGGCCCTTGAACTTATCAGTGGGATAGCTCCATATAGTAGTGGAAAGAGGAAAGCATGCCTACTACACAATTACAATGTTTGGATCAACATCTAGAAGGCAGAAGTGTGACAAGAAGGAAGAGTAGTGGGGTAGGAGGCTAACATGTAAAGTTACTTTGATACCATGTTGTGAAGAAAAAAAACACACCTTTGCCCACCAATACTAGCATAAAGACTGGGTCGTCTTCCTCCCATGAGGTGGATATTGGCTCAAATCCCCTTAGGTACACTGCTAGTAAACTCCTCACCATTACAAGATGAGATGTTAACCCAGATCCCTTTGGGAAATATGGGTTTTTGGCAGTCTTAGTGGCCAACATAGGCATTGACCAGGTCTTCAGGGCTACAAAAAGTTCCACCTTGATTTAAACTAGTCTCCTTGTCTAGCCTTTCTTAGCAGCTTACTAGTTCCTACCCTTGGCAAGCACTAGGACTCGATCGTTCTTAAAAAGAGCTAGGCATTCAACCCCTACTTTTTGTGGGATTTGTGGGGTCCCCACTAATGTTTTTCCCTTCACTATTGTATTTTCCATTAATTCAATATATTGTTAATATATTTAGGTAGTGATGTGTGTAAACACAATAGGACCGCCGTTGCACTGTTTTCCCTCTTTACGAGGTTTTTTTCCCCCGGCTTGTATATATGCCTATTGCCCTAATGGTCGCGTGCTTCCGAAGACATCTATCTCCAACAATTGGTATCAGAGCAGGTCGTCGCTTCATCTAGGGTGCCGTCGACGCTCCTCTGTTTGCAGTCTCAGATTCGCACGAACTTTGGTGAGCATACTCAGGGTGTTTCAGAGATCAAAACAACTTCGCTTTGTCATGCCGAAATCGCAATCTGAGCTCGTTTCGGCCTCCGAACGCATTATCGCAGTGCTTGTGCAGGCTATTTTGTCTTTTTATGCCAAAGGTATATACCAATTTCTCTTCGCGAGTATAAGCGTCTCAAAGTCTGCTACAGGTCTAGCAGAATTCGTTGGGGCAATTCTATTCAACTTTTTGAGATACAGTTAATTTTTTGCATCAAGAATTCAGTGATGTATTCCGTATGTTGGCTGTTGAGGATAAGTTGGATGGTACCAACTACCCATTATGGGCTTATATGATGCGACATGTATTGGTTGCAAAAGGATTGTGGAACATTGTGCAGGGTGTTGAAAGACGTCCCGTTACACCTCTGACTACAGGTACTGCAAATACACGTGCTGGAGCTGATGAAGATGGTGTCGAAGATGATATTCCGCAGATTCCTATTCGTGCTACTGTTTCTACTGCACCTATTGGAGAGCAGATTCCTTGGGATGGCATAGATGCCCAGGCACATGCATTCATAGCTTTGTCTGTCAAACATGCCATTATTCCTCATATTCGCTCTTGCAGAACAGCTAAGGATGCTTGGGATACACTTACCACATTGTACCAAGCTAGGAATGAGGCTCGTGTTGCTTACCTTCAAAAATAGTTGGAGAGTGAGTACATGAATGAAGGTGATTCTATGGAAATTTTCCTAACAAAGATCAAGGACTTGAAGGAATAGTTGATTTCTACTCATGAGGTTATACCAGATAGCTCACTTGTGTAGGCCGTTCTGAATGGTCTTCCTGATTCATATCAGAGTTTTGCTTCTACTCTTTGGTTGATGAGGAAAGGCAATCCAAATGTCTTGTCATTTGAGGAGTTAGTCTCTGTTCTGTTGCAGGAAGATCAGTCCTCGCAAAACAGGTCCATTATGCGAGTTGCAGATCAAGATTTCCTGGCTAGTCAAAAGAGCAAAGGAAAATGGAGCTCTTCAACTAGTAAGCAGAAATCTGCTAATTTTGCATATTCGAAGAAGGAAGATAAAGATGAGAAGAAATCAAAAAAGTAGAAATTTTTTTGTAAGTACTGTAAAGGGAATGACCATATCATAAATAACTGTCCAAAACTACGTGCTAAAGAGGCAAAGAAGAAAGAGGCTAGAATGGTTGTTGTAGAGGCCTCTACACCAAAAACAGAGTCTGCAAATCTTGTGTAGGAAGAAGAATGGGTGTTTACTACTGTCTGCAGTTTTGACCCATCTTCTCATGATCAATGCATGTCTGCAGTAGACTCAGATGTTTCGTACTTTGACAGTGGGGGACCAAACATATTACCTCGCAGTGCAGTTTCTTCTCTTCACTCGAGTCTGCCCCTACAGGGAATACTATTACATGTGCCAGCAACTCCTCTTATCCTGTTATGGGAGTTGGTAAGATCATTTTGACTACTGCTGATGGTAGTTCTTTCACTTTGTCAGATGCTTTATTTATGCCACGGATCAAGAAGAATCTGTTATCAGTGTTTGCATTAGCCAAGATTGCTTTGGTTGTGAAATTTGTTGATGACAGATGTACAATTCATGATCTGTCAAATGCCGATCTTGTTATTGCTTCTGGGATTTTATGTTGTGGTCTGTATAAGGCCATAGACTATGAAAGATCTGAAAATGATTTGGCATGTGCAGTAAATGATTCTCAGGCTATGTCTGATGTAAAGCTTTGGCATGCACGCTTTGGTCATCTAAATTTTGCTAGTTTGCTACGCCTGCAAAAATCTGAAATGGTGTCCTCTTTGCCCAAACTTGAGGCACTCGAAAACATGTTTGTGAAGGCTGTATTTTGGGCAAAATGTAGCGTTCCTCCTTTCCAAAAGATGGTTCAGTTCGGGCTACACAGAAATTGCAGCTTGTACATAGTGATGTCTGTGGTCCTATGCAGACACCCTCTTTTGGAAATTACCTTTACTTCGTGACTTTCATTGATGATTTTTCCAGGCATGCATGGGTATATCCACTCAAAGTAAAGTCCGAAGTGTTCATGTGCTTTAAACAGTTTTTGGTTTTGGCTGAAAATCTGTCAGCATGTAAAATGGGCACCCTTCGTTCTGATCGAGGGGGGGAATATATGTCTTCTGATTTTAATGCATTTCTGGCTAAATGTGGGATAAAACACCAGTGTATAGTGTCGTATACACCTCAACAGAATGGAGTTGCTGAACGAAAGAACAGGTCACTCATGGCGATGGCGAGTTGCATGGTCAAGAGTCAGGCTTTACCACATAGTTTCTGGCTTGAGGTTGTCATGTATGGAGCATATGTACTGAACAGGTGTCCCACTAAAGCGCTATAGTCTATCACTCCATATGAGGCTTGGCATGACCGTAAGCCATCTGTTGCTCATCTGCGTGTTTTTGGTTGTTTGGCATATGCACTAGCGGCTGAACAACATCACAGAAAATTGGATAATAAGGCAGTAAAATGTATTTTTGTTGGGTACAGTTCTAAAAGTAAAGGCTATCGTTTGTATCATCCACAGACTAAACGCATTTTGGTTAGCCATGATGTTGTCTTTGTGGAAGATGATATTCAGCCATTGCTTTCATGTACTAAGGAGAAATCTGTTAGCTCCAAAGACATGTATGATACTTTGATGCCTCTTTTTAGAGGTGGATAGTCTAGTGTTGGTCCTATTGAGGCAACTTCTCAACCTTTGCAGGTTTCATATGCTGATGTAGATCATTCCATTTCTGATGCAGATTTACATGATGCACTTGTTGATGAGAGAGCTGATATTGAGCAGGCAAAAACTATGCCAAAATGGCTGGTGCAAACTTTGCGTGACAGCAAATTAGATGCACCTTTGTCATATCGTAGTCGTTCAGGCTCTCATAGTGCCTCCTTTGCATCAGATTGCTATGCTATGGCTGCATCTAGTCTCTGTGATGAGAATGAGCTTGTTTCTTTTGATGAAGCACATAATTCAGAAAATTGGATGGCTGCTATGCAATCTGAATATGATGCTATAATGAAGAATGGTACATGGTCTTTATGTGACTTGCCTTCTGGCAAGAAGGCCATTGGCACTAAGTGGGTATACAAGCTGAAGCGTAAACCTGATGGTACAGTTGACAGCTATAAGGCTAGGCTTGTTGCAAAGGGTTATGCGTAGGAAAGAGGCATTGATTTTGATGAGACCTTTGCACCTACATGCCGTATGACTCCTGTTCGGAGTATTTGTGCACTTGCAGCCCATCATGGTTGGAATGTACATCAGTTGGACATTAAAACAACATTTCTGAATGGTGACTTGCATGAAGAAGTGTACGTTTTTCAATCCCGTGGCTTTGTGCAGAAAGGGCATGAAAACCAGGTGTGCAGGTTAAAGAAGGCATTATATGGTTTAAAGCAAGCACCACGTGCTTGGTATGAGAAGATACATGCCTATCTAGTTGCACATGGTTTTGAGAACAGCCCAACTGAAAGCACCTTATATGTTAAGCGTGCTAATGATGTGCTTCTGATCATTGTTGTCTATGTTGACGATATGCTGCTCACTGGTCCTATTGAGAAGCATATTGCTGATTTCAAGGCTGATTTCCATGCCTCATTTGAGATGTCTGATTTGGGGCATTTGCATCACTATTTGGGCATTCAGTTTATGCAAGTTCATGGTGGAATGGCTTTGTGTCAAACAAAATATATTGACACATTATTGCAGCATTTTGGCCTTGAACACTGTAAGCCTATTGCCACTCCTATGGAGACACGTTTACGATTGAGTCTTCATGATGCTGGAGATGCATTTGATGTTGTTCTCTATCACTAGGCTGTTGGATGCTTGATTTACTTATGCATTACTCGGCTAGATATTCATTTTGCTGTCTCACAGATGAGCAGGTTTATGCATTGCCCAGGATTCATGCATTGGAAGGCGGTTAACCGCATCTTTCGCTACTTGAGTGGTACTCGGCTTCTTGGGTTGTTTTATCCCAAGGGGGGATCACTAGCGCCAGATTTGCATGCTTTTTCTGACTCAGATTGGGTTGGTCGCTATGACACTCGTATGTCCACTAGTGGTTTTCGCTTCATGCTTGGTAGCTCATGTATATCTTGGTTGAGCAAGAAGCAGCCTACTGTGGCCACTTCAAGTTGTGAGGCTGAGTATAGGGCAGCTTTCACAGTGACTGTTGAGTGTGTGGCTTAGATGCCTTATGACTGATTTGGGTGTTGGCGAGTCTTCTGCCACCACCATCTTCATTGATAGTCAGAGCGCATTGGCAGTTGCGAGGAACCCTGTGTTCCATGCTCGCACTAAGCACATTGAGGTGCATTATCACTATGTCAGGGAGAGGTTCTCTGTTGGGGAGATCAACTTGGCATATGTGCCCACGCAGGAAAACATTGCATACCTTTTCACGAAGGCTCTACCTAGGGAGAAGTTTGAAGCTTTTGGCAAAGCTTTGGGCTTAGTTCCTTTTGTGGAGTGATTTCCACATAGCTTGGCACTTCCTTATACATGAGTGCCAGCTGCTTGTTCACCGCATCACTCCCAGGGGGGATTTGTTGATATATTTAGGTAGTGATGTGTGTGAACACACTAGGACTGCCTGGGCACTTTTTTCCCTCTTTAGGAGGGTTTTTTCCCACGGCTTCTATATACGCCTATTGCCCTAATGGGCTACTTATCTTTGTACATTCTCTAGTAATACATTCAGTATTGTGTGATTGTGCTCCAAGCTTCTTCTTCTTCCTTGTGTTGTTCGTGTGCTTCCGCAGACATCTGTCTCCAACATATATCAAGAAGATTAGATCATATGATTGAAAATTCTTTGAGAAAAAAGAAAAAAAGAAAAACACACACACACACACATATAATAGATAGTGAGAAGTACGCTCATTTGTATTTGAATAATAATTTTAAATATACGTAATGTTTGTAATTTTTTTTGTAAGATTTAGTTTCTAATGAGTATTGCAAAAGGTTCACATTTTATTTATCCATTGGATTTCTCATTTTCATTCATGCAACATCAGAAGTGGATAAACTAGTTATCAATCTTCTTTGTAATCTGTTGATATATTTAGGTAGTGATGTGTGTGAACACACTAGGACCGCCGGGGCACTTTTTTCCCTCTTTAGGAGGTTTTTTTCCTCAGCTTGTATATATGCCTATTGCCCTAATGGGCAAATTAATCTTTTGTACATTCTCTAGTAATACATTCAATATTGTGTGTTGTGCTCCAAGATCCTTCTCCTTCCTTGTGTTGTTCGCGTGCTTCAGCAGATGTCTATCTCCAACAATTGGTATCAGAGTAGGTCATCGCTTCATCTAGGGTGCCGTCGACACTCCTCCGATTGCTGTCTCAGAATCAAACGAATTTTGGTGAGCATAGTCAGCGTGTTTTCAGGATTAAAACTACTTCGCTCAGTGGTGCCAAAATTGCGATCTGAGATCGTTTCAGCCTCCGAAGAGCTAGAATGGCTGTTGTAGAGGCCTCTACACCAAGAACAGAGTCTGCTAATCTTGTGAAGGAAGAAGAATGGGCATTTACTACTATCTTCAGTTTTGACCCATCTTCTCATGAGCAGTGCATGTCTACAATAGACTCAGATGTTTGATATTTTGGCAGTGGGGCAACCAAACATATTACCTTGAAGTGCACTTTCTTCTCTTCACTCGAGCCTACCCCTACAGGGAATACTGTTACATGCGCCAACAACTCCTCTTATCCTGTTATGGGAGTTGGTAATCATTTTGAGTACTGCTGATGGTAGTTCTTTCACTTTGTCAGATGCTTTATTTGTGCCAGGGATCAAGAAGAACCTATTATCAGTTTATGCATTAGCAAAGATTGTCTTGTTTGTGAAATTTGTTGATGACAGGTGTACAATTCATGATCTGTCAAATGACGATGTGATTATTACTTCTGGCATTTTTATGTCGTGGGGTGTATAAGATCATAGACTATCAAAGATCTCTGAATGATTTGGAATGTGGAGTACATGATTCTCAGGCTATGTCAGATGCAAAGCTTTGGCATGCACACTTTGTTCATCTAAATTTTGCTATTATGCCTGCAAAAATCTGAAATGATGTCCTCTTTGCCCAAACTTGAGGCACCTAGAAAACATGTTTGTGAAGGCTGTATTTTGGGCAAAATGCAGCGTTCCTCATTTCCAAAAGATGGTTTAGTTCCGGTTACTCAAATATTGTAGCTTGTACATAGTGATGTTTGTGGTCCTATGGAGACACCTTCTTTTGGAAATTATCTTTACTTCATGACTTTAATTGATGATTTTTCCAGGCATGCATGGGTATATCCATTGAAGGCAAAATTCGAAGTCTTCATATGCTTCGAATAGTTTTTGGGTTTTGGTTGAAAATCTGTCAGCATGTAAAATGGGCACCCTCCATTTAGATCGAGGGGGGGAATATGTCTTCTGATTTTAATGCAATTTTGGCTGAATGTGGGATAAAGGACTTGTGTACAGTGTGGTATACACCTCAAAAAAATGGAGTTGCTGAGCGAAAGAATAGGTCACTCATGGAGATGGCGAGGTGTATGGTCAAGAGCTAGGCTTTACCACATAGTTTCTGGCTTGAGGCTGTCATGTGTGCAGAATATGTACTTAACCAGTGTCCCACTAAAGCACTACAATCTATCACTCCATATGAGGCTTGGCATGATTGCAAGCCATCTGTTGCTCATCTGCGTCTTTTTGGTTGTTTGGCATATGCATTAGTGCCTAAAAAACATCATAGAAAATTGGATGATAAAGCAGTAAAATGTATTTTTGTTGGGTACAGTTCTGAAAGTAAAGGCTATCATCTATATCATCCATAGACTAAACACATTCTTGTTAGCCGTGATTTCGTTTTTGTGGAAGATGCTATTCAGCCATTGCTTTCATGTACTAAGGAGACATTTGTTAGCTCCAAAGCCATGTATGATACTTTGCTCCCTCTTTTTACAAGTGGACAGTCTAGTGCTGGTCCCGATGAGGCACTTCTCAGACTTTGGAGGTTTCATGTGATGATGCTTATCATTCCATTTCTGATGCAAATTTACATGATGCACTAGTTGATGAGGGAGCTGATATTGAGCAAACAAAAACTATGCCTAAATGGTTGGTGCAGATTTTGTGCAACAACAAATTAGATGCACCTCTGTCATATAGTACTCGTTCAAGATCTCATAGTGCCTCTTTTACATTAGATTGCTATGCTATGGCTGCATCTATTCTCTGCGATGAGAATGAGCATGTTTCGTTTGATGAAGCACAAAATTCAGAAAAATGGATGGCTGCTATGCAATCTCAATATGATGCTATAATGAAGAATGGTACTTGGTTTTTATCTGACTTGCCTCCTGGCAAGAAGGCCATTGGGACTAAGTGGGTATACAAGTTGAAGCGTGAGCCTAATGGTATAGTTGATAGGTATAAGGCTAGACTTGTTGCAAAGGGTTATGCATAGGAATAAGGCATTAATTTTGATGAGACCTTTGCACCCACTTGTCCAATGACTATAGTTTGTAGCATCTGTGCACTTGCAACTCATCGTGGTTAGAATATACATCAGTTGGAAAATAAAACAACATTTCTAAATAGTGACTTGCATGAAGAAATGTATGTTTTTTTAGCCACATGGCTTTGTGCAAAAAGGACGTGAAAACCACATATGTAGGTTAAAGAAGGCATTGTCTGGTTTAAAGCAAGCACCACCTGCTTGGTATGAGAAGATACATGCATATCTGATTGCACATGGTTTTGAGAACAATCCAACTGAAAGCACCTTATATGTTAAGCGTGCTAATGATGTGCTTCTGATCATTGTTGTCTATGTTGATGACATGCTACTCACTGGTCCTATTCAGAAGCTAATTACTGATTTTAAGGCTGATTTGCATGCCGCATTTGAGATGTCTAATTTGGTGCATTTGCATCACTATTTGGGCATTCAATTTATGCAAGTTGATGGTGGAATGGCTTTGTGTCAAATGAAATATATTGACACATTTTTGCAGCATTTTGGCCTTGAAGACTATAAGCCTATTGCGTCTCCTATGGAGACAGGTTTATGATTGATTCTTTATGATGCTGGAGATGCATTTGATGTTTTTCTCTATCACCAGGCTGGATGCTTCATTTACTTATGCATTACGCGGCTAGATATTTAGTTTGCTGTCTCATAGATGAGCAGGTTTATGCATTGCCCAGGAGTCAAGCATTGGTAGGCGGTTAAGCACATCTTTCGCTACTTGAGTGGTACTCGACTACTTGGTTTGTTTTATCCCAAGGGAGGATCACTACCGCTAGATTTGCATGCTTTTTCTGACTCTCATTGGGCTAGATGCTATGACACTCATGTGTCCACTAGTGGCTTTTGCTTCATGCTTGGTAGCTCATGTATATCTTGGTTGAGCAAGAAGCAGCCTACTGTGGCCACTTCCAGTTGTGAGGCTGAGTATAGGGTAGCTTTCACAGCGACCGTTGAGTATGTGGGGCTCAGATGCCTAATGGCTGATTTAGGTGTTGGTCAGTCTTCTGCCACCACCATCTTCATTGATAGTCAGAGTGCATTGGCAGTTGCGAGTAACCCTGTGTTCCATGCTCGCACTAAGCACATTGAGGTGCATTATCACTATGTCAGGGAGAGGTTCTTTGCTAGGGAGATCAGCTTGGCATATGTGCCCACATAGGAGAACATTGTAGACCTTTTCAGGAAGGCTCTACCTAGGGAGAATTCTGAAGCTTTCCACAAAGCTTTGGGCTTACTTCCTTTTTTGGAGTGATTTCCACATAGCTCGGCACTTCCTTATACATGAGTGCCAGCTCCTTGTTCACCGCATCATTTCCAGGGGGGATTTGTTGATATATTTAGGTAGTGATGTGTGTGAACACACTAGGACCATCGGGGCACTTTTTTCCCTCTTTAGGAGTTTTTTTCCCCCTAGCTTGTATATATGCCTATTGCCCTAATGGGCTACTTAATGTTCTGTACATTCTCTAGATACATTCAGTATTGTGTGTTGTGCTCTAGGCTTTTTCTCCTTCCTTGTGCTGTTTGCATGCTTTCGTAGATGTCTATCTCCAACATAATCCTCTCTAACTTTCTTGTATTTTTCTCTAGCTTATAATTTAAACTGTTCTTTGCAAAACATTAGAAAAATAGCAATTATATAGTTGGTTGCGAGATATACCAAGCTTGTAGGGCTCCCTTGTGTTTTTCTTTAAACAAAAAATTATAAAAAAAAAAGAGGAGATAATGTTGACATATGTAGGTAGTAATGTGTGTGAGCCCACTAGGACCATCGAGGTACTTTTTTCCCTCTATAGGAGGTTTTTCCCTGGACTTGTATATATGCCTATGTCTCTAACATGTTACTTATCTTTGTACATTCTAGTGGTAATACATTTCGGTATTGTCTGTTGTGCTCCAAGCTTCTTCTTCTTCATTGTGTTGTTTGTGTGCTTCTACATACCTCGAACTCCAACAATTGGTATCAGAGCAGGTCGTTGCTTCATCTAGGGCATCGTCAACACCTCTCCGGTCTGAGTCCAAAACTCGCAAAAAACTTGGTGAGCATATTCAGCGTGGTTAGGAGGTCCGGATGGCTTTGCTTTGTGTTGCCAAAATCGTGATCTTAGCTTGTTTTGGCCTTCGAATGCACTATCGCAATGCTTGTGCAGACAGTTTTGTCTTTTTGTGCCAAAGATATATACAGGTTTTGGTTTGCCAATATAAGAGTCTCAAAGCTTGCTACAGGTTTAGTAGAAGTTGACAGAGTATTTTTGTTCAACTTTTTGAGATAGAGTCATTTTTCTACTTCAGCATATTTTAGTCAGTGGCCATGGCTGAAAGTAGTGATGTATTCCGTGTTAGATATGCTCAATACTCCACCCTCATGTGACCACAAATGATCCATGGTGCTCTAAGTTGTAAGGCCCCCATTATGAGGAGAAGCCATTATGAGAGCCGGACATTTTTTGAACCCTAACTTCCAAGTTAGTTGAGGTCTATGTGTGACTGTTGATGGTCTAGCCATTAGGTTAGGTAAGGCATAAATGTCGAGGTCATTGGGTTGTCGTTTAAGGTGAAAATAAAGGCCGTGTGGCATCGTGTGGTTTCCCCATAGAACCTTAATGGGGGGAGTGCATAGGGGGGCTTGCCTCCTCATGCGGGGTCCAGGGGCCTATCCCCCAGGCCTGTAGGGCCGAGATGGTAGGACTTCTAGTCGTGGAGATATTGTCAGATCGTATATTTTACCGACTATTTTATATCTCTTGACTACGTTTGTCTATACCGAGCCGCCATGTAAAAGCTATATAAGCACGGGCCAGGTTGAGCTTTACATAGCATTGCACATTAGTAAGCCCTTCATCTAGAGTCTATCTAGATCGCCATCTAAGCTCCACATTGGGAGCACACGAGTGGACAGCACCATCATTGTAACTGCATTATGCTTGGAAATCTGAGAATTTGAGTTCTCTATTTCTCAGTCTGCATCTATCTTTGTCTGTGTTTTTCTCTCAAGTCTATCTACATGTTTATTCCACTGTGATGTTATTTTCTTACATGGTCCCAGAGCTCAGGAGGCTCTAAGTGGTGCACAAATAGAAACAGAGAGGTTGCAGGGGTCTGAACAACAACAAAGAGAAGATGTCAAGAGACACCTCATCATCTACGATTGGGAGTCAAGGTGGTTCATCAACAAGAGTAGGTGGCGCACAAGCAGGAGCAGCAATGATGCCAGTCATCCCAACGTTGCGGAAACGACCATCAGCCTTCACAAAAGGTAAACTTGATGGTACGAACTACACCATGTGGAAGTTCAAAACCACTTCTATTCTTGATTCATATGAGCTTTTGGAGAATGTTCTTGGGACTGATCATGAGCCCCAAGAAAGACTTGATCCAAATAATCCACGTTGAATGATTCCTCTTGATGCCGATCTTCTACGTGCTTAGAAACGTAGAAATGCAGATGCACTCTGTGCTCTAGTTACAAGTACTTTTGATAGTGTTCTAACTCTCATTCAGCATACTACGAAGGCATGTGAAGCATGGAACATATTGAGAAATCAATATGAAACTGGTAATCAGACATGGATTCAGAACTTGGAGAATCAGCTTACAATAGAACGATTTGCTAATGGGGAGACTGCAGAGGTGTTTATCACTTGCATAAAGAATCTACGAGATCAAATGGAAGGAGTGGGTGTTCAAAAGTCAAGTGAGGAGCTAGCCTATGTTGTCCTCGAATCTATCCACCTAAGTTTGATGGTTTGGTAATTGCTCTTAACACTCATATCAAACCTCAACCACTAACTTTTGAAGAATTTAGTGCCTTACTCATGGAGGACGAGCTTCGGCTCAAGGCAAGGAGTGGTGGTAGCAAAGGAGATGCTGCATTCAGAGCAAATGCCAAAGGAGGCAAAACAAAATCTTCAAAAGATGGAGACAAAAAGAAGAACGACAAAAAGAAGTTCAAGGGAGAGTGTTTCCACTAGAAGAAGAAAGGACACATGATCCAAGACTCTCACATCAAGAAGGCAGAAGAGAAGAGTGGCTCTTTAAAAGGTGGCAAGGGCAAGGATTCTGCCAACATAGCAGAAACAGAGCTTGAGTTATTTGTTGCAATAGATGAGGTGTGATCCTCGGCTAAATATTCAAGAACAGATGACTCATGGGTGTTGGACAGTGGTGCATCTCATCACATGAAGAGTAGAAAATACCTTTACATTTCCTTACAACCTCTAAAGGAACCCATCAGAGTAAAGGTAGGGAACAATGCAAGATGTCTTGTAGAGGTCAAAGGTACAGTTTCTTTCATTAACTCTAATGGCAATTTCAGAAAGCTTTCAAATGTGTTTTATGTTCCACAAATAAAACAAAATCTACTTTCAGTAGCTTCTATAACTAATCAAGGTCATCAAGTATCTTTCAGTAATACATGAGCTAAGATTATGGATGGTAACAACAACATTGTTCGCACTGGCATAAGGAGGAACAATCTGTATGAGTTGTGTGCTCTTACAACCACTACAAACGTGGGCACAAGTAAGCTATGGCATTAGAGATTCGGCCACATTGGATATCCTGTACTGAAAGAGATGCATCATAGGAGTATGGTTTCACACCTACCATCGATTGCAGAAATGAAGGAACCATGTGAAGCTTGCATGATGCGCAAGCAACAGAGGAAGGAATTTCCATAAGAAAGCAAGAAGAAGGCAAACTATCCTCTAGAATTGGTGCATGCTGGCTGTGAAGAGATGGATAGGTATGTGCTTGAAGATGAAGAGGTGTTGCAAAATCCTTGATCTACACCAGCCAAATGAACTCCAGGAGTATATGGTGGGCCCTTTTAGCTTGCCAATGGATGTATTAGACACCCTATGTACCTTGGAAGATCACTCTCAAAAAGATAGATCAAAACAGATAAGTTGGAGTTAGCTCAGAGGTGAAAACTTGCTATTCTTGGTTCATACACCTGTCCAGTGTTTTACATAATTCTCTGAGCACAGCAGCAATTAGCTCAATTCCTCTTGGGGAAGTCTAAGCAACTTATAGAGCTAACTTTCAAGATTAATCTCATAAAAAATAATGAACCACACACTGAGAATGAGTTTTAACAAGTGATGACATCATCCCGATTTTCACGGGCTGCTATACGAAGTCTTGGGCACCAAATCCCAAGTGTTGTTTTCCTCAAGTGCTTCAATCTCTTCCTTCATTGCATGCTTCCATTCTGATTTTGCTTTGGCCTCTTCAAATGATGATGGCTCCTCTTGGTTTATATCCTGTGCTATGTAGATAGAATGTTTAGTTACTAATGAGGTGTCAAACCCATACCTTTCTGGTTTTTTCTTTTCCCTCATAGATCTTCTTAGGCCATGATGTGATGATTCTGCCTCATGTCCAAGTTCCTGCAATTTTGCTTTACCTTTAGACTTCCATGCTTTGATCTTTTCCATGTGAGATTCTTCATCATCCTCTAAGGTGTCTTGTTCTTCAATCTTCGGTTGTTCTCTACCAAGCTTTGGAAATCCTTCTTCAAGATTATATGGTAAATTGACCTTCCTGCATGAATCTTCATACCATGAATTGTTCTCATCAAAAACTACATCTCTGCTTACCAAGAATCCTTTGTTGGTAGGGTTGTATAACCTGTAGCCCTTTTGATTGTTGTCATATCCAATAAATACACACCTTTCTGCCTTTGGATCCATCTTGCCTCTAACCTGTGAAGGAACATGAGCAAAAGCAATACATCCAAAAATTTTACAATGATCTAAGCTTGGTCTTCTTCCATTCCAAGCCTCATATGGAGTCATCCCATCAAGGGATTTTGAAGGCAACCTGTTAATCAAGTAAGTGGCTGTAGATACAACCTCAGCCCATAAATAATTAGGTAAATGCTTTTCATTTAACATAGACCTTGCAGCTTCAACAATTGTCCTATTCCTCCTTTCTGCCACTCCATTTTGCTCAGGAGTGTACCTTGTAGTTACCTCTCTTTTGATTCCTCTTTCTTGAAGAAAAGAATCAAACTCATGGGAGAAGTATTCTCCCCCTCCATCTGACCTTAGCCTTTTTAGTGATTTACCTGTTTGATTCTCCACAAGAGCCAAATATCTTTTGAAACATGAAAAAACTTCATCTTTGTGTTTCATAAAGAATAGGATAGTCCATCTGCTGCAATCATCAATAAAGGAAACATAATACCTTGATCCAGATATTGAAGCTTCCTTGCTAGGTCCCCATACATCTGTATGAACCAACTCCAAGAGATCTCCATGCATATAACCTTTCTTCATGAATGGTAACCTGTGAGACTTTCCAAATTGACATGCACTACACTTATAAATCATATGTTGTTTTGAAAAATTAGGAAGTCCAAGTACACTTTGGTCCCTGCAGATTTGCTTTAATGACCATTCACCAATATGTGCTAACCTTTTGTGCCATACTTCCAATTCTGTGAGTGTCTGACTACCATAATTAAAGAGAGCAATGTTTCTAGTGTCCTGTAATTCAAATGTGAACAATCTACCTGTCTTTTCACCTTTTGCAATTCTTCTGAATCCTTGACTTGGATCTTCAACAAATGCTCCTGCTTTTGTGAACCTGACTTGCAACCCTTTCTCTACTATCTGCCCAACACTTATCAAATTCTTTGTAATGGTAGGGACATAGAGTACCTTACTGAGTAGGTTGATGTTTCCATCAGGTGCTTTGACATTGCCTATTTTCTCCACAGGATGTTTTGGGAAGAGAAAGCGCGGGTATTCGAGTGCTTATTCCTTGGATCTTCTAAATCTGATAGGAGTGCCACATTTCCTGCCACATGATTTGAACAACCTGAATCTATGTAGAAAACATGCTCATCAGATTTACCTTGTGGCATAGCCATGTTCATGATCAATAATGAATCCTCTTTGTTTGAGTCTTCTGTGTAGTTATTGTAGTCTCTCCTTCCTTTGTAGCCTCCTTGATAGTTTGAATGATTGTAGTTGTTGTAGTTGCCATGGTAGTTGTTGAACCTTCCTCTTGAGTAGCCATAACTTCCTCTATTGTATCCTCTGCCTCTTTGATTCCTGGAATTCGTAAAGTAATTTTCAGTTGTATGATTAGTTAATCCACAAATAGAACATGAGTTGGAGTCTTGGGATCTCCCCCTGCCTTGTCTACCTCCTCTTCCTCTACCTCTGCCATGTCTTCCTCTACCTGCATAGTTAGCTTGATATGTATCTGCTTCATCATCCACTTTCTTTGCCTTTCCTTTGTTATCTTTAGACTTGCTTTTCTCCGTGTATAAAGCTGAAGATTGATTACCTTTAGAGCTTTCTCCATTTTTGATAAGCTTTTCCTCTTGAGTAAGTAGTTGTCCAATGAGTGTGTTGAAATCAGGTACATGCATGTGCATGTACAAATCCATAGCTGTGGTGAATGCTTCCCACTTATCATCTGCCTTCAAGCCATTGATGACCTGCCTTACAATTTGCTCTTCATCTATTACCTCTCCAATGCTTCCCAACTGATCCGCTATGTCCTTGAGCTTTGTGACAAAATCAGTCACATTTTGTTTGGGAGCCTTCTTGAGAGTTGTGAAATCCAGCCATAGTTGATGCTTCCTAGCTTTGGTACTTGAAGAAAAGAAAGCTTCAAGTGCATCCCACACTTCCTGAGATGTCTTACAACTTCTAATGTGAGGCAACAAAAAATCTGAGATAGAGTTGAGGAGATAAGACCTTGCAAGTGCATCCTTGGAGCACCATGTGCTCAATCTTTCTTGCTCTTCTTGTGTTGGTTGACTTTTGTTCCTGAAACTTGGCATAACTTCATCTCCAGCCACATAACCATATAAACTTCTACCTTGGAGATAAGCTTCCATCCTTAATGACCAAGCTGAGTAGTTACCTTTGTCCAATTTGTCAATTGATGAAGGAAATCCATCTGCCATGTTGTCCAACCTTGCTCTGATACCACTGTGAAGAGATGGATAGGTATGTGCTTGAAGATGAAGAGGTGTTGCAACATCCTTGATCTACACCAGCCAAATGAACTCTAAGAGTATATGGTGGGCCCTTTTAGCTTGCCAATGGATGTATTAGACACCCTATGTACCTTGGAAGATCACTCTCAAAAAGATAGATCAAAACAGATAAGTTGGAGTTAGCTCAGAGGTGAAAACTTGCTATTCTTGGTTCATACACCTGTCCAGTGTTTTACATAATTCTCTCAGCACAGCAGCAATTAGCTCAATTCCTCTTGGGGAATTCTAGGCAACTTAAAGAGCTAACTTTCAAGATTAATCTCATCAAAAATAATGAGCCACACAATGAGAATGAGTTTTAACAAGTGATGACATCATCCCGATTTTCACGGGCTGCTACACAAATAGACCAGTGAGCAGAAAAATCATCATACCTCAAAATGTAGAAATCCAATGATTATGAAAATTTGTAACGTTATACTAAACAGTAAGCTGAATCAAACAAGATTTAAATCACTGAATTTGGATAAGTAACCACTGAGAAATGGCTCTGACAAGATGAGTGAAAAAGTCGGGTACCTGACAGAGAGGTGAACATGAACAGACCCTGTTGACTTCAAATGAACATAACTGAAGATTGCAACATCCAAATGACATGAAAATTTATGATCATAAAGAAGACTTATAGAGCTAACTTTACCAAGTTAAATCATTGAAAATGATGCACCAAGCTCAGAGAAAACATCTCTGCAAGCTGACTGAGAAAACTGAGAGTAATGGCAGTGAGTAATACACTTCACAAGAACATGGAAAGATGAACTCAAATAATCATGAAAATGAAAGTATATTGCTTGTACAATACAATGACTTACTGATACATATGTGTGCTTTGTAAACACACCTTGATATGGCATAAAGCTCAGCTCTTGGAGGTCTTCACATATGTCTCTCTAACCACGACTAAAACTGCCATCTATTTATAGTTGAGTTTGGGAGGCTAACTTCCCTCAATCACTCTCCAATCAATCAATGATTGATTTGATTCTCTACCTACCACAAATCACAAATTCGTGGCTCCTCTTTCCATTCTTGATCAAGTGGACTCAACCACTTAAGATTCTCTTACTTTTACATTAAGTAAACTCTTCAAAAGTTACAAGAGGTAGTTCACAAGTGAACTTTACATAGTCTTCTTTTTAAAGCTTCTTCTAAGACTTTGTGAGACTCAAGCCAATACTTAGGCTTGTCATAGACTTGCTCCAACACTGGCTTGTGCCGAAAAATGCCTACACAGGCCTTGGGCGGATCTTCCTACTTCATGTTACTTGTCGAGGACTATAGGAGGAAGATGTGGGAGTACTTCCTTCCCGATAAGGCTTAGGCTTTTGGTAAGTTTAAAGAATGGCTTCAGCTTGTTGAAACGGAAACATGGAAGAAGATGAAGAAATTTAGAATAGACGATGGTGGTGAGTTCACATCAACAAAGTTTGAAGATTTCTACAAGAGTCAGGGAATCAAGCATCAACTCACAGTGGTACACAGACCTTAACAAAACGGTGTTGCAGAATGTCGGAATCAAACCATCATGGAGATGGCAAGGTGCATGTTGAAAGGAAAGGGTTTACCTAATCAGTTTTGGGCAGAGGCTGTCATCAGTGCTGTCTACATCTTGAATCGAAGCTACACTGAGGCACTTGATGGAAAAACTCCACAAAAAGCCTACACTGGTAAAAAGCCATATGTTTCCCATTTCAAAGTATTTGGAAGTGATTGCTATGTACATGTTCTAGATAGGGAGAGAAACAAGCTTCAACCAAAAAGCATTAAATGTATCTTCCTAGGGTACAACAAAGATAAGAAGGCTTACAAGATTTATGACTCTAAGCCTAAGAAGATCATGGCGAGTCATGATGTCGTGTTTAAGGTGGAGCAGCCATATGCAGTGGAGGAGGAAAAGAGAGCTTCCACTTTATCATCACACGAAGGGGCAATACACTATGAACCTGGCCCAAGAGCTATCCCTTCTACACGAGAGAAGGAAGCATACTCTTGAGATGATGAGTCTAGAAGTCACCAACCTTTTGACACTTAAGTGGCAAAGCCATTGCCACGTTGGGTGAGGTAGCTCTATGATTCTACAAACCCCATCCCACAGTCACTAGAACAGGTTGCAGATGAACCAAGGCGATCACAGAGAATAGAGGAACAGAGACGGGTAAGCGCCCATATTGTAAACATAGCCTTGATGGCCAATCTCATTCAAGAAGAAGCAAAGGAACCAACCAATGTGGAAGAGGCACTCCATGATCCGAATTGGAGGGCTACCATGCAAATAGAATACAACAATATCATGAAGAATGGAACTTGGCAGCTAGTGGATCGACCCCCTAAACATAACTTCATTGGCACCAAGTGGGTCTCGAAGCTAAAGTACAAGGCTGATGGTACTCTAGAAAACTATAAAGAAAGACTTGTTGGACAGGGCTACTCACAAGTTGAAGGCGTTGACTTTTGTGAATCATTTTCCCTGACTGCAAGAATGACTACTATCCAAGGAGTACTAGATATGGCTGCACATAAGCATTGGCCAGTCTATCACATGGATGTCAAATCAGCATTCCTGAATGGAGACCTCAAGGAGGAGGTATATGTGTCTCAACCACCAGGGTTTGAGGCTCTTCATTCAGAGAGCAAGGTATGTAAGCTGAAGAAGTCATTATATGGGCTAAAACAAGCCCCTAGAGCATGGTACCAATGAATAGATAAGTTTCTCTTGGATCTAGGTTTCAAAAGATGTGCTTCTGATGCTAATTTGTATGTTCTAAAGAGAGGAGGGAAGACAATTGTGCTTGTACTCTATGTAGATGACCTTGTGATTACAAGAAATGATGATGCTATTCTTCAACAAACAAAAGATGCCTTGAGTTCAGAATTTGAAATGACAGACTTGGGGTTAATGCATTATTGCTTAGGTCTTGAAGTTTGGCGAGAGCCAGGGAAGATTTTCATCTCTCAACAAAAGTATGCAAGGCAAATATTGACAGCATTCGACATGGAGGATTGCAAGGAAATTTCTACACCTATAGAGGTTAACACAAAATTATCTATTGAAGATACTTCAACTCTAGTGGATATTGGAAGATACAGGAAATTAGTTGGAAGTCTCATCTACTTGTGCAACAGTAGACCAGACATCTCTTATGTTGTTGGAGTAGTAAGCATGTTCTCTAATAAGCCTGGACAAACGCATTGGAAGGCAAGCATGTGGATACTCAAGTATGTGAAAGGAACCACTGATTAGGGTATTCTTTATAAAGAAGGATCATCTCTACTCGGATACTCTGAATTAGATTGGGTAGGAGATATTGATACTAGAAAATCAGTTTCTCGATATTTCTTTTCTTTATGATCAAGGATTTTATCTTGGATTAGTAAGAAGCAACTGACTATAGCATTGTCGTCTACTAAAGCTGAGTACAAAGCTGCCTGTGTTGCAGCATGTGAAGTTGTATGGTTGAGGAGGATCCTATGGTACATAGGAATACAATGAAAAGAGGCTACAGAGTTGAAGTGTGACAACGAAATTTGCATGTCCATCGCCAAAAATCATGTTTCCCATGCACCTACCAAGCACAAAGAAATCCAATATCACTATGTGCATGAGCTGATTGAGGATGGGGTCATGGAGATAAGCTATTGTCCTACTGAAGAAAATGGAGCAGAAATCTTCACCAAGGCTCTTGGGAGAGAGCAACTTCTTCGACACTTTCCAAAGCTATGGATTGGACCAAGGAGGTAGTTCACCGTAGGGTGGACATGGAGGGGGGGTGTTACATATGCTCAATACTCCACCCTCATGTGACCACAAATGATCCATAGCGCTCTAAGTTGTAAGGCCCCCATTATGAGGAGAAGCCATTATGAGAGCCCAGACATTTGTGGAGCCCTAACTTTCAAGTTAGATGAGGTCTATGTGTGACCATTGATGGTTGTAGATTATCTTTGTGAGCCTAGTTGTTAGGTTAGGTAGGGCATAAATTTCTAGGCCATTGGGTTGCCATGTAAGGTGAAAATAAAGGCCTTGTAGCATCCGATGGTTTCCCCATAGAACCTTAATGGGGGGAGTGCAGACGGTGGGACTTTTGGTCATGGAGATATTGTCAGATCATATATTTTATAGACTATTTTGTATCTCCGGACTACATTTATCTATATCAAACCGCCTTGTAAAAGCTATATAAGCACGGCCCAGGTTGAGCTTTACATAGCATTTCACACTAGTAAGCCCTTCATCTAGAGTCTATCTAGATCACCATCTAAGCTCCACATTTGGAGCACACGGGTGGACAACACGATCATTCTAACTGCATTATGCTTGGCAATCTGAGAATTTGAGTTCTCTATCTCTCAGTCTGCATCTATCTTTGTCTGCATTTTTCTCTCAACTCTATCTACTGGTCTATTCTGTTGTGCTGTTATTTTCTTACATTCTATATGTTAGCTGTCGAGGATAAGTTTGCTAGTACCAATTATCGATTATGGGCTTATATGATGTGTCATGTATTGGTTGCAAAAGGTCTGTGGAATATTGTGCAAGATGTTGAAAAACGTCCTATTACATCTCCAATCACAATTACTGAAGGTAATATAGATGACATTGAAGATGGAGACATTCTTCATGCTCCTGTTTGTGCCGTGGTTCCTGTTGCACATACTATAGAGAAAATTTGTTGGAATTGTAGAGATGCTTGGGCACATGCATTGATAGCCTTGTCCATCAAACATGCCATTTATTCCTCACATTTGCTCTTACAAAACAACTAAGGATGCTTGGGATACACTAACCACTTTATACCAGGAAAGGATTGAGTATCGTTTTGCTTACCTCTAAAAATACTTGGAGAGTGAGCACATGAATGAAGGTGATTCCATGGAGAATTTTCTGACAAAGATCAAATATTTGAAAGAAAAGTTGATATCTGTTGATGAAGTCTTGCGTAACAGTTGACCTATGCAGACTGTTCTGAATGGTCTTCCAAATTCTTATCAGAGTTTTGCTTCTACTCTTCATTTGATGATGAAAGGAAATCCAGATGCCTCAACATTTGAGGAGTTAGTCTCTGTTTTATTGCAGGAAGATCAGTCTTGGCAGAATAGTTCCATTATGCATGTTGTAGATCAAGTTTTCCTCACTAGTCAGAAGGGCAAAGGTAAATGGAGCTCTTGTACTAATAAGCAAAAATCTATTAATTCTACACAACTAAAGAAGGATGTGAGAGATGAGAAGAAAATAGAAAAGCAGAAATTGTTTTGCAAATACTATGAAGGAAATGATCATGTCATAAAGAGTTTTCCAATACTAGTTGCTAAAGAGGCAAGGAAGAAAGAGGCTAGAATGGTTGTTGTAGAGCCTCTACACCCAAAACAGAGTGTGCTAATCTTGTGCAGAATGAAGAAGGGGCATTTACGACTCTCTATAGTTATGATCCATGTTCTCATGAACAATGTGTTTCTACAATAGACTCAGATGTTTGATACTTTGATAGTACGGCAACCAAACATATTAACTCGTAGTGCAATTTCTTCACTTCACACAAGCCTACCCCTATAGGGAATATTATCACACGTACTAACATCTCCTGTTATCCTATTATGGGAGTTGGTAACATCATTATGACTACTACTAATGGTAGTTCTTTTACATTGTTGGATGTTTTATTTGTGCCAAGGATCAAGAAAAATCTGTTATCAGTTTTCGCTTTAGCCAAGATTGGCTTGCTTGTGAATAGGTAGGAGCTCCATCAACCTGCTGCAATGCAGATTTGAGGACCCATAATCTCTATCATGACATATCTTATGGTGTAGAGGAAGCTCCATGAGACATAACAATGGATGTGGAGGAAACTGCAGCACACATAATCATAATGCTACTACCTTTTAATCTTATGTGTAGGCAATGTTAAATATCTGGATCTATTCATATGAATGAGATGGAGACCAAAGGATTATCTATTTGGCTATGTAGAAACTGGCATCTTGCAATGGTGAATCCATGATACAAGACTATACCTATATCATGGTGAATCCATAACACAAAACTATACAGCAAACGCGTTGACTTCCTTTGTAGGACCACCATTGAGAATCCAATGTTCTTTAGCATCATTTAGGAGAGCGACGATGACGACGAGGATGAGACGCAGCCTCAACAGCACCTTCATCATGAGCGGAGAAAGATAGACAAAGCACTTCTACTTCGTGCTCGAAGATGATGGTACACCATGCGTGCTCACGACAGTGAATGGGCTTGAATATGTACTAAGGCTAAATTGCACTGAACATCAGAGGATCTCAACATGGTCCTTACACGATTAGCACTCGGAGGCAAACAGCTCATCTCGGCTGTATTGTTCCGCATGGCCGGAGTGTCCGTGGGTGCTTCCTTTGTCTTCGTTCTTTCTGTTTGGAGTCAAGTATAACTTTAATTTGAAATGTAGCGACCCCAAAGGTGACTATTTTCAAAGAAAAAAAAAGAAACTCTATTGCTCTGAAACATATAAAAAATGTGGGCTCAAGAGGATTATAAAAACATGTAATAGACTTCTCAAGACAAGAAAAGAAAACCCTGAAATAGAGAAGTTGAATATTTGACAAAATATAAGAAAGAAACACATTTCAGTAAAACTGGAAAAAAACCACAAACACACATATAGAGATGTGTGCATGGGCTCACACACTTACATAAATACATACATATGTTACGAACATGCATACATGCACATATAGATACAAAAACACACATGCACGCACACGTGTGCATATATATATATATATATATATATATATATATATATATATATATATATATATATATATATATATATATATATATATATATATATATATATATATATATATATATATATATATATATATATATATATATATACACACACACACACACACATAAAGAAACAATAATACTAACAAAAAATAAATGTTTTAGAAATCTTGATTTTCAAAGTTAAGAATATTTCATAATTCAATGAATATAAATTCGTAGATCCTAATGGAAATGCATGTCTTCAGGTCAACTTATCTTCTCAAATCAAGCTCAATAGTAACTCTAATATTTTTTGGATGGATGGGTTCCCTATTACTATTATCAATCATGGAATGTGTTGAACATGGAATTGTTGGAGCATTAATTTATTAAGTTATTAATGTGTTTTGTTGTTTTGATATAGCAGCTAAAGGTTCGAGAGGGTGTGAAAGGTGCAAAAGGACATGAAAGTTTTGAATATGTCCAAACACTAGTAATTGGATTTATATTTTATATAATTTGTAAATAAACCCACATAGCGGGTTCTGTTTTTAGAAACAAATATAAAAGTAGTGGTTAGGATAAAGATTGCTATAGATCACGATGTATGTTAATAAAATCTAAGGCTCTCCATAAAAGAGAGCAACTTTTTACTTTCACTCTTGCTTTTCGAAGCCGTCCTCATTGTAATCGCTATTTTTGATATAATCACTACAACATAAGAGTCCCATACAAATGCTAACCATACCGATGATCATACCTCGATGCCAGTAAGACCGTTGGAAATGTTTGGAAAAACCACACTAGGCATGCCAATACTCACTTCTGTGTTGGTATAACCATTGGAAAATTATTGCTAGTATTGTCTTGCAAAAAACGTGCCTTCGATATAAGCATCGGTTTAGGCATCCATAATTATCTGGCCCCTATCAAAGCTTATACCGTCACTTATACTGATGTGTATACTAAAGCATACACCCATGTTGCATTTTAATAACCTAAGAGCCGAAATTGGACTACTCTTTTGTTTTGAATTGCAGTCTCACACAGTCAAATTTGTGTGCGCTTGCATTGTGCTCGATCTCACACATCCACCAAATTGTGATCGTCTTGTGCTTTTAATCTCTCCCCTCTCACATCCGTTCTTCCTTTCCATTCACACACACACATATCTCTCTTTCTCCACGCACACACACACAAACTCTCTCTCTCTCTCTCTCTACATTGATTGTGCTTTGACGAGCAATGTGAAGGAAATTACATCGATGTAAGTGATACATGTACATCCATGTATTGTTTTGTTCTTTATTAGAGAGAGATAGAGAGAGACAAAGAGAGAGAGAGAGGGATAGAGAGAGAGAGAGATACATATACATACAGACACATATGGGTACACACTCATACATTCACCTATGCATACACATACACTCTCACATGCATACACACATAAGAGACGTACATATACATACACACGTAAGAGACATACATATACATACACACATACACTCACATACACACATACACACATAGACACATATTCATACACACACTTTCTCATGCATACTCACATATATTACACACATATACACACAATCACATGCATACATACACACACATATTCATGCATATGCATGCATACATACACACATACACATACACAAATGTATATACACACACATATACATACACACATGCATATGCATACATACAAACACACACATATACATAGATGCATGCACACATATATACATACATGCACATAAATACATGTTACCGTTAGTGTCCACGTGAAAGGCCAAATGGCCACTAGACACTTCTTTGTATATGGTCTTTAATAAAACATATAGTGGCCTGGTTAGCCACAGACTGTATGTTCAACCGCATTTGGGAGACCTAAGAAGTCTGTCTTCATGCTCCGTGTGTACTATGTTTTCTGTGTATTCTGCAGCATTTGTGCAAAGTAGTATGTGTTGTCTCAGGAGCTCGGTTTTCTACTCTGAGCATATCATCATGGAGCTCTCAAGAAGGAGAGCCGCGTTGTGGTGCAGCATCAATGAAATACTTCACTGATATCAGAGTAGTTCGAAGCAAAAAGATTTGTTCCTTTTGTGCGAGCGAAGCGAGCATGCTTTCTCCAAGGTGGTGATTAAGCCGGCTACCAAGGCATAGACCTTGGCATACCTTGTGATCCGAGTCACTGTTGGCACCATTGGATGCATGCAACGGAGGACATCAACGATCAAGGAAGATAGAGGTTCCCGGTACTTCCCGGGAGGTCACCCATCCCAGTATTGTTCCCCCCAGAGCTCGCTTAACCGTGACAATCTCTTGTCACTAAGCTACACTCTTGTGGTGTCTAAAGAAGGGGAAAGACTAAGGTTGACATTACCTTGAACATGTTTTGGTCCCTCAAAGCTTCATTCTTTGCTTTCAAAGCCTATTTTTGAAGCATTTTTGGTTGTTTTTTGGAGCCATTTTGGAGTACTTTTACACATAGTTCTCTTCACATAGGCCGATGAACATCAAGAAGAGTGCACTTTGTACTTCTCCAACAATAAATATCAAGCTTTGGGGCTGTGTTTTTCAGCCCCACTCGCAAAACTACAGGTTTCTGGAAAGGTTTTCAGTTTTGATGGGAGCAGTAGCTGCAAATTTATGTAGGTTTTCGAGCCAAAAACATCAGAGTTGACAGACACTTGCCGGAGTTATTGGATAGTTTTTGGGCTGTGTATTCAATCGTTTAGTGTCATCTTACTGCATATATTCATCACATACACATCATGTATGCTTCTGTGGATACCGCTTATGTACGTCCATGTGGTCATTGATATAGTGGTTACGTTCTTTGCATAAATCCTTTTACGTTTGATAAAGAGGGTCGTGGTGAGGTCTTTTTAACTGCGAGACACCCCGATGGCGAGGTCTCTTCGGTGATGCAGGTGGAAGACTTACCCAGCCTCACCATAGGAGATGTATGATAGTTGTTCATAGGTGCTCGATAAGCCTAGTTGGCTTCTATTGGGTAACTGATTATATGCAGCGGAGTCAGTGATTCACTATGCAGCAAACATGTGAGTACTTGTAGTTTTATGATATTTTGACACTGGTCATACGCTCATTTTGTAGAGGATTCTCTGGCAAAATTTTTCCAGATTTTTGGTTTTGTGAACTATACAGTGGTCAAGTTACTCCTTGATACACTTATTCGTTGGTGTTCCAACTCTTCTAGCTCCATTATCATTCCATTTGATTCTCTAGCATCATGGCGTCAGAGGTCTCAGGCACATCCAGTGGATCAAGGTCTAGTGCTAGTGTTCCAAAGAGGAGCTATAACTTGCAGGGAAAATACAATTTTAGGATCGAAAAATTTGATGGCACAAGCTTTGCTCTATGGAAGAATCAGATTAAAGATGTGCTTATTCAAAGGAGACAATGGAAGCCAGTAAATGGGATTTCAAAGAAGCCTGCTAACATGGATGAAGATGATTGGGATAAGTTAGATGAAATGGCCAGGTCTACCATTCGCTTGCACCTGGTGGAGAATGTTTACTTTACAGTATTAGATTGTGAAAGTGTAGAGGAGCTTTGGAAGAAGTTATACAATACATATGAAAAAGAGACGACATCAAATAAAGTGTATCTGATGAGAAAATTATATGACCTTTGTATGAAGGATATAGATGGTGTTGCTGCTCATCTAAATGAGTTTGATGCTATATTCTCCCAGTTATAGGCTCAAAAAATGGATATGGATAATGAAATGAAAGCAGCATTGCTGTAATGCACCCTACCATCATCATGGGATACATTTTGCATAGCTATTATCAATAGTGCACCTGGTGGTAAACTTGTCTATGATGACATATGTGGAGCACTCTTGAGTGAGGGGATTTGTAGAAAAGCTATGGTTGGTACTCAGAGTGGAGATGCATATAATCTTTGTGATTCTTACCAAGGAAAGAATCCGCAACGTGGCAGGAGCAAGAACAAGGAAACGAATGGTCAATGAAATAAGAGTAGAAGTAAATCAAGGAAGAGGGATATCAAATGCTATTATTGTCATAAGAAAGGACATATGAAGAAAGACTGTTATGCATTAAAGAATGCTAAAGGTAAAGGACAGAACGTTGACGGGCATATTAAATAGTTATCTGCACCATCTACTTTGACTATGAAGATTGAAGAAATTAATGCTATTTCTGATGATGCCGATGTGTTGACACTTGATAGTACTGTGCCATCTGAGGCGCTTATGGCTGATTCTCTTTCCCACACATGGCTGCTAGATTCAGGTGCTTCTTTCCATGTGACACCACACAGAGAATGGTTCTCTAATTATGCAGCAAAGTCTCTTGGTACCGTGAGACTTGGTGACTCTTACTAGTGTGATGTTGTGGGGATTAGAGATGTGGTTGTGGAGATCATTGATGGTTCAAAATTTACTATGCATAAGGAGGTTGAAGTGAGAAGAGTGGTGTTTGAGGATACTAGTCCTCCAATTAGCATGCATAAAAATGCTGCACATAGGAATGTTCAAGAGAGTGTCCATTCGGATCATTCTGCACATGTTCTTGTTTAGAAACCATTGAGATGTTCTGCAGGTGTCTCACATCCACCTGATAGATATGTTCTAGACACTTGGGATAATGTTGCAGATAATGCTTTGACTAAAGCTCTACCATAGGATAGCTTTCGACACTCTTGTCACTTGATGGGGTTTACTTGATTCCTGATCTTACATAGTCACTTGTCTATTGTGTAACATGCCCATCAGGTGGGAGGTATATTTTGTATACTTACACTCAGGTATTCTTTATCATTCTTTATTTTTTCTCACATACTTACTTTGGCCATATTAACCTTTAGTGGGAGATTGTTACCGTTAGTGTCCATGTGAAAGGCCAAATGGCCACTTGAAACTTCTTTGTATATGGTCTTTAATGAAACATATAGTGGTCTAGTCAGCCATAGACTCCCATGAGATCATTTTGAAGGAGATTCATTGTGAAGAGAGTGCTTATCTCATATGTCATTCACCTCTCACACATTGAGCAATTTATGATTGCCAATGACATTGTATTTATATATGATTTCATACATACATGGTCATTACATTCTCATTTTATTTCTCTATTATAACTCGATCAAAATAGTGATCTTTGTAGAGCCTGTTCGTAGTGCATGATTGATCATTTGTCATGATCTAAAGCATGGTAGATTTAGCATACTGTTTAGTACATGCTTACAAAGTTTCATTAGCATTGCTTTTTTTAATTGTGAGATATTAACTAATCTTTGCTCACTGGTCTATTGACTATTGAACCCCAAAATTATCGAGATAGCCTTATTCTTTGCTAAACATCTTTCTTTGTGTGTAGTCCATCATTTTTGTTGAAATCACTCATGATTGATAGATTACTAAGATAACTAGAGTTTCCCAAAAGGAATTAGGCCAATTGTTGCTGTGGTCAGAGAATTATTCAAAACATTGAACATGTGTAGGAACAAAAATTACAAGTTTTTTGTTCTTGGATCAACTCCTACCAATCTGTTTTGATCCATTGAATAGTGGATCATGTTCCAGGCAACATATATGATTATTTATGGTCATTAGCTAGCTAAAGAGGCCCACTACACTCTCCAGCATTCATTCTTAGTAGATGTAAAGCAGGATCTAGCAACACCACTTTATCTCTTGTGCCTATCCACCATCTCCTCCAACAATGGTATCAAAGCAAAAACAATCAAGATGAGACATGGATTTACATCCTTCATTGACAAATTGGACAGAAACAACTACTCAGAATGGTCACTAAGAATGCAAGCCTACCTTCAAGGGAGAATTTTATATGGATACATCTAAGGAGATGAAGAAATGCCAATCTTTAGGATCAAGCATCAACCTACAAGGGAAGAGCAAGAAAGGTTGACCACATGGTGTGCAAAGGATGCTCTTGCCAGGAAGAATCAGTTAGGGATGGAGTTTACAACTGGAAAGAAACAACCAAAGGAAGGAGTGGCTGATTATGTAACCAAGATGAAAGATGTGGTTGACCAGCTTGCAAGCATTGGAGAGGAGATAGAAGAAAAACACATAGTAAGGCAGATCATTAATGGCATCAAAGTTGATGACAAGTGGGAGTCATTCACCACAACAATGGACCTCTACATGGATATGCAAAAACCTGACGTCAACACCTTGATGGGGCAATTCTTCACCCATGAGACAAAGCTCAAAAAGAATAGTGACAACTCTATAGGTAATCAATCTTCTTCCCTTTATACAGATAAGAATAAAGCTAAGAATAAAGGTAAAAGCAAGAAGAATCAAGAAGAGGCTAGTAGCTCTCAAGCTAATTATGCAAGAAGAGGAAGAGGTGCTAGAGAAAGGGGCAAATGAGGACAGCAAGGCAGAGGGAGATCCTACAACAATCCACCTTGCAACATTTGTGGTCTTACCAACCACACCACAGAAGAATGCTTCAAGAATACAAGGAATCAAAGGGGAAGATTCTTCCATAGAGGTGACTATGGACAATCCAAAGGGAGGTACAACAATGGAGGAGGCAACTACAACCATAACTACAATCAAGACTACAACAACAACAATTATCAAGGAGGTTTCAAAGGATGAAGGGACTACAAAAATTATATTGAAGACCAAGAAGATTCACTACTCATCATAAACATGACATCCAAGCAAGGTAAAGATGATGAGCATCTTTTCTATATTGATTCAGGTTGTTCCAATCATATGGCAGGGAATGTAGCTTTGTTATCTGATCTTGAAGAACCCAAAGGGAAGCATGAAGTACAGACAAGTGATAATACTAAACACTTAATGAAGCCAATTGGAAATGTCAAAATATCGGATGGTAGCATGAACCTTTTGAGTAAAGTTTTGTATGTGCCAATTATAACCATGAACCTAATTAGTGTTGGGCAGATTGTTGACAAAGGTTTATAGGTAAGATTCAGTAAGCATGGAGCATATTTGGAATGTTGGAACATCAAGCTTACACTATGCTTGAGGTGGATTTGATCTACATCAAAGGCTATCGTGTCAAAAGAATATCCATTGGAGATTTCTTTTTCCTATGCTCATCTATTGTATTTTTTAAAAAGATTTTTCATGGATCTTTTAGCATTGTCAAAGCCTTGAGCTTTACACATGTAAAAGTAGAAATATAGAGCCCAAATCCCACGAATTTGTGGCGGTTGATTTGCATTCAATGAAGCAATCAATCACCTAAAAGTAGATCAAACTAGATCTTCACTTTTCCTAATTGTAGGAAAGTGAATTGATTCCCTCCAAGAACCATTCCCACCTTCATTTGAATTCAAAATCCACTTATAGAAGTCCTGGAACACTCCTAGAGTCCATATAAAGACTTGAAATCATTTCTACAATCTATGGAAGCAATATACATACACTTGTGACCATCATTGTCTTGCTGCTTCAATTTTCTGCATCATCTTCTTCGCCAATAGTAATCTTGCAGAGGCTATCGCTCTCTGTACAGAGCTCAAAATTGAGTGCAAGATGGCTCATTGGAAATGTATTAGTGTCTAGTTTAGGGTTGTAAATTTCATAGAATTTGGTTTAGTAGATCAGGAGAAGTCTTAGTTTTTCTGTCTTGGGGTCAATCTTTGTGTATTCTTGAAAAATACAAAGTACCACCATTGTGTGTCTGATTCATTCCTATAGCATATTTTGCTTATTCCTTATACTTTTGTGCATTATATACACTTAACCCTATGTGTATCACTCCCATAAAAGGATGATTTCTAATTGTAATCATGCTTATCACTATGGGCATTTGAAGTTCATTGTCTCTTCCATAGATAGTAAGCTTTTTGAGCTAGTCGACCCACAAACCTATCGGTTTGTATCCGCTTCTTCTCCTTGATGCACCAAAGTACGTAATGTATTTATTTGCAGTTATCGCATGCCTATAAGGTCTGTTTGACTCTCCATAAGCTCAAGGGCTGGTCTTGTGCCGGTTGGCAAGACCAAACTTCATCGCTTCAAAACGCACTTTTCTACCTCCTACAAGATTCTCCAAGTTCTTTCATGGAAGACCCTCAAGAAGGCTTCAAAAGGATTGCTAAAGGTGAGAAGTCTGGTAGATTAGTCACATTTGAGATTGAAGACACAAGGAACATAGAACTATTCAATTATAGGGATCAAACACTATCTGAGTTAGAAATATGGCACAAAAGGCTAGCACACATAGGAGAAAGAACTATGAAGAAAATACGCAGGGATCAAAGTGTGATTGGCATTCCCAATGTGACCAAGCAACATATGAGATACAAATGTGGAGAATGCCAATTTGGCAAAGCTCATAGGCAGCCATTCAATAGGAAGGGATACATTCATAAAGACCATTTGGAGCTTGTACACATTGACGTGTGGGGTCCTAGCAAAGATCCATCAATCCCAGGTTCAAGTTACTATGTTTCATTTATTGATGATTATAATAAATGGAAAATCCTTTATTTCATGAAGCATAAGGATGAGGTACTTACATGTTTCAAAAAGTACTTGACACTATTTGAAAACCAATCAGGAAGAATCTTGAAGAGGATCAGATGTGATGGAGGAGGTGAGTACTTTTCACATGAATTTGATTCATTCCTCATCCTAGACACCTGAGAACTTTGGGAAATCCCCTAAATGTAGTGGAACTCGCTGGGCCATTTCGGACAAACGGGTGGTGTTGATGTCACTTCGCTCCCAAAAATTCAAACCCCCTAGGTTTTAGGACTCCCTCGAGTCTCTTGACCTGAGAAGTAACTCTTCTTTGGTAGTAGTTCCTCTCCTCGGACTCCCTATGACTGTTCCAAAACTCCCCATATGATCTCTCTCTCTCTGCCTTTCTCAAGCCTTGGCCCTATGAGCAGCTCCCTCTTCTCTTTGTGTTAGAGTTCTCCCTAAGGATGAACTCCCTTCACTCATGTACTAGGCACTAGGTCTAGGTGCTTGGCCAACGTCTATTATGAGGTTAGGGTGCGTCAGACCAAGCGTGTCCAAAAGGATGTCTATCCAATGGAGGAGGAGGCTAGAATGAGATCATGGAGAAGGATGGGAATCTAGTGCATTTGGGTGATAATTATGATATTGATGAGAGCATTGAACTTGGGGCACTTGGAGAACTAGTACGAATGGTGGTGCTAAGATGAAGACAAAAAACGTTTGGTGTTAATTATAAGGATGGTTAGGGAAGTTGATGGAAGAAAATGAGATGCATGCCTAAGTGTAATCTCTTGTAGGATTAAGAAGATCCATATGATGACAATTTAACTAGCATTTACCAATTTTGCATATAGAAAGGATAAAAATGAATGAGACAAGGAAGAAATAAGTGATACTAACTATGCAAAATTTAGGAGTTCCAAGCATGTAAGAAGAAAATCATCCCATCGGAGGCTTATTAAGTCCTTAACCCAACGCGTGGATGCTTACATACGCTTTTGGATTGCCAAAATTGCTCGAGATTAGTCCACTTCTCTTGCTCTTATTCACCCAATAATATTCAAATGTAGACATGGGAAGAGGAGAGAGTGGAAACCCAAATCCAGACGTACTCCCAAAATCTAACTACAATTCTTAACCCTTGGAGTTGCACTCTCCTTACTTACGCGCTCTTGTTCCACCTGTTTCCCCCCTGTTCTTTTCTTTCTCTCCCTCTTAATCTTGTTCTTAGCTCCTCCCTCTCAATCACCCCTACACTCTTGCTTATATGCTTGTACACACACTCCCTCAATCACATGCACATTCAAGAACTTTCACTTTTACTCTCCCTTCCTCTCTCTTTTGCTCGTGCAAACATAGTTTATCCTTTACACATCCTCAATCTAAGAGACACCCACCTTTATTAATAATCCTCTTTCCAATATTTTTCTTCAACTTTGCCTCTCATTTTCCATCAAAATGTTTCGCACACATGTAAATAATCTAGAATGCACACTTCAATATCCCTCATCTACACACTCTTATTTCCCTTAACACACTTAACGATCAATACTCATACTAAGGCACTTCACATGTGCACACTTAGCCTCAAACACTCACACGATCAGTTTGCTCATGCAAGTTTCAGCCCATACACTAACAAATACACACTCTCTAGTCACTCCCTCTTCTTCCCACACTCCCTTTCATACTTTCACATACATTTCCTCATGTTGTAGTACATTTATTAGTTTGATTTCAAGTCAAGGAGCATTAAACAATTTTACCCTTTTACCATAAATCACTGCCAAGTAACTCATTTAGTTCTTTTCTACAGAAACCATGTCCAAACAACACCAAACTTATCTCATGATAATGACATTGTTGATACAGAATGAGCTTTTGTTGAAGGCACAATGACTATATGATAGGTCTAGAAAATTTTTATCTTTAGAGCAACTAATTTCTCCAATCTGTTGAATATACTAGTCAACGAGTACTTCCTTACTACCCTTCTAGCGAGCCATAGCTGACCTGAACTCCTAAATTTCACCACCTTGATAGACAGCTATTCCCATTTGCAAGCTTGAATCATTATAATACCACTCCAAAGACATGATACGTGAAGCAAACTTACATTCCCTCTAATGCATCCATGGAAAATTGAAGCACAAGACTCACTATGACACCTACCGCATTTGTGATGCCATGCTACAATCTATCCTTGGAACCAAGGCTTGTCAATAACCAACCCCGCATACGGACACTTCACAATCTAGCAGACTACACTATTCCATGGCTGGCTCTTTTAGTGAGCACAAAAATCTCAACTCAGTGACTCCCTATCAAGCATACCTACAATTGCAAATCGTAGCACCTTTGTGGACATATCAACGACCAAATCTATGGAAGCCTCACAAAAACATTCTTTTTACTCTTGAAACCTAGAACTCAATAGCGGACTCTTTAGTAAGCACAAACTAGCTATCAGGAATGCCAGCAATTGCATTTGTGGTACCCTTGTGGATGTATGGAGGACCAACAACTGAGTTCCTCTGCCGCTTTTGCTCTTGTCCACCAACAAGAATTGCAAAGCTCATTTGACATAGGGGAGGAGGCTTATGAACCCACCCACCAACCAAAGGAAGCCAAATCCAAGGGATCCCTCAATGGAAACTCCTCGAATGATGATGCGCAACTCTTTGTTGAAGACTTGCAAGTGGTCAGTGGTCATTCTCTACAGAGGTCCTAGAAAATCAGGGGTAGTGCTATACTTGCTAAATTGATTGCTCTGTGTATAGTCAATTATTCTAATTGATTCTACTTGGAATCATTACCTCTTTAAGCTAATTTGATATATCCAAGAGGAATTTTTCTAATTCCTATTGTACTCGGAGCACCAAGCTTAACAAGCAACACGTGTGAACCAAAATAGAAGGTTTTTGATGAATGATGAATTGGGAAGTAGTATGTCTTGGATTAATCATTTCATGCATCATTTCCAAAGTACATAGGCACTTATTTAGTGTCCATTGAAAGCTAAGAGGGCCTACAACTCAACTCTGAAGCGAAAGATGGTTCCTACAGATTAGGGATTAGCAGTACCAACTCATTTCTTGGAGTGTCCCTCCATCTTTCCCAACAATGGTATCAGAGCCAAAATTTTGGTATCAGAGCCAAAATTTTGGTATCAGATCCAAAATTTGAATTCAAAATTCAAACTTGGGAAAACATCTAGAAAAACCTCTTGTAAGATCTCGCGGATATCCACTCCACTCTTGCGCTTTAGTTGATCACATTGTAGAGAGTGTGTGGCTCACCTCATAGCCTACACTTCTCATTATCATTGGGCATTGATTATCATGCCAATGATCATGTACAACATTGTCATATAATATATTAGATCATTGCCTACATATGTTGATCTCTCAGTCATTGTCACGTAGAATAGTGTTCTTGTCTTGCTCATATCTCAGTCATTACTCCACCATTTTTAATGTTCTATGGCTCATTGGAATTAGCTCTAAGTCTGATATGTGTTGACAAAGTTTGAAGATATTCCATTTGGTGGATTGGGAGAAAGGCAGTTCGAAGTGGTCACTCGTCATTCTCTGCAGAGGTCCTAAAAAATCGGGGGTAATGCTATACTTGCTAAATTGATTTCTATCATTTTAATTGATTCTACTTGGAACCATTAACACTTTAAGCTAATTTGATATCTCTAGAAGGAATATTTCTAATTTCTATTGTACTGGGAGCACTGAGCTTAACAAGGAGCAAGTGTGTGAACCAAAATAGAAACTTTTTGATGAATGGTGAATTGGGAAGTAGTCTATTTTGGATTAATCATTTCATGCATCATTTCCAAAATACATAGGCACTTATTTAGTGTCACTAGAAAGCTAACAAGGCCTACAACTCAACTCTGAAGTGAAAGAGGGCAGGTATAGAGTAGGGATTAGCAGTACCAACTCATTTCTTGGAGTGTCCATCCGTCCTTCCCAACATGATTCATGCAGATTCGCCCCCCCATTGCTACTTAGCCAAAATAGAACCTACCCTCCCTTCAATTCTCAAGAGACCTCCAAGAATGCTCTCCCTCTCCCCACAGAGCTGCCCCCCCATGTGGGAGTTTAAGCCTCTTTGCATCCTCTAACATTTCCTAAGCCGGTGCTTGACCTCACTATAGGGTATATAGCCAACTGCTTCACATTGAACTCCATACAAGATGTAAATTGGATCAAGCCCAATGGCCTTTGTAGAAATAAGCTTTCTTTAGTCACGATTACTTTTTACAAATCCACAACCTTCAACACCACTAATGGGATTTGAATCAAGACTCCCCAAAGTGCCTCGATATATGGTGCTTAATATGGAATGCACGATGGTGACACAGCCTTTCCATGCACCTGCAACATCCTTGAAGATTCTTGGTCATCCACGGCTTCGCAAAACAGTCTCCTCAAGAAAGGTTCCTCTCCCCTATACATTGCACCTGCTTTGGTTGTACAAAGAACCATATGTATGCTTCCAAAGTTCAATTGTTTTGTAAATATCAAGTTCTTGAACCTCTCATCTTATTAGAATCTGAATCATGACAATTAAGCACCCTCCCAAGAGGCTTCATTGTGTCTTTTCCTAGCAGTCCCTTCTGGGCAATCTCAAAATGAACAGTTTTACCCTACAATAACCTCTCAAAAAGGTTTCCCTACATGTCTCGCAATCATTTCCACCCATATAAGACAACAAAATTTAATTATTCATGGAGCTAACAACGCTCCATTCTTGGAGGAAGGCTTTGGTGGGTTTGCCTTCTTTGAGAAGAAATATCTTGAGGAGTTCAATGTACTTTTTAGAGCACCAAGTTTGATTCATAAGTCTCTTCAATTTTATGCTAGATCTCATCTCTAGAGGTCATTAAGTAGAATGTTTACTTGAATCTATCAATTCATATAAATAAGAAATTGAAGTGAGGCATTGAAAATCTTCTCTTCCCACATCACAATGGTGTCAACCTTCATAGGCTTCTCTTTATCAGGGCATGATTTTGTATTTTCCACAATGTCTTGCGGTTCTAGCTTTTGCAATATCATCATAGTGAGTTTCCCCAAATGGTAGTGCATATTGTTTGGCTTTTTTGGCTTGTAAGGCACAAGGAAAAAGTTTTGGACATGGTCATAAATAATGCAAGCTTACACAATCAAGCCAAGATAGGCCAAGAATATGTGGGAAATACTCATTAGTGTGATACCATGTTTGAAATAAAAGAGCCTTTGTACGTTTCATATAAAAGAGCCTTTGAAAGGTAGACATGACAAGGTCATTGCAAGTTAATGTTTATTAGTCAAAGATTTTTACAAGTACTTTGATATGCATACCAAAAATACTTGGCTCATCAATATGATTTTTACTAAAAACCTATGTTGTTATGCATATGTGTCGGCATTACAATGGACATGCCATGTTTCAATAGAAAGGTCACCATCATGAACGTAATGTAGTGATGAAAAACATGGCCTAAAGACTATCATGCAATTTGAGGCCCAAGACTAGGACCACATGAGCAAGAAGCATATGCAGATCATCCAAAACTTTTAATGTGGACAATCGCTCAGCTATAAAGAGCAAGTTTTGGAAGGTTTTTTTATGGAGTAACAAAGTTTTTATGGCTATACATTGCCTATTAGAAATCCCAATATAGATTTAACATCTTAAATAGGCACATGATTTGGACTTTTGGATTGTTCACCAAGATGCATTTCTCTATGATTGAACATAAATTTTCTTAGTATTCGAATAGAAGAAAGTTTGTATGTATCACACTAGGTTGAGGGTTGAGAATAGAGCTGATGTTCCACACCGATGAATGCTTTAGGAGATAATTGGGGCTCTTGAGCTTACCAAGGTGATAGCTCGATATAGTATTGGAAAAAGGGAAGCATGTCCACTATGCATTTACATTGCTTAGATCAACACTTAGAGGGCACAAGTGTGACAAGAAGGAAGAGCAATGGAGTAGCAAGCAAACATGTGAAGTTACTTTGATACCATGTTGTGAAGAAATAAAAACATAGATGTCCATCAATTCTAGCATAATGGGTTAGTAATTTTCCTCTCATGAGAGGGGCCGTGGCTCAAATCCCCTCGGATACATTGGCAGGATACTCCTCATCATTACAAGATGAGATGTTAACCCGAATCCCTTCGAGAAGTATTGGCTTTCAATTGTCTTAGTGGACAATGGTGGCATTGGAAAGGTCTTCATGGCTATGCCAAGTTCCACCTCGATTCAAACTAGACTACTTTTCTAGCCTTCCATTATCCCTTAGCTGTTTGTATCCTTGGCACACATGGGAGTTCACTCGTTCTTATTAAGTGCTAGGCGTTCAAACCCTACTTGTGGGGTTCAAACGGTCGCCATCGGTGCTAAAAACGAGCACTAGCATTGATATGGTGTGTTGCGAGATATGCACCATGTGCTTTGCAGAAAACAAAAACTAGCATTGATATGGTGTGTTGCGAGATATACCAAGGTTGGATGGCTCCCTTTTTTTTTCTCTTTAAACAAAAACTTATTAAGAAAAGAGGAGATACAAGAGAAAGAAGAGAGAAGCGATTGAAGCCTAAAGGCCTAACTACCCTAACTTAGGGGAGATGCTAGTATGCCCAAGGAGAACTAGGAAGTTGAACTAAAAAGCTTGGTAAGTTTTTCATGCCCTGCATATAGAGTCCACTTATTTTTTATCTTCTCCTATGATGCTTGAAGTACGCGTGGGGAGCTTTTGAACTTTATAATCCTTCTAGCCAAGAGGTCAAGGGAAGGCTCAATGTGCCAAATTCTTGAACAAATATCGAAATTGGATGCACATTCTCCTTCCAAATTTCCGAGATGGCTTCGCTTCTAATTGCCTTGCAAAGAGCTACAAAGTAGCCAATAGTGATACTAAGAAGAACTTGCTTCAAGTCGATTAGGTTGCCAACTTGAGACACTTGCAAACCCCTCTCCAAATGGGAGCATTCTTGTGGTATGAAAACAAGATTGAGCGATATCTTCATGTCCATCATTACATCTACTATATCATGGCACAATACCAAAGATTTTCGTAGCTTTCACATTGTTCAAGATCCTGGTGTGGAGAATTCCTCACAAAAGGGTGGCTTTCTTGCTATACATGAGCAAGGGCTAGAGCCCTTTGAACTCGAGATTCCCTATGATCCATAGATCCCTTTGAATTCGAGATTCCATGTGATCCACATCCAGTTCAAACACTATTTTCTATTGTTAGCTTGACAAAGTGTTTTCTTGATTTTTAGGGTGTCTTTGATTTTATTTCCATTTCTCCATTTGATTTCTTTGGAGTTCTGTTTAGAAGGAGGCAAGTGTCTTAATCCTTCCATTGGCCTTATTCCTCAGAAGGCAATATTCATCGAAGTCCACTCTAGTGCTCTCATCAATGTCTTTGGATTTTATCCAATTTCTTCTTGTTCGGCACCAAAGGTGCTTCTTGTGTTGAAAGAGTATTGACAAAACATGCATATTTGGCCTCCCTTGTTAGCATTGACCATAAAAAATGCATAATTGGGCTGTCATATCGATATGAAGGAGCAAACAGAGATGGCATGTGTGGAGGGCAACAGTATGCACAGATACCGAGAGATGCACATTGCAAAGCGGTGCTAGGCCGCTTGCCATTTTTTCTTCATTAGGATAATTCAATCAAAAACATGTTTTACAGAGTGTGTACAGATCATCATAAGTTTTTTAGAGAAACACGAGACTGATGAGGACAATCGAACTTCTTCTACTTACAAATATTACATGGAAATTATATTTGAATCATGTCTTGTAACACCGTGCTTGTTATTTACCTGTTTATGTTACTTGCAGCTATCGGATGCTCAATCTGCCATGCGCTTCACGACGAAGTGGATTGTGGCTGAACAAGTTGCCTTCAACTGCACCTTCTCCGACGTTCTCCCACGCCTTCTGGCGCATTATAAGGTACCCAGGCAGAATACAAGTAAACTGCTGACAGCAACGATCTTGACAATCCCTACCACATTCGGAGGAGAAGACTTTGATGAGTTTCCGAGCCCGCTTTTTTCTGGAATTTCAGCCGGTGCGTTTGCGTCAGGAGCTCTTGCTGGTGCAGTTTGAACTAGAGGATTTTTTGGAGGATTTTTTGGAGGATTTTTTGTCGCGACCGGTGGAAGTTCTGCGCTGCTAAAATTCCAGGAGTATATGACATTGCCCTGAACTCCGACCTCCATAGCGTATATATTTGAAGCGGAAAATCCGACATACAAGGGGTCGTCGTTTTGTAAAACATTAGCGAGATCCAGCTGCAGCTGAAAGATGGGCTGAGGGGGACGCACCGTGTGGTTCGTCATCCAAATCTGTAGGAGGGTTAAGTCAGCATCATATTGAATCCACACCGTGAACGTGTAGTTTTTGTCGAGGTAGAGTTCTGGGTGAGCAGATCCTGGGGCACTCACAACATATCTTTCAGACACAAGGGAATTGAGATCGATTCCGATATGAGTTGCGGGCGCATCAGGAAAAGTTGCGGATTGGATGGTGTCGAACTCGAGCGCGAACACATAATATGGCCTTGACCCATTCTCGACTGTGTTGTTGTAATTGTATAGACCTAGCCCTGCTCCAAAACTGTCTTTTGGCGCCTGCTTGGATGTGGAAATGAAGAACGCCATGCCGCTTCCACACTTACCATAACCGGTAGTGCATACTATCTGAAAGGAGAAGGACGTGTTGAAAGACGCTGAACTGTTTTTGCCGTTTCCGAGGGAGTGGCGTACTAAAGAGACTGGATTACTGTATATCATTCTGCCGAGGTTGGTATCAGAAGAGGTGATGAGGGGGGTGAGCCAAACGGCGGAGTCGACGATGATTGGATTGTCACCTTGGTACCAACTTCCCTCTTGCACAAGCGTGATAAGACTGTGATTTCTGAAATCCGGGTACTCAAACTGCAAGGAGGATACAAGATATCTGCGCCCATCATTTAGGAGAGCGACGATGACGAAGAGGATGAGACGCAGCGTCGACATCACCTTCATCATGAGCGGAGAGAAGTAGACAAAGCACTTGTCCTTCGTGCTCGAAAATGAACGTACTGTGTGCGTGCCCGAAGCAGTGAATGGGCTTCAATATGTACTAACGCAAAGTGGCACTGTACATCAGAGGATCTTAACATGGGCCATGGGCCTTCACCATTAGCACTCGGAGGCAAACAGCTCATCTCGGCTGTACTTGTTCCGCATGGCCGGGACCTCCATGGGTGCTTCCTTGGTCTTCGTTCTTTCCGTTTCGAGTCAAGTATGACTTTAATTTGAAGTGTAACGACCCCCAAAGGTCTTTTCAAAGGAAAAAAAAAACAGAAACAATGTTGATCTGAAACATATAAACATGTGGGCGAAAGATAGACCTCAATATAAAACTGAATAGACCTGAATATAAAATTGAAGGCGATATTTAGGTATGACCTGCATCAACCTTCTGCAATGCAGATTTGGGGACCCATAATCTCTGTCATGACATATCTTATGGTGTAGAGGAAACTCCATTAGACATAACAATGGATATGCAGGAAGCTGCATCACACTTATTCTTAATTGTATGCAATATTAAATATCTGGATCTAGAAATTGGCTTCCATTTGTATCATAATGTTAATCTTCATTGTATGCAATATTAAATATCTAGATCTAGAAATTGGCTTCCATTTGTACCATAATGTAAGCAATGGTGAATCCATGATACAAAACTATTCAAATTTATCAATGGATTTTACTTTCCATTCTCCATTAAGGAGTTCGTTTGTAGGAACATCATTGAGGACTATCCTTCCTCCATAGTCCGATGCTCAAAAACATATGTTGGAGATCTTCTATGGTTTGAGATGATAATGAATATGCTAATTCCAGATGAGAAAAAAAGACAAGAAGTAGGCAATAATGGTTAAAAACATGTGTTCTTATTTTCATAGTGAAATCCTCATCTCAAGACTAAATTCAAGATTAAAACTCGTGCTTAGCTTCAAAGTTTTAATAGAAAACAAAACGTTATGTCTGATTTTCATTACCTACGAATATGATACAATGAAAGCAGGAAAGTATTACAATAAGAGGAGGATCTCGTTGTTATTTTTGGTAACAATGGTTGACTCGAATAGATCCTCGTCGCCTCCAAATCTTTGGGAGATCGATATCATGCATTGTTCTATATTTCCACAAATTCAGGTGCTTTTGTTGACCTTAGGAATTTGATGAAAATAACTATACAAATGATGGAAGTATCATATGGGGAAGGTTCACATTCCTGTAGAGGAAGTACCATATGGGGAAGGTTTATGAGGACTATAAAAACATGTAATAGAATTCTGAAGACAAGAAAACCTTCAACTAAAGAAGTTGAATATGTGACAAAACATAAGAAAGAAAAGTATCTCTCTCTATATACACACACACACACACACACATATATATATATATATATATATATATATATATATATATATATATATATATATATATGTGTGTGTGTGTGTGTGTGTGTGTGTGTGTGTGCGCGCGCACATACACTTACATATGATACGAACATGCGTACATACATAAATAAATAGGTATGCATATAGATACAGAGACATACATACGTACACACACATATGAAGGTGATGAAATACAACAAAACATCTTATAATTTGTTTGGATTTCTATATTTAACCATTAGAGTATTTATTTATACTTCAAATATAATAAAAAACTTGTTAACATAAAATTTCAAATTTATTGAATCTTATTCTTCAACTCAGAGCATCTGGCAAATTCTATCACTACTGGCTTATAACATCATAACTTGTTTTCCTTTCTATCACCATTAGAGTAATAATTTATGTTTCAAACATAGTAACAGATTGTCAGTTCTGGATTGAGAGGGGAAGCATACTTCTTTAATAAATCTTTGAAAGTAGTTACTTGATTCTTCGACAAACTTCTCCAAAAACTCCATGCAGGAAACCCATTAATCTCGTTGCCCACCCCTTTTTGCCTTATGCAGATAGCTTGCTAGCCAGTTCCGCCATAGTTCCAAAACCGTGCTTTGCATGAGGATAACGAGCTTCAAGATTTTTTTTTTTTGAGTACAACAGGAAATCGAAAACACACTCACACACCCATCATATGGTACAGAGGACTTAGAGAATGCTCATTAAGAGCTCAGGCATCCAGCCCCAGGTAAGACTTGAACTTTGGCCATCTACTTAGGAGTACAAAGCACAACCGCTAAACCATGTCCACCAGATAAGAGCTTCAAGCTTTGCTCCCCCATCTTCAACATATTCTGACCTATGTAACGAAAGTAGATTTTCTCGCAAGAGATAAACCGTTCGTTAGCCTCCTTTATATTTCTCGCGAAACAAAGAGGGTTTTCTTTTTTGTTTTTGCATTAACAAGACCAGATATCTGTGAAAAATAGAACAACTAGTACATCCAATTTGCATGTAGAACTGTCATTTATGGGGAGTATTCTGCATCTTGCAGAGTATTCTACATATATGCCGTTCAATGTCCATATGCCTCAAAGTTTGATATAAAATCTCCAATGAATCTTAGACAAAGCGCATTTCATGTAACAAGGAATGCTTCTTACATGCGCTATTTTCTTCATGGAACGGTGTAAAGAAAATGGATGCTTTGCACATATCACACTATTAACAAATTATAACTAATCTTTTCCGATTTAATGTACCATCTAATTTTAAAAGGTAAACTATTCAACATTTAACAACTTGAAAGGAAAACTATACATCATTTTGGCAACAAGCTTGAAAGTTGAGAGCGATGGATGGATAGTCAACATCTATTTGTTATTTCTCAAAAAAAAAACGATTTAAGAATCTCATACGGTTCGAATAGCATGAAATCCAGAGCAAATAAACAGGAACCCAAATGTACGAAGAGAATAGCATGATGTTATTCGAGCTAGATACATGGAAGTTCAAGAATTCAAGAATCACTATCAAAATAATGGTGTGAAAAGTTCATCGTATTCCAATTTGTTATGTGGCACCCAAATAAAAAATATTGGCTTGAGCGCCCTAGCGACTACCACCTCCACCTGTACCAGCATCACTTTTGAGTCTAGTACCTCCAAAACACCAACACCTCCACTTGCACCACCACCTCCACTTGCACCACCATTGCTTGCAAGGCCACTAGCTCGAGCAACACCACCACCTCCAACTACAGCACCACCACCCCTTGCAAGGTCAGTACCTTGAGCAACACCACCACCTCCACCTGTGCCACCATGACCACCACCCCCACTTACACCACCACAACCCCTCCCAAAGCCAACACCTTGTGGAGCACCACCACCTCCACTTGCGCCACCACCACCACCTCCACTTGCACTACCATTGCTAACAAGGCCAACACCTCAAGAAGCACCACCACCTCCACCTCCAGCGCCTCCACTTACACCACCACCACCCCTTGCAACACCATTACCTTGAGCAACACTACCTACTCCACCTGCACCACCACCTCCCCTTGTAAGTCCAACGCCTCTAGAAACATCACCACCTCCACTTGCGCTATCACCTCTAGAAATATCTGTAGAGGTCGTTAAGTAGATTGTTTACTTGAATATATCAAATCATATAAAGACGAAATTGAAGCTAGACATAGAAATTCTTCTCTTCCCACGTCACAATGGTGTCAAACTTTGTACCCTTCTCTTTATGAGGGCATGATTTTGTACCTTCCAGAATGTCTTGTGGTTCTAGCCTTTAGAATATTATCAATGTGAGTTTCCACAATTGGTAGGTCATATTTTGTAGCTTGTCTAGCTTCTAAAGCACAAGGTAGAATTTTTGGCCATGGTGATAAATCATGCAAGCTTACACAATCAAGCCAAGAGAAGCACAGAGAAGAATTTTTGGCCATGGTGATAAATCATGTAAGCTTACACAGTCAAGCTATGACAAGTCAAGAATGTGTGAGAAATACTCATTGGTGTGATACCATGTTTGAAATAAAAGAGTCATTTTAGGTTGCGATAGGTACACAAATAGAAAGACATACATCCAAAGGTGGTTGTTATTTGTTTATTAGTCAAAGTTGTTTAAAGTACTTTTATATGCATACCAAAAAGACGGTTCATGAATATGATTTTCACCAAAAACCTATGTTGTTATGCATATGTGTTGGCATTACACATGGACATGCCATGTTTCAATAGAAGGGTCACCATCATGAAGGTAATGTAGTGATTAAAAACATGGTCTAAAGACTTTCATGGAATTTGAGGCCCAAGAGGAGCACATGAGCAAGAATCATGTGTGGATCATCTAAAGATTTTAGCATGGACAATTGCTCTGAGAGAGCTACAAAGAGAAAGTTTTGGAAGGTTTTTTATAGAGTAACCAAGTCTTTATGGCTATAAATTTCCTATTAAAAAGCCCAAGTTTGATTTGATATCTTAAATAGGCACATGATTTGGACTTTTGGATTGTTCACCAAGATGCGTTTCTCTATAATTGAACATACAATTTCTTATCATTCCAGTAGAAAAACGTTTTTAATGTATCAGAGTAGGTTGAGGGTTGACAATAGAGCTAATATTCCATAGAGATGAATGCTTTAGGAGCACTTTTATGTGACTAGCCTATGTGAGATAATTGGGGCCCTTGAGCTTACCAAGGTGATATCTCCATACAGTAGTGGAAAAGGGAAAGCATACCCACTACGCATTTACATTGTTTGGATCAACAATTAGAAGGCACAAGTGTGACAAGAAGGAAGAGTGATGGAGTAGCAAACATGTGAAGTTACTTTGCTACCATGTTGTGAAGATAATAAACACACACTTGTCCACCAATGCTAGCATAATGGGTAAGTTTTTTTCCTCTCATGAGGGGGGCATGACTCAAATCCCCTTGGATACATTGGTAGGATACTCCTCATCATTACAAGATGAGATGTTAACCCAAATCCCTTTGGGAAATATTCCCTTTTGACGGTCTTGGTGGACAATGGCAGCATTGGCAAGGTCTTCATGGCTACGGTAAGTTCCACATGGATTGAAATTAGTTTGCTTGTCTAGCATTCTATTTTCCTTTAGTGGTTCATATCCTTGGCATGCATTAGGATTCACTCATTCTTTATAATTGCTAGGCTCTCAACCCCTACTTGTGTGGGATTCAAGGGGTCCGCGGGCTCCCTTGATGCATTGTCAAACAGAGATGACATGCAGAGATACTGAGAGATACTTATTGCAAACAAAGATACTGATGTGAAGGAGCAAACAGAGATGACATGCAAAGATAGCAAGAGATAGATATTGCAAAGTGTTACTGGGCCGTTCGCCATTTTTCTCAATCAAAAACATGTTTCATAGAGTTTGTACAGATCATCGTAAGTTTTTTTAGAGATACACGAGAAGAATGAGGATAAGTGCAAAAGAATCTTAGCAAGCTACTTTTAAAAATGAAGATCAATTGAAAACGATGCATAGCAAGCTGTTTTTGAAAACACTAGAAATGCAGAGGACAATTGAACTTCTTCTACTTAGAAATATTACCTGGAAATTATGTTTGAATCATATCTTGTAACACTATGCTTGTTATTTACTTGCTTATTTTTCTTGCAGCTATTCGGATGCTCAATCTGCCATGTGGTTCATGATCGAGTTCACATCGAACTGGATTGAGGTTGAAAAAGACATTGGGAGGTGCATAAACATCATGGGATATGATTTTTTTATTTTTTGATAGGCATTTTCCGATGCCTTTCAGTGCATATTAAGGTACCCACGCAGAATACAACTAAACCACCGACGACAATGATCTTGACAATCCCTACCACGTTCTGAGGAAAAGACTTTGATGAGTTTTTGAGCACGCTTTCTTCTGGAGTTTCACTTGGTGCATTTGTGCCACGAGCTTTTGCAGGTGTAGTTCAAACTGGAGGATCTTTTGGAGGATTTTTTGTCACATCCGATGGAAGTTCTGCACTTCTAAAATTCCAAGAGTATATGACATTGCCCTGAACTCGAACCTGCATAGTTGTTAGCACATCTATTAGTATTCCCTATGAGATAGGCTCAAATGAATTGAAGAATCTTTGTTGTGAGGTAATATGTTTCACTGCACCACTATCAAAGTATGAGATATTCGAGTCTACTACAGACATGCATTTCTCATGAGAAGATGGGTCATAACTGCAAATAATAATAAATGACATTCTTCATTCTCAACAAGATTAGTAGACACTATTTTAGGTGAAGAGGATTCCGCAACATCAATCATTCTAGCCTCTTTCTTCTTTGACCTTTTAGTAGTCATCTTAGGACAAACCTTTATCACATGATGCCTTAGAGTATTTGATTTTTTTTTTGGCTTTTCTGTTTTCTTCTCATCTTTTCCTTCCTTTTTTCATTATGCAACACTAGCAAATTTTTGGTTACTACTCGATGACCTCCATTTTCCTTTGCCCTTCTCACTCATTAAGAAAGCTCAATCTGCAACATGCATAAGTGACCTATTTTGCTTATCGTGATTGTCTTGTAGCAAAACAGATACTATCTCCTCAAATGTTAAGACATTTGGATTGCCTTTCATCATCTATCAAAAAGTAGAAGAAAAATTTTGATGTGAATCTAGAAGATCATTAAGAACAGCTTGCACATGTGAACTATCTGTCAAGACTTTGCCATCAACACTTAAGTGCTCCTTCAAATCTTTGATCTTTATTAAAATAAATTCTACATAGAGTCTCCTTCAACCATATTCTCACTCCAACTATTTTCGGAGGTAAGCAACACGAGCCTCATATCTTGCCTAGTAAAATGTTATTAGTATATCTAAAGCATCATTTTTTCTCTTGCATATGTGGGAAAATGGTAGTTTTGACAAACAAAGCTATCAATGCATGTGCTTGAGCATCTCTACCATCCCAGTGAAGTTTCTCTAATATAGTAGGTGCAACAAGAACCATAGCAGGACTAGAATATTGAAGATCATCATCTTCAATGCCATCTGCACCAACTTCAAAGACATATGCATCACCTTCAATAACTCTATGTGTAGGTCTCATAGGACGTTTTCCAACACTCTACTCAATATTCCACAGCCCTCTTGTTACTAGTACATGCCATAACATATATGCCCAGAATGGGTAATGAGTGACATTCAACTCATCCTCAATTGCCAACATACAAAATACATCATTGGTTTTATCCATGGCTAGTAACTCAATACCCTGATGTGGATAATTGATTTTATCTTCAAGTGTTGAACAGAAACATCATGCCAAGCTCTGTTACACTTGTAGTAGACTTTGAGGTGCTTGTACTAACAAACCAAAACATGTACATATGTTTGTCACAAAAGGATGAAATTGTCTCCATAGTGAGTGTGATAGTGCATTTCAAGCTGAGAAGAGCTCAAATTATGCTCACAAAGTTTTCAGCAATTTTGAAACTATGATTGGAGGGATGTCATCAACACCCTAGATGAAGTGGCAACTTGCTCTAAATTATAACAATTGTTTGAGTTCAAGGTCTTCGAAAGCACATGGATAGCACAAGGAAGAAGCTGCTTGGAACACAAAATACAAAATGTATTACTAAGTGAATGTAATAAGATAAGTGATCCGTTAGGGTAATAGGCATTTATATACAAGTTAGGGAAAAAAACCTTCTCAAGAGAAAGAAAACTTCCTTGGTAGTCCTATGTCTATTCAAACACGTCACTACCAAAATATAACAATAATAATGTTGAAGTAGGAATGAAGATGCACTAGCTTGCATGTAGCACCGGAGTCTAAAACCAAACATTCGCAAAAAAAATGTTCTATTAAAGCTATGAAGGTGAGGACTAACTTAACATTAAAAAAAAACCTCAAGTGCTTTCTGTAGAAGGAGGGTTGAGCATGTTGGGAAGTAGTGCTTGAGATCAAGGATTTCTATCCAATAGAGGAGGAGGCTAGGGTGAGATCATGGGTAAGGGTGGGATTATGGTGCACTTGGGTGGTATTTGTGATGCTGATGAGAGCGGTAAACTTGGGGCACTTAGAGAACTAGTAGGAATGGTGGTGCCAAGATGAAGAAAACCAATTTTTGGCATTCCTTGTAAGGATGGTTGGGGAAGTTGATGCGAGAAAAATGCATGCCTAAGAGAAATCTCTTGTAGGATTAAGAAGATCCACATGATGACACTTTAACTAGCATTTACCAATTGTGCATATAGAAAGGATACAAATGAACAAGATAAGGAAGAAAGATGTAATACTATCTATGAAAAATTTGGGAGTTAAAACCTTTTAAGAAGAAGATTATCCCATTGGAGGCTCCATTGTTCAAGGAAGGCTTTGGTGGGTCTTCCTTCTTTGAGAAGAAACATCCTGAGGATTTCAACGTACTTGTTAAGCCACCGAGTGTGCCTTCATTGAAATTCTTCTCTTTCCACATTCACAATGGTGTTGACCTTGTTAGGATTCTCTTTATGATGGCATGCTTCTCAGTACAATATGATCATCATCATGAGTTTCCACATATATAGTTCATATTATGTAGCATGTTTGGCTTCTAAAGCATAAGGTAGAAGTTTTGGAAATGGTGATATATCATGCAAGCTTGTGCAATGAAGCCAAGATAGTTCGATAATGTATGGGAATTACTTATTCATGTGATACCATGTTTGAAATAAAAGAGCCTTTGAAAGCTGCCATCCATTAAGAGTCCATCGTTGAAGTGGAAGCAATGGACCAAGTAAGCTCCAAATCTAATATCAATTGGTGTGTCTAATGTTCTGTAATTTAATAGGCTAGTTTTACAGCTAGTTAAATGGCAAGTAGCACCTGGTTCTCCAAGATGCAGATAACAGTTGCATTATCATCAGCAGAAGCTGAATTTGTGGCCTTATCTCTCATGGCAAAAGAAGGCCTCTAGATCCAAAGGGTCATGCAAGAGCTCTTATCTACAATAGAGAAAACAAAACATATTGATTTAAAGTTTCATTTTATACATGATCTTGTAGAGGAGAAAAAACTTCATCTCGCATATGTATCAACTCATCTAATGTGGGCTCATATGATTACGAAGCCTATGGGAGCAGATAAGTTCATCCTCTATAGGAAACATCTTGGAATCATTGAAATCAAGTAACATCTATGTCACATTCCAATACTCTAGTTATAAGGGAGTGTTGAAGCGGCTTAACTATGATTATGTGGATGTGCCACATATGAACCATGTGGACAAATGCCATGTCCCAGAAATAATGGCTTAACAGTCGTGGCTCACTCATGTGTCGCATGATGTAACAATCCACATGTATGTAACTGCTATATTGAATCATTAATACATACAGAAGTTGTTGTGTGTATCTCTGCATTATCTATGGGCTTGTGTAGGAGCCTTCTTTTCTGCATCCACGAACCACAAAGATATAGGGACTCTACACTTAATCTTTGGTGTTATGGCTAGAGTAACGGGCATACATTTATGAAACAATTTGCCTTGTTGATGCACATGGATATATCTAGCATATCCAAAAGTGTTAGAACACAGCGTATTCTGCCATAAAAAAGAGGATTTCCACACCGTTTATGGCATGTCTATCACTGGTATAGATCCAGGTACTATATCAAAAAAACTAGTTAGTGAGGCAAATTGGTTGTCTGTCTTCAAGGTAACTCAACTCAAGGGGAAGATGAAAGTTAAATATGTCAGGCAAGAGTTTGATGATGCACTGATGGTGTTACATCAGAGAGTCTACCAGGAGGTACCAAAAAACTCTAAATTGTCTGTACAATTTGCTAGAGCCTTTGCATTTGAAAAATGTACCACTGCTCAAACTTCAAAAAATCCAGCTATGTACAAAGTGGCATGGGCTATAGGTGCAAAAGCTTCTATTGAAAGATGTAGGAAGATGGGTACATTGCAGTCAAAGATGCAAAGGTTTTACAGTTGTTCGAACGATGATGCTTCACCACTTTTAGAGCCTTTGGATGTGAAATTGCAGGAATAGAAAGAAGATGTTGAGTTATATGCTCAATAAGGTACAACAGTTGCTGCCATAAGGCAAGTGGAGGGTACTAAGGTTATATGTACTTTACAATTGTTAATTGATAGTGAACATAATAATTTGGATAGGGTCAAGCTTGATTTGGATCAAACCAAGCTATCAAAGGTTATGGCATCTAAGGTGATTACAACAATTATTGAGATGAGAAAAAAGTTACAGGTATCCATAGATGAATTGAAATGTGATCTGAGAATGTCTTCAGAGAGGAGGATTCAGTCGGAGATGAAAATTCTGAAATATATTGTTAATTTGGAGGTGTTATGGGTTGAGCCGGATGAGAATGACAAGGTGCCTGAACTGGAGGTAATATTTAGCTTTATTGACATTGGTTGGAACATTTTTCTAAGGTTCAATACTGATCATTTGGATTGTTACATACACAGGCTGAGTATAAAATGCATGAGAATTGGCTAAAGAGTGCAAATCGACATCTATCCTTTGTAAACAACATGTTAAGCATGATGGATTCAAATGAATTATCACCATTATTGCCATTACCTCGCCCAGAGTTACCATTAGCCCTCTTACTCAGTGTTTCATCCATGTGCATAGCATTTGGTTTGAATATTGAGGAGAAGGTGAGTTTTATAGTGCACCTTATGCCATGCAACCATGCATATCACTATATTTGTTTTGCAGCACATTGTCATGTGTCAGTCAATTGTTTAGGACCTGAATGTGGTGCTAAAAGACTAGAACATGTGTGACAAAAAATCTCTAGATTCTTTGATGGTGGATTCAACTTTCATAGAGGTAAGCTTTTCATGTTGAAATATTACCTTTTATTCATGGCTGTAGCTTCTTGGTTAGTTGTTTGTCACTAGATATTACTAATTAGGTTGCTACTTGTTAACTATTACTAAGTAATTGGTTCTTAGTTATTTGTTACTAAATATCTATTACTAATTAGATTATTACTAATTATTGAGTTGCTGGATTCTCGATAACTTGTTAGTATCTATTACTAATTAGCTTGTTACTAGTTAGCTATTACTAGGTTACTAAGTTATTACTAATTATCTTGTTAATAGTTACCTATTACTAAGTAGTTGGTTCCTAGTTAGCCATTAGTAATTAGCTATTACTATTTAGCTTGTTACAAGTTAGCTATTACTAAGTAGCTAGTCCTTGGTTAGTTGTTTGTAATTAACTATTACTTATTAGTTTGTTACCAGTTAGCTATTACAAAGTAGCTCCTTCTTAGTTAGTTGTTAGTAATCAGCTATTACTACTAAGCTAATTACTAATTAGCTATTACTACTAAGCTAGTTACTAATTAGCTATTACTAAGTATATGGTTATGGTTAGTTGTTTATAACTTATTAGCATGTTACTAGTTAGCTATTACTAAGTTGCTAACTCTGGGTTACTTGTTAGTAATTATCCATTAATAATTAAACTGTTACCAATTAGCTATTTGTTAGTTAACTATTAGAAATAGTTATTAATATATTAGTTTGTTACCACTTAGCCATTAATGATTGATTAGCAATTACGAATTAGCTATTATGAATTAGCTATTACTAATTAGGTATTACTGATAAGCTATTATTGATTAGCTTTTAAGAATTAGTTATTACGAATTAGCTATTATGAAGTAGCTATTACGAACTAGCTATTAATAAGTAGCTATTACTAATTAGCTATTATTGTTCAACTATTAATAAGTAGCTATTACTAATTAGTATTACTGATTAGCTATTACGGACTAGCTATTACAAATTAGCTATTACGAATTAGCTATTACTAATTAGCTATTACTAACTAGCTATTACTAATTAGCTATTACTAACTAGTTATTACTAATTAGCTATTACTAATTAGCTATTACTAATTAGCTATTACTAATTAGCTATTTTTAATTCGCTATTACGAATTAGCCATTACTAATTAGCTTGTTACTAATTAGCTTGTTACTAATTAGCTATTACTAAGTAGCTGATTGTTCGATAGTTGTTAGTAGTTAGCTATAACTAATTAGCCTGTTACTAATTCGCGATTACTAAAGATATAGTTTTTCGTTAGTTGTTTGCAATAAGTCATCCATCAACTATCTCTTACTTACTCTTTAACCCTCTAGTGGAATAGTAATCCAGCTGGTTTCATAAGCAGTAGCTCGTACCTCAATAGGAACAATTACCAACAATGCTGATGCAGCATACAATAGGGAGCTTGGGACAAGTGAGAATGTTGGACATACGCCATATGCTGAAAGTAATACTTATGCCCAAACTTCATCATCAAAAGAGAAAGAAAATATTCCATCCTTCCTCCGGATGTTAGTGTGGATCCTTGTCCAATTGACAACATGCATGATGCGGAGTCCACATGCATTGACTTTTATAGTGGTCTAGATGAAATGATTGAGAATGTTCTTGATCGAGTTAGCAGCTCAGATATTCATCTTGCTAGTCACAACTCTATAGTTGATAATGATCCCATTGTTTGTTCAAACAAAGGTCATCATAGAATCCAACTTCTGATCCTAATCAAATTCCAAATAGAGATGTTCTTCAAGTGAATGCTACAAATGAAACCTCCTCAAAGCAAAACTATTGTAACCCAGCCTCAGTTTCTTACATGTGTGGATCCGCAACAAAGGCAGTAGGTGTTCATGTACAAGAGGATGCCACTCTAGCATAGTTTATGGCAAATGCAAAAAGAAATTTGCAACTACTTGTGAAACGACAGAAGAAGCCAAGCCATTTGCACCCAATTACAAGGTGGTAGACTACTCGGTCACACTTGAACGGACGCATTGTACCTGATATGGAGGATCTTTTGAAAGAATAGCATTAGTGTTCACCCTCTTACATCATTGTCCTTTGTAATGGTTATTATCCGCATGTGTGGCATCATCCAAATCTATTAGCTATCATCACAGTTTGTGATCAGCATATTTTGTATCTATGTTATTAAAATATTTTGTTGTCTCTGCCTCGTATTATATACCCTGTACATATTTGATAGCTCAATTGTGTCATTGATTGTAATGATGTAAACAATTCTTCTTTTGGTATTATATGGGCAAACCTAAGAACCAATTTGGAAATAATTTGAAGCCTTAATGCCATCATAAACATTAGGAACACATTTGTATGAATTTTACAATCATTCCTCTCATGATGCCTTTTCAGAATGAAATGATTTGGATAGTAGTAAATAGTTTCAAAGTGAGGAAACTGATTTCACTATTTAGTTCTACTGTTCACCTTCTTACAACACCTCTTTGTCATGGTTACTATCCACACATGACATTGTCCAAATTGATTAGCTCTTATAGGATTTTGTATTTAGCCTATTTTGTAACGATGTTATTGATTGTATTTATCCTATTCTGTATGATTTTTGATAGATTAATAGTGTCATTGATTGTAAGTTGTAATGATGTTTGGCTTATAAGTAAGATAAAGAACAAAGTTCCATCCACAGCTGCCGCAAATGACAGTCTTACATCCTCAACAAGTCAATGTCAGGCTACAACAGAAGTTGAACACAAAGATGCCCAAAAAGAAAAAAAAAACTAAATAAAGTATCAATTCCAACTCAAGCTGATCCTATTTCAACTCAAACATTTATTTCAACTCAAACTGATCTTATTGCAACAACAGTTGAGCAGAAAGTATCAGTTTCAACTCAAACTATCCTGTACTAGTGTTTACAACAAAAGGAAATCAAGATTCTAAACAAATACTAGGCAAGTCAAAAGAACGAAAGAGGTTGGATCATGTGATAATGGAACCGAAATTTATTGAGATAGAAAGGGACCCTCCAAAGACTCAATGTGGCCTATCAAAGGAGGAGATACAAGAATTGAAATGTATTCACAAGGATTTACAACCTAGGGCTCTGATTCTGGAAGTTGAAGTATTTATGAATATCTGAAGTAAGCAAGCCTTTCCTCGTAGTAATGCTTTTCTTCAATGGTGCCTTGAACATTTCAATGTCTAGATTTGGAGTGCCTATGATCTAGATGAGGTCAACAAGTGTATTGATACAATCTTCCTAGAGTTAAGGAGGAAATTTATGGATATTTGGGCGAGGGATCAATGTTTTTGGAAATTTTCAATCCATTTCAAGAAACTAGTTCATTTTTGGGACAAGAATGTGGAGTATGGGCCTGACAATACATTGATAATTGATACTAGTGCTTACAAGTTATTTTACAACATTAGAAGATGTTGTCTAACATTACCAAAGATGACAATAAGTGAAAGACTTAACTATCTATCAGGAACTCTTTGTGATCAACTTTGGAAATGGTTAATAGCCCCAAATCGTATTGAGTATGCAGATATTATTTCCAGATTAATTCCTCTTGATGAAGAGACTTTGTCAATATATCATGGAATAAATCGAGACAATAATCGAGATTACAGAAATAATTGAGATTATAGAAAAAATCGAGATTAGAGACAAAAACACTGAGTAATGCCAACTCTAGGGTGGCTATGAATGGTTCTATTTCTGAACCCTTCAATCTTTATAGATCTATCAGACAGGCTTGTCCCCTTGCTCCTCTTCAGTTTGCTATTTATAGTGATGCTCTAGGATGGTTAGTCAAAGATAAAACTGAACAAGGAATTTTTAGAGGTATTTCTATGCCTGGATGAAAGTTAAAGAGGGTTATACCTTAAATCCATTGTTTGCTTCTAATCTCTGGTTTTTGTCACAGGACTCATTATGGACTGGACTGGTGAATGCTAAAGAAGGTTCTCCTTTGCCTGTTAAGATGAATAAGTGCAGGAAAAAGGCTTTAACTCATGGAATAGCCTTATGTCTGGGCAAGATATTGTGGATCCTTTCTTCATTAATGACATTGTTGATTTATCTCTTGGTTGTAAAGAGATGCATATGGATCAGAGGGAGGTGCTCTTGAAAGCCACAGAGAAGTGCAACCACTACAAATATTATGGAGAGCACACATGGAGAGCACAAATATTATGGAACATCTGGGTTGGAAGAAATAAAAGATGGTTTGGAGATGGTAGTAGGAATCAAATTTACAACTGTTGGAAAGAAATGAAGTTTGCTAGACAGGCCTACCTTTCTAGTATCTCTGATGTTCCTATGCATCAAGCCATGTATTCAAAAATCATATGTAATGTTAGATACCAATAGTGGAGAGTCACTCTCTCTAAGATGTATTGTCCCAAGAGGGCCTGCCCCCTACACAACTCTACAATATTTCCTAAATTTAATTTAATCTCCGTATTCCATTAAAAAAAATAACTTTTTAAGCCTATGGGTGGATTCAAACTATTCCGATGGAACATAAATGGCATTTCCTTCCAAAATCATGCTTCCACCGCACATCAATTCATCTGTTTCAGGGGTGCATGTTTTGTTCTGAGGGGAGTAAGTTGCCACGCTTCTCTTTTTTCCTTTTGAAATGGAGGTTCAGCCTAAGCCGACTCTGCTGGACTTTAATTTTGAAATTGCAACTGTACAAGTGAATGGGCATAGTACCCATGGGACCCCCTGTATCCCATAAAGCAAGGGTTGGATGAGTTACATAGCATCTTGTCGTAGCCCGGGATTGAAACCCCGCCCCCACCTCAAGAGGAAAAAAGCCAATCCAACTGAACATATCTACGCTCTTTTTTTGAGAGAACAAAAGAAAATGAATATTAATATAGAAGAGTTACAAACTGTGCTAGGGGCGAACCCTCACCAAATACAGATAAGCACTCCAACCTTTTTTTTAAGACAACAAGAAGATTAGATTAATGATGGCATGTGTAAGTGTACAGAGGGGGTCCCAGATTACAATAAATACTCAGCAAATACTACCGGAGCAGGGGAGATACATTTGGGCAAGATACAAGTCAGAGACATACAAAGGTTCATGATACACAAGCTCATGTATATGAGAAAATCATGTCAAATGTGGATCTAGAGTTGAGTCTCTCCACTCGTTGGGGGAGGTGTTATAGAGATGTTAAGATAGTGGAAAATCCTCAGGAGGGGTTGTCTTGATAGCAGGAAGACACCTCACCGCAATGTCTTTGAGCCCTCTGTAGCTCTTGAATTTATGCAGCATGTATCTGGCAACATTAGCAAGGTGAACAGGCTTGTGGGAAGTGCATTGAAGAAGCCTCTCCTCCATCACCTTTCTGTGCAGCAACAATACCTGAAGACAAGCAGGAGATAAGTTAGTGATATGCATTATACTAGAGTGCTGAATGACCCCACCATTGATAGTGAGGTCATTCCAGCTAGAGTATCCCTTCTTGCAACACTTGTGCTCTTTGATTCCCATTTTGCAATTGTTCCATAGAGATAGCCATCCAATCGAGATGCTTTCTTGAAGAAAAAAGTCACAATGAGTAAAGTACTTTTCATTAGGGCAACATGTCTTTTTAACCTCCATCCAAGCCTTCCATAATCTACAATAGAGGGAACTATCTATAGCAACAAAAGAGTGATGAGACACAATAATATCCCATAAAGAATGATCTTATCAGGCTTTATAGTTTTCTATATAAAAACGTTTAGTGTTTCTTTCTATGAGGTTAGCCCATATGTCAAAAGAATCTAGGGATCTAGCTATCCATTTAGCAGCTCTACTAGGGAGGCAATAGATGTTCCACTTGATTGAACTTCTCAACACAGAAATGGTTACTGAAGAAACTAGTTTATAATTATCTAGTCAAATTGTGTACTACATAGTGCTAGACAAAAAATTGTCCAATATCACATGGATACTACGAATTCCAGGGCATACTATTATAAACGGCCTCATACATTAACATTTATGGTAAGCATGTCTGTAAAATCGTGGACTGGTGACATGGGTATTTAGAAGATGGGAATAATATAAGCTGGTTGTCTTGTTTCTAATAGCCTACAGACATTTTCTTCTAGTCTCGCATAAAATAAACCCACCACATAATATGTTCCTGAACCTATCAGGTTGTTCCACGCATCCATTACATTCTTTGGACTAAACTATTTTCCTTGTGTGCATGTACTTTAATAAATAGAAATATGCACCTTCACCATTGTCCTCTTTTGTATTGATTGCAAAGTTGTCATCCACTACCAATGCATCTGATAGGTAGTTGTCATCACCTTCAAATGTAAAATTGGAAAAGGATGAGTCTTCTGCTTCATATGACTCATTGATTGGAGTCAAAGTATGGTATGCCCAATTTTGAACATGGCATTTGTTGATGCATCTTTTCCACTCACCATGGATACAATGAAAGCAATAACATGTTAGTTCTCCCACACCAATGCAATGTCCACCTAACCTTGAATAGCCATGAATCAAATGTAAGGATCCAACTTGAGATATCCCCTTACAATCCCAAGCCTTCTCCCTGTTCACTTCGTCAATCTTCACTTTCCAGAAGACCCGTGTGATATCTCTCCCTTTTGACTCTGACAAATGTCCATTGAGAAATTCCATTACATCTACAACACACTTCAGCATTGCACCTCCAGGTTTAAGTTGTTCATGGGTTAGCACCCTTTTCACAAATGCACCTGCACCATCATGTTCTCCCTTCTTGTGCCCTAACTCAAAGAGGTTCCATATCATAGTCATGCCTGTTAGCCTCAGATATCTTTCTACAAAGTAAAATGGATGTTTAGCTTTAAATTGAGAAGCTGCACCATCTGACCATACCCAATGTTGGCTTAATTCAAGATTTAGCTCTCTCAACCATTGCCAATGTAATTGGAAACAATGTTGCACAAAAAGGCTACCATGCTTCTTGTCATCAGATATCAAGAAGTGGATTACCTTTCTAGGAATACCCTCTAAATGAAAATATGTTATATGCACAAAAATAGTTACATGTACAGACCACCAATGCATAGATTGTGTTTCATTTTGCTCGCGGAACGTATAGTTTTCTGCAAAATCAACCGTTGAGACCACAACATTGCCTGGGAATTGAGAGACACACATCTTAAACTAGTTCGCTTGCCATAAATAAATGTAATTGTTCTTGATAAATTTCTTTAGATTTTTCTCAAATAATCATGTTACAACTTTAGGACTCATCTCCCTCTTTATCAATTCCTTCCTTTTATGAACTTGTCCTTCATACATTGACTCAACATCTTCAAAGATCTTTACATGAATATGATATTCCTCAATGCTAGTCTCTCTCGGACACCACTTAAAATGTCCTACTCCGCAATCAGAGCACTCACCCATCACACATTTGTACTAGTGGAATGTGGTATCATTTTGACGTGGACATACAATACTCTATATAATGCTGCCAATCGATCGAAATGTAGTTGTTGAAGCATTGCACCTTGATGTTTTCCCTACTTGAAAAATAGAACAATCACATTTACAAAGAGAGCTATGCACCACCGAGCTTGATTGACGTAGGAGATTGATTGCATCCTTAAGGTATGACATTTGAATGTGATCAATGCAGCAACATGTGAATTTGTCTTTCAATCTCTTAACAAAATATGGATTCAATGCTTCAAACTTTTGAAGTTGGATATTTATCATTGGATGAAATTTTTTGAAGCGTATAAATAGCTCCATCTACATTACACAAACAAATGGTTATTAGTAGTCATTAATTAGCTAGTTATCAGTTTGCTATTAGTAAGTAGTTGGTGGTTAGTTGTTACAAGGTGTTAGATTGATACTAGTTAGTTCTCAGTAATTAGCTATTACTAATTAGCTTGTTAGTAATTAGCTATTATTAAGTAGTTAGTTCTTGGTTAGCTATTTCTAAAAGTTAGCGATTACTAAGTAGCTGGTTCTTAGTTAGTTCTTAGTAATTAGCTATTATTGAGAACAATTAGCTTGTTAGCAATTAGCTATTACTAAGTAGCTGGTTCTTGGTTAGCTGTTTGTAATTAGCTATTACTAATTAGCTTGTTACTAATCAGATATTACTAAGTAACTAGTTCTTGGTTAGATGTTTGTAATTAGCTATTACTAATTAGATTGTTACTAGTTAGCTTGTTACTAATTAGCTTGTTACTAATTAGCTATTACTAATTAGCTTGTTACTAATTAGCTATACTAAGTAGCTGATTCTTGGTTAGTTGTTTGTAATTAGCTATTACAAATTATCTTGTTACTAATTAGCTTGTTACTAATTAGCTATTACTAATTAGTGTGCTATTAATTAGCTTGTTACTAATTAGCTTGTTACTCATTATCTTGTTACTAATTATCTATTACTAATTAGCTTGTTAGTAATTAGTTATTATTAAGTAGCTTGTTCTTAGTTAGTTGTTTGTAATTAGCTATTACTAATTCGCTTGTTACTAATTAAAGTTATTACTAATTAGCTTGTTACTAATTAGCTTGTTACTAATTAGCTTGTTACTAATTAGCTTGTTACTAACTATCTTGTTAATCATTAGCTTCTTACTAATTAGCTATTACTAATTAGCTTGTTACTAATTAGCTATTACTAGTTAGCTATTACTAATTAACTCATCACTAATTAGCTATTACTAATTAGCTTGTTAGTAATTAGCTATTACTAAGTAGCTTGTTCTTGGTTAGTTGTTTGTAATTAGCTATTACTAATTAGCTTGTTACTAATAAGATATTACTAATTATCTTGTTACTAATTAGCTTGTTACTAAGTAGCTTGTTACTCATTAGCTTGTTACTAATTAACTTTCACTAATTAGCTTGTTACTAACTAGTTTGTTACTCATTAGCTTGTTAATAATTAGCTATTACTAATTAGCTTATTAGTAATTAGCTATTACTAAGTAGTTGGTTCTTGGTTATCTGTTTGTAATTAGCTATTACTAATAGCTTGCTACTAATCAGCTTGTTACTCATTAGTTTGTTACTAATTACTTGCTAGTAATTAGCTATTACTAAGTAGTTGGTTCTCACTTAGCTGTTTGTAATTATCTATTACTAATTAGCTTCTACTAATTAGCTATTAGTAAGTAGCTTGTTACCAATTATCTTGTTGGTAATTAGCTATTACTAAGTAGCAGGTTATTGGTTAGTTGTTTGTAATTAGCTATTAGTAATTATCTTCTTACTAATTAGCTATTACTAAGTAGCTGGTTCTTGGTTAATTGTTTGTAATTAGATATTGTTATTATCTTGTTCCTAATTAGCTATTACTAAGTAGCTTGTTACAAGTTAGCTATTACTAAGTAGCTAGTCTTGGATAGTCGTTTGTAATTAGCTATTACTAATTAACTTGCTACTAGTAACCTATTACTAAGTAGTTGGTTCTTAGTTAGGTCTTAGTAATTAGCTACTACTATTTAGCTTGTTAACAGTTAGTTATTATTAAGTAGCTAGTCATTGGTTAATTGTTTGTAATTGATTATTACTAATAATCTATTACTAATAAGCTTGTTACCAGTTAGCTATTACTAAGTAGCTAGTTCTTAGTTAGTCGTTAGTAATTATCTACTACTAATTAGCTTGTTAGTAATTAAATATTACTAAGCAGCTAGTTCTTGGTTAGTTGTTTGTAATTAGCTATTACTAATTAGCTTCTACTAATTAGCTATTACTAAGTAGGTGGTTCTTGGTTAGTTGTTTGTAATTAGCTATTACTAATAAGCTTGTTACTAGCTACCTATTACTAAGTAGCTGGTTCTTAGTTGTTAGTAATTAGCTATTACTATTTAGCTTGTTAAGAGTTTGTTATTATTAAGTAGCTACTTCTTGGTTAGTTGTTAGTAATTAGTTATTAGGAATTATCTTGTTACCAATTAGCTATTACTGAGTAGTTGGTTCTTGGATGGTTATTAGTAATTAGTTATTACTAATTAACTTGTTACTAATTGGCTATTACTTAAGAGCCAGTTTCTTGGCTAGTTGTTTGTTATAAGCTATTTCTAAATAGCTTGTTACTAGCTAATTTTAACTAGTTAGCTATTACTATTAGATTGTTACTATAAGTTACTTGTTATTGGTTCTTGTATAATTAGCTAAGTTCATGAACTGATGATTGAAAATAGGATTACCTGAGATACATCAAGAAGGTGAATAGGATGCTCCAAATATTGATTTCTGCCAAGTCGGGTCCTGCTTATATCCTTCTTATTTGGTGACACCCTGCTCTTTGTCGTCCAAAACGTGATAATCAGATGCTTGACCTCTTGTGTGATACATGTGGTACGTGTTTCCCTACTAGTTGCCTTCAAAACACTATGATCAGACTCAACTATACTTAATCCTCCAATAGTATCATAGACGACTTTCCTGCTTACTCCCAATACCCTAGAAAGTCTTGAAATATTTATCTCATTTGTCGATGAATATGCATCACTATTTAGAGCCATCATCAATGTTGATCTCTTCAACACAAGGTCATAAGAATTCTTTCTCATACTTTGCTGTGTATTCTAAAGATTGATGAAAAGGGCACATGTTACATGATCTTTGTTACAGCCCATTGCATTAAGAAGTTGCCCAATACATGGACTTTGCAACATCCTATTTAGTGCCTCAATTTTACCTTCACAACATAAGTTTCTAGTTTGATTTTCAAAATACTTGATGATCTTATTCACAATGCCATCCAAGTTGCTTGAACTGAAATTAGCATTACCCTCCACATAAGTGCCCGACCTTGACGTTATTCTGTCTCTATATTTCCTTTTCTTTTCCTTCCAGTAACATCTTAATGCTTGCTGATCACTATCCACTAATGTTATTATGTTAACTTCCATGAGTTCGCTTGTCCGAGATTGCTCTGCATCAACATACTAAAAATGATGAAGAAACCATAAATTCAATAACATCTACCACTCATCAATCCACTTTATTATATTGACTATACATTGAGTACGCTCCTCTAATATCATTATGTGCTCCATCACTTACGTATGTAGACTTGTTATACAACTTTTAAACCTACAACAATCATCCAAAACCTCATATGTTAGATAGAATGAATGAACAATATGAAACTAAATGGACATTGTTAGGCATACTTTTAAACCTGCAACAGTCACCCACAATCTCAGATGTTACTCATATATAATTTCCCTTTTTTTTAGAGAACAGGAAAAAGTAGATTAATGCGGGAATCGTACAAAATGTGCAAGGGCCAAGAGCCCACACATCACCATAAAATCAATGTCATCAGTCTTTACAGCAATAAGCTGCACCATCTTTCCATACCCAATGTTGGCTTAAGTCAAGGCTTAGCTCTCTCAGCCATTGCCAACGTAATTGGAAACACTGTTGCACAAAAAAGTGCCATGCTTCTTGTCATCAAATATGAAGAAGTGGATTACCTTTTTAGGAATGATCTCCAAACCAAAATATGTGATATGCACAAAAATAGTTTTGTGTATAGACTCGCGATGCAGCACGTAGAAAAAATATGTATAGTGATGGAGTCCCTCTCACTGTTCCCACTCAACATAAAGCACGTCGAAAAACTCACAGGTGAGAAGAGGTAGTGTGGTGTACTCTCCAACATGCAGCACACACAAAAATAGTTATCAGTATTCCCCACTCAAGACGCAGCGTGCAGAAAAATGCCTATAGTGATGGAGTCCCTCTCACTATTCCTCCCTCACCATGCAGCATGTAGAAAAACTCTCAAGCTAGATGAGGTACTACGGCATACTCTCCAACATGCAGCACCCAAAAAAACCCACATCATGAACGCTCCATGCAGGGAGTTGGAATAGCATTCCTACTTTGCATCCCATAGAAATCGCATCAAGCTTTGTAATGTATTTTTTGTCCCAAGGATACATGTTGGTGGTGGCTTCCAAAGTCTATTTTTGGCTCTTAACAGAGTCAATTTTCCACTTCAACTTGGGCTAATAATATCCAAAACTGAGCTTCTGGGTCGACCCTACTCTTGGTAGCATGAAAGTTAGGGAACTTGAAGCGCAATGAACAGAAGAAAATGCGAGAACCGATTCTTTAGAGTTCATTAAAGCCTCAAATTTTATGTTGTGCACATACGTCTTCCATCGCCCATCAAGACAATCGTTGAAAGATTCGGTCGTGACTCCTTACAAGAACACAAGATCAACAAAACAACAGCCAAGAAAATTTTTGCCTTGCACGCTCCATAACGAATGTATGGCTACCAAACACAACAATCAACTACACATAAAAACTCCCAGGTGAGACGAGGTACTACGGTGGACTCTCCAACTTGCAACAAGCAAAAAAACCCACGTCATGAATGCTCCACGCTCCAGCATGCATACCGTCGCCTACCCTCACCCCACCACCTCGCTTTTACTTCTCTTTCAATAACCATTGCATGATGTTTAACTACAAATGATCCGGTTTTTCCAGCTAATTAGCTATGTCCCTAACATCACTTTTTTGCAAACAATAACATGCTTGCACCCATAGTGATTAAAAGCATGGCCTAAAGACTATCATTCAATTTCAGGCCCAAGAGGAGCACATGAGTAGGAAGCATATGCCGATCATCTAAAAGTTTAGCATGAACAGCTGCTCTAAGAGAGTTGCACACAATAAGTTTTTGAGGGCTTTTCCTAGAGTAACTATGTCTTTATGGTGATATGTTGCCTATAAGAAATCCCAAGTAGGATTTGACATCTTAAACATGCACATGATTTGGTCTTGTGGATTGTTAAGCATCACACTAGATTGAGGGTTGACCATAGAGATAATGTTCCATTGAGATGATTGCTTTAGGGCACAATGATATGAGCAGCCCATGTGAAGTAATTGGGGCCCTTGAACTTACCAATGGGATAGCCCCATATAGTAGTGGAAAAAGGAAAGCATGCCTACTACACAATTACAATGTTTGGATCAACACTTAGAAGGCAGAAGTGTGACAAGAAGGAAGAGTAGTGGCATAGCAGGCTAACATGTAAAGTTACTTTGATACCATGTTGTGAAGACAAAAAACACACGTGTGCCCACCAATACTAGCATAAAGGGTGGGTCGTTTTCCTCCCATGAGGTAGGTGTTGGCTCAAATCTCCTTGGGTACACTAGTAGTAAACTCCTCATCATTAGAGGATGAGATGTCAATATTCCAAACCGGTTTGGGAAATATGGGTTTTTGGCAGAGCTTAGTGGCCAATGTAGGCATTGGTAAGGTCTTTAGGGCTACAAAAAGGTCCACCTCGATTCAAACTAGTCTGCTTGTCTAGCCTTACATAGAACCTTGCTAGTTCCTACCCTTGGCAAACACTAGGACTCAATCATTCTTAAAGAGAGCTAGGCTAATTTCTATGGGATTTGTGGGGTCCCCACCAATGCTTTTCCATTCATTATTGTAATTTCCATTAATTCAATATATAGATCATATGATTGAAAATTCTTTGAGAAAAAAAAAACACACACACACACATAATAGACACCGAGAAATACACACCTTTCTATTTGAATAATAATTTTTAATATACATAATGTTTGTCATTTTTTTTGTCAGAACCAGTTTCTAGTGAGTATTGGAAAAGGTTCAGATGACTTTATTTATCCATTGGTTTTCTCATTTCTATTCATGCAACATGAGAAGTGGATAAAAACATTATCAACCTTCTTTGTAATCCTCTCTAACTTTCTTGTATTTTTCTCTAGTTTATAATTTAAAGTGTTCTTAGCAAAACATTAGAAAACTAGCATGAATATGCTTATTTGCAAGATATACCAAGCTTGTAGGGCTCCCTTGTGTTTTTCTCTAAACAAAAATTTATTTAAAAAAGAGGATATACTATTGATATATCTAGGAAATAATGTGTGTGAACACACTAGGACCACCAGGGTACTTTTTTCCCTCTTTAGTAGGTTTGTTTCCCCCGTATATATGCCTATTGCTCTAACAGGTTACTTATCTTTGTACATTCTAGTGGTAATACATTTCAGTATTGTGTGTTGTGCTCCAAGCTTCTTCTTCCTTGTGTTGTTTGCATGCTTCCGCAGACCTCAAACTCCAACAATTAGTATCAGAGCTGGTCTCCACTTCATCTAGGGCATCGTTGACACCTCTCTAGTCAGGGTCTCCAGATCACACAAAATTTGGTGAGCATATTCAGGTTGATTAGGAGATCCAGATGGCTTCACTTCATTGTGACAAAATTGCGATCTAATCTTGTTTCGGCCTGTGAATGCACTATGACAGTGCTTGTGCAGAAAATTTTTTCTTCTTGTGTCAACGCTATATACAGGTTTTGGTTTGCAAATATAAGAGTTAGGAAGTTTGCTAAACATTTAGGAGAATGTGACATTGTAGTTATATTCAACATTTTGAGATAGAGTCATTTTTCTACATTAGGGTATTTTAGTTAGTGGCCATGGCTGAAAGTAGTGATGTATTCTGTACATTGGCTATTGAGGATAATTTGGATGATACCAATTACCCATTATGGGCTTATATGATGCATCTGCTAGATATGCTCAATACTCCACCGTCATGTGACCACAAATGATCCATGGTGCTCTAAGTTGTAAGGCCCCCATTATGAGGAGAAGCCATTATGAGAGCCTGGACATTTGTGGAACCCTAACTTCCAAGCTAGATGAGGTCTATGTATGACCATTGATGGTTGTGGATGATCTTCGTGAGCCTAGCCATTAGGTTAGGTAGGGCATAAACTTCTAGGCCATTGGGTTGCTATTTAAGGTGAAAATAAAGGCCCTATGGCATCGCGCGGTTTCCCCATAGAACCTTAATGGGGGGAGTGCAGAGGGGGGCTTGCCCCCTTCTGCGGGGTCCAAGACGATAGGACTTCTAGACGTGGAGATATTGTCGGATCGTATATTTTATCGACTATTCTGTATCTCCCGACTACATTTATCTATACCAAATTGCCTCGTAAAATCTATATAAGCACGGCCCAGGTTAAGCTTTACATAGCATTGTGCACTAGTAAGCCCTTCATCTAGAGTCTGTCTAGATCGCCATCTAAGCTCCACAGTGGGAGCACACGGGTGGATAGCATCATCATTGTAACCGCATTATGCTCGGTAATCTGAGAATTTGAGTTCTCTATCTCTCAATCTGCATCTATCTTTGTATGCATTTTTCTCTCAACTCTGTCTACAAGTCTATTCCGTTGTGCTGTTATTTTCTTACATGGTATCAGAGCTCAAGAGGCTTTGAGTGGTGCGGAAGTAGAAACGCAAAGGTTGCAGAGTTTTGAACGACAAAAGAGAGAAGATGTCAAGCAGTGCACCATCATCTAAGACTCGGGGTCCAGGTGGTTCATCAACAGGAGTAGGTGGCATACAAGCAAGAGCAGCAATGATGCCATTCATCCCAATGTTGCGGATATTGTCACCAGCCTTCACAAAAGATAAACTTGATGGTACCAACTACACCCTTTGGAAGTTTCAAATCACTTCTATCCTTGATTCATATGAGCTTTTGGAGAGTGTTCTTGGGATTGATCATGAGCCTCAAGAAAGAACTGATCCAAATAATCCTGTTCAAATGATTCCTCCTGATGTTGATCTTCTACGTGCTTGGAAACGTAGAAATGCAGATGCACTTTGTGCTTTAGTTAGAAGTACTTCTGATAGTGTTTTGAATCTCATCCAGCATACTACAAAGGCATGTGAAGCATGGAACATATTGAGAAATCAATATGAAACTCGTAATCAGACATGGAGTCAAAACTTGGAGAATCAGCTTGCAGCAGAATAGTTTGCTGATGGGGAGATTGCAGAGGTGTTTATCACTTGCATAGAGAATCTACAAGATCAAATGGCGGGAGCAGGTGCTCAAAAGTCAATTGAGGAGCTAGCTCAGCGTTGTCTTTGAATCTGTCCACCTAAGCTTGATGGTTTGGTAACTGCTCTTTATACTCAAATCAGACCTCAACCACTAACTTTTGAAGAATTCAGTGCCTTACTCATGGAGGAGGAGTTGCGGCTCAAGGCAAGGAGTGGTGGTAGCAAAGGAGATGCTGTGTTCACAGCAAATGCCAAAGGATGCAAAATAAAATCTTGAAAAGATGGACACAAAAAGAAGAACGACAAAAAGAAGTTCAAGGGAGAGTGTTTCCACTACAAGAAGAAAGGACATAGAATCCAAGACTGTCACATCAAGAAGGCAAAAGAGAAGAGTGGCTCTTCAAAAGGTGGCAAGGGAAAGGAGTGTGCCAACATAGCAGAAACAGAGCTTGATTTATTTTTTACGATATAGGAGGTGTGCTCCTCAGCTGAAGATTCACGAACAGATGACTCATGAGTGTTGAATAGTGGTGCATCTCATCACATGACGATTAGAAAAGACCTTTAGAGTTCCTTACATCCTCTAAAGGAACCCATCACAATAAATGTAGGGAACAATGCAAGATGTCATGCAAAGGGTGAAGGTACATTTTCTTTCATTAACTCTAATGGCAATATCATAAAGCTTTGAAATGTGTTGTATGTTCCACAAATAAAATGAAATCTACTTTCAGTAGCTTCTACAATTGATCAAGGTCGTTAAGTAAGATAAGAGCTAAGATTATGGATGGTAACAACAACATTGCTGGGACTGGCATAAGGAGGAACAACCTGTATGAGTTGAGTGCTCTTATAGCCACTACAAACATGGGCACAAGTAAGCTATGGCATGAGAGATTCAGCCACATTGGATACCCTGTACTTAAGGAGATGCATCACAGGGGTATGGTTGCACACCTGCCATCAATTGCGGAAATGAAGGAACCATGTGAAGCTTGCATGATGGGCAGGCAACAAACGAAGGCGTTTCCACAAGAAAGCAAGAACAGGGAAAGCTATCCTCTAGAGTTGGTGCATGCTGACTTGTGCAGAAAAATGCGTTGGGCAGATCTTCCTACTTCATGTTACTTGTCGACAACTATAGTGAGAAGATGTGGGTGTACTTCCTTCACGATAAGGTAAGGCTCAAGCTTTTGGTAAGTTCAAAGAATGGCTTCAACTTGTTGAAACTAAAAGAGGGAAGAAGATGAAGAAATTCAGGACAGACGGTGGTAGTGACACTACAAGGAATACGGGCGTATAGCGACGGTTAAGGCGACAGAATTTCATCACTATAAAATTGCAACTTGCGTCGTAATTAGCGTCGGGTGCGGACCGTCGATTAGACGGTGCAAAAAATGACGGTATTTGCGACTTGGATTGCGACGCTCCAGTACAACGTCACTTAAACGACGCTACTTAAAGGCATCGCTTAAGCGATGTTTTTCTGCGTCGCATAAGCGACGCTGATAACCGTCGCATAAGCGACGCTAAAGGAAAGGTCGCTTATACGACGACGAATAGCATCGCTTACATGACGATCTGTTGACGGACAAAAATTAAAACGTTGGAGGCTCTGCAATCGGCATTTTCACACATCCGATCGAAGAGCTCTCCAACGTTCGCAATTGCGCTGTGCTTACGAGCTGAAGCAAGTATATGCAGAATTGTTGTTTTGCCTAAGCTCTCTATTATTGTCTCCCTTTGTCTTTGTTTCTCTCTTTCTACATCTTTCTCTCTTTGAATTCTCTCTCTCTCTCTAGATCTCTCTCTCTCTCTCTCTCTCTCTCTCTCTCTCTCTCTCTCTCTCTCTCTCTCTCTCTCTCTCTCTCTCTCTCTCTCTCTCTCTCTCTCTCTCTCTCTCTCTCTCTCTCCCTCTCTCTCTCTCTCTCTCTCTCTCTCTCTCTCTCTCTCTCTCTCTCTCTCTCTCTCTCTCTCTCTCTCTCTCTCTCTCTCTCTCTCTCTCTCTCTCTCTCTCTCTCTCTCTCTCTCTCTCTCTCTCTCTCTCTCTCTCTCTCTCTCTCTCTCTTCTTTCTCTCTTTATTGCAGGTTATTCAAGAAGCTAACCAAGCAAAAACTATGGCTAACAATTGTAAGTATAATTTCTATTATTTGTAGATCATTTGAATTGTGTTATTTTCATTACATACCATACTCACACTTATTGATATGCACTCATACACTTATACATGATGAAGATGCACACACACACATGCATATACCTACATATACACATATACATGCACATACACACACATACACATAGAGTTATACATATACACACACATACACAAGAACATGCACATATTGATACATACATATACACTTATACATGCACATGCATATACATACATATACGCACACATACACATGCACATACATACATATACACACACATACATATACACTTAGGTACACACATATGAATGAATTATATAATTAAAGTATTAAAACACATATACACATGCACACACACATGCACATACCTACATATACACATATACATGCACATACACACACATACACATAGAGTTATACATATACATGCATATACATATACACACACATACACATGCACATGCACATACTCATACACACATATATACTTATACATGCATGTGCACATACATACATATACACACACATACACATGCACATACATACATATACACACACATACACATACACTTAGGTACACACATATGAATAAATTATATAATTAAAGTATTAGAACTCATATACACATGCACACACACATGCACATACCTACATATACACATATACATGCACATACACACACATACACATAGAGTTATACATATACATGCATATACATATACACACACATACACATGCACATGCGCATACTCATACACACATATACACTCATACATGCACATGCACATGCACATACATACATACACATGCACATACATACATATACACACACATACATATACACTTAGGTACACACATATGAATGAATTATATAATTAAAGTATTAAAACACATGCTTAATATAAACAATAATAACAATTAATAGAACAAAACTCTTCATTACTTAATACCATACACACAATTCAAAACATAACTGAAATAAAAAATATATAGATAAAATATATATATATATATCAATGTAAATACATATAATCCAATGTCATAATAAACTAAAATCCTAATCATCATCATCGTCATCATCATCATCAGCAATATCATGATCATCCTGATCTTCCTCATCCTCATCGTCATGATCACCCTGTGACGATCGAGATCGTCCCTCCTGTGTTTGTCTCTCCACCTCATCCATATTTGTCTCCCCATAATACTCCTGTATTACATATAACAAACATAAATCAATAAAATAATTAAAACATTCATAACAACAAAATAATTATATAAAATTTAAAAATACTCACAAAGGCATCAGGATGATCTTGTATATACTCGCCCAAACGCCGATATCCAAAATGTGTAGCATACTCGATCTCGTGTTTTGTAGGATATCGGCCATAATCCTTTCGCTGCAATGAAACAAATAAAAAACATTAGTTGCTTGCATTTTAACTAAAATAAAAAATATACTCACAATAACACATATACTTACAAACGTAGCTACAAAACCATTATGGCCCATTTGGCCTAAGTGCGATGTGTGGCCCGACTCCACTCTCTTCTTTGCAGCAGCCTGTTTATTCAAGAAAAACATACATAAATTAAATGTAAAAAATTACTAAAATATATAAAAATTATAAATATAAACTACTAATTTGTGTACCTTTTGCTGAGGAAATGACTCCTGAAGACGTAGCTGTCTACGAAAAAACTGGCACGACTCAGGTGGTATGTTAGCTCGCCTCTTATTTTTTTCGACCATATAATATCTCCTGTTAATTTAATCTCAAACAGAAAAAAAAGTAAGAATACATACACATATATACACACACATACACATACACATACACATACACATACCCACATACACATATACATGCAAACATATACGCATGCATATATGTATATATATACACATATACATACATATAACATAAACACACATATACATATCCACATATATAGGTACACACACATGCATGCATATACACTCATTCATACAAAATACATGCATTTATCCCACAATAATATGTAGTTGTGTATATGTGAATATGTGTGTATGTGTAAATGTGTATATGTGAATGTGTGTGTATGTGTAAATATGTATATGTGAATTTTTTATTTATGTAGATAATCAAATTAGTAATAGCAAATACCATTATTTGTAGATTCTGATCAATCAGATGGAACTCCACCACCGTCTCCTCATCGTGCAACGACTTTATACTGTAAGTATATGAAATATTTAATTTTAACTATATTTGATGGATACATAACTTATATTTTTTTTTTATGTTTCTTATGATGTGCAGATTCTGATCAATCAGAGGGTACTCCACCACCTCCTACCCATGCAACGACTTCACATGTGTCCTCCGATAGGAATTATGATGAATTTTACTATCAAGAGCATATTATATGTTGGTGTAACTCTTGTTATGGCACGTATCGAAGACCACGATTGGAATGTATTCAACATGAGGCAGAGTATGGTACTTTTGAGCGTGCACCATCACCTAGTCAACGTGATAATGCTTGGGTATGTATTTTCTATATATATTAATGTCATTTTTTTATTTAAAAACCATGTATAAAATCAAATTATTATTGATATACAGGAATACTTGCTCGATGATGATGATGATAATGATTTTTCTCATAATGTTAATATACCTCGTACACATCATGGACTTGTTGTTCATCAATTACAAGCAGAGGTTTCTAGAAATCCTCTACCTCCTGGTTTAGAGAATGAAACGGCTGGAGATTATCCATTGCCAACTCGTGATCGTTCTTTAGTACAAACATATGATAGAAGAAGATATGGAGGATGGAATAGAGGACCACTTCCTTTAGATGGAGAGGTTTTCAACTTTTGGGTTAATCGCTATATGATTGCTCCATCCACTATTACTAATGCTCGTCGTGGTCTCTTTATTGTAGAGGATTTGTATGTGCCTCCGAACTCTGAAGTCACTCTTATGTCATTTTGTGGTCCTATATATGGATGGAGAGATTGGCATCGACTTTCACGTTATGTTCAAAGCATGAGTACTTATGGAATATGCTTGAACGCAGGATCCCTTACTAGTAGAAGGATTTTACATGTAGAAAATGAAAGATTATATATTGATGGAAGACCTTACACACATGGAAATATAGCAGGTTTAATAAATAGTAGTCGAGGGTTACATAATAGTTCAAGGACTAATTGCACATTTGAGGAGCGTGAAAATAGTCATGAATCACCATACATGAGTAGACATGTATCAAGATACATAGTTTTCAATGCTATTACTACATTACATGCTGGTGATGAACTATTAGTGAATTATGGATGGCGTAGACCTCCAAGAGCACCTTTTAGCTAGAGAGAATAAAAATTTTCTAACCATATTTAATAAGTTATATACTTAATTTTATATTTGAAGTTTAATTTTTATTCATTTATGGAATACGAATGAGTTTTATTTATATGTGTAGATTCCAACGTATGATGTTGATGATATTCATCCATAGCATTCACAATTACCAGTAAGACCTCATTTATCAGAAGCTTCCATGAGGAGGCTACGCAAAACTAATCCTGTGCAATATGAAAAGTTGAAAGATCTATATTCAAAAGATGATAAAGTACAAGATTTGTGTGACAATGATGAAGATGATGGCATGGCAGATTTTATTGAGGATTGGTATCAAAATGACAGTGAGAGCATGGATATTTCTAAAAATGAGAAATATCTTCGAGAGGAATGTCTAAAGCATGTATATGAAGGAAGTCGTTTGACACGACTAAATGCGAGCTTACTTATTCTCAACCTTCAAAATCGTTTTGGATGGAGTAATGTATCTGTTTTGACACTATTAAGGTATAAATTTCAATTTTCTATCTATTATATATATATATATGCATAAATATATATATATATATATATATATATAAATACATGCAGGTTTTTATTCTTACTTTAGATAAGGTAAGAACAAGAACGTGAATTGAATGGAAACTTTTTGTCCGCGCATCTTTTAAAACTATTAATGCATCTTTCCAAATATTCGCAATGGTGACCTGGATGAGTCGCATGCACAGAGGTTACTCAAGAGACAGCAATCTGATTATAATGGAGTAGTCCACTTTGTATCCTAAAGTTCAGATGCTCATCATTGACATGCAAGAGGTTTACTGCATACTCAAGAAATCCTGCTCTATCTTGAGTAACCTCTGTGCATGCGATTCATCCAGATCACCATTATATGAACATATGTGTGAATTGACAGGATACGATTGTTTGGATGGCAAGATACAATTGTTTGGATGGCGGGATACGATTGTTTGTTTTGGAGGATATGAATGATTTGTCGATTCACACATATGTTCAGTTTGAAAGTGTGAATCGACAAATCATTCAATGAAGGTACATACTTCATATCATCCAAAACAAACAATCGTATCCTGCCATCCAAATTTTGCGTAAATATTTTGAAAGATGTATTAATAGTTTTAAAAGATGCGCGGATAAAAAGTATCTATTCAATTCAAGTTCTTGTTCTTACCTTATCTAAAGTACGAATAAAAACCTGCATGTATATATGTATATATATTTATTTACCTTTTTTAATATATCTTTTTTTGATAAACTTACAGGTTATTATCTAAAAAGTTTTTACCAAGTCAGAATATTCTTCCTACCTCACATGATGAAATGAAGAAGATAATCAACAATCTTGGTATAGATTATCAATGTATACATGCATGTCCTAACGATTGTATTTTATATAGAGGTGAATATGCAAACTCTTTGACATGTCCCAAATGTCAATCTCCTCGATATAAGGGTGAAGAAGGTAAAATCCCGAAAAAGGTATTGAGACATTTTCCATTGGCTCCACGGATTGGACATATGTTTCAAAGCCCCGAATTATCAAAGCTTTTGACTTGGGGACATGATCACAAAAGAAATGATGGAATAATCAGAATTGCTCATGATAGTATTGCTTTTCAGCATATTGATTCTACATGGCCTGAATTTGCACAAAATCCACAGAATCTAAAGTTAGGAGTTGCATTAGATGGGGTTAATCCATTCTCCATGAAATCCAGTAAATGGTCAACATGGCGAGTGGTAGTCATAAACTACAATCTTCCGCCATATCTTAGCATTAAAAAGGAACATTTAATGCTTTCACTTTTAATCCCAGGCAAAAGACAAGTTAAAGATATGAATGTATATCTTGCTCCTCTCATTGACGATCTTCAAGAGTTATGGAGAGGTATTAATGTCATTGATGTATCGAAAAGCATCAATGAAAGACATATTACGATTCGTGGTATTGTGGCTTGGACTATTCACGATTTTCCTGGATATGGCGTTTGTTCAGGTATTGATGTAATTTTTTTTATTCAATATGCATGTAAATAAATATGATTTAATCTAATTATATTTTTATCATTTTCCATGATGCAGGAATATCTACTAAGGGTTATAAAGCTTGTCCATATTGTGGTGATTGGTTGAGATCAATCTATAGTAAGAATCTCAACAAAAATATTTATCTTCGACATCGACGATTCTTGCCTGATGATCATCCATTAAGATCTAAAAGAGAAGCGATACATTTTAATGGAAAGCTTGAAACAGGCGAATATCCAAAACTTATGAAGCCTATGGATTGGTATAAAAAATGGACAGATGGACCTCTGATAGATCCAGAAGCAGAAATCTTCAGTGATGATTCAGATAATGAGTATGTGAACAGAGGTAAAGGGAAATTGGCACTCGTAGAGAACATATCAATATGGTATTCTTTGGAGTATTGGAAAGAGTTAAAAGTATGTCATCTTCTTGATCCTATGCATATATTCAAAAATATTGGTTATTCACTATGGCAGCATCTTCTTGGACTAAAAGATACCACAGCATCAAGGAATGATTTGAAAGATCAAAAATCCAAACCAAAGTTATGGCCAGTTTTTGATAGACATTGGCAAGAAACAACTTATGCATCTGCTCCTTGGGTACTTACAAGAAAAGAGATACAGACTATCAACAATAGAATTCAATTGATCAAGACTCCTACAGGATATGGAGCATCGTTCCAAAACATGTTTACTATGGATGATAAGAGCTTATCTGGGTTAAAGACCCATGACTGGCATAACTTTTTGAAACATATTTTACCTTTGGTTATCGATGGATGTACAACGAAAGGAGTACGAGATGTGATCTATCGTCTTGGATCACTTATAAGGTAATTATGATACTTTTATATTTAATATGTATGAATATTGGATATCTTTTATTTTTTAATTAACTTCTTTACAACTGTCTTTATGATTTGTATAGGTGGATTACATCCAAAGAGATCGATAAAAATTCGATCCCACAAAAAAAACGTGAATGCAAAGAGCTACTATGTTTGATGGAAAAAGAACTTCCTACTTCATTTTTTGATATTCAAGTTCATTTACTATTCTATCTTGTAGATGAGATAGAGATTGCTGGTGTTGTCAACACTCGATGGCTGTTTTGGGTCGAGCGATTTATGGGAATACTAAAAGGTTATGTGCGACAAAGAGCAAAACCAGAAGGATCCATGGCAAAGGGTTTGATGCTTGAAGACTGCATGTATTACGTTAGTGAGTACCTTGAAAGAGTTCATGAAGAAGCTCCACGTGCATGGACCAACGAGTCTTCTTCAAAAATAACAGATGAGGTATTATCAGGTAAGGGGGTTCCATTCTTATTTACATTTCAAGAAAAAAATGATGTTTCTACTTTTGTAACATATAATAGCGAATGCATGCAAGCATTCCTTAGCGAGTACGAGGAACTTCAAAGTATCCAAAGTAAAAGGCAAAAAAACAAAAGATCTAGATGTAATCTCGATAATAATGAGATTACAGATATACCTTCTTTCACGGATTGGCTATATAGTCGTTTGCAACACGCCAACGCAAATAATGAAGAAATCTCAGATGCGCAAAGAGAGTTAATGATAGGTTGTGAACAAAAGGTAATTTTATTAAAATATATATTTTAATTTTTTCATATATGTATGTTAGTTTCTATTTACTAATTGAATTTATTTTGCAGGCTTGAATGTTCACTAATATGTGGGCTTTTGGATAGCATATTAGAATCAAAGCCACTATCACGTGCTAGCTCAAAAGACACGAACCTTATAGATAGCGAACTTGGTTACGTAGGAACTATTGTTGGTATCTACGAAATTTCATTTCGTACAGTCAAACAGGTAGAAAAAAGTTTATATATATTTTTTAGAGTTAGTTATTTTTTTAAGCACCTAATAATGGGACGTTTTTGTTGTTATATATTTTGATAGGTCATTTTGAAGGTTGACTGGTATCGAGCGGAGTATAAAGGTAGTAATTCTACAATAAGAAAGGAATTATCTGGGTTTTGGGCAATTGATTCTTCCAAGGTAATGCGATCTACTAAAGAACCATATATTCTTCCTAGGCATATTGAACAAGCATTTTTTTATAAAAACCCAGATGCTCATCCTTGGTGGCAAGTCATTCATGTGCAACCTAGAGGTAGGTCATTGTTTGAACAGTTTATTGTTAGAGAGATTGAAGAAAGTCCTCTTGATGATCCAGCATCAGATACTGATACATCAACATCTGGAATAGAAATTAGACTCATTATACGTGATAATGATACTAATCTTTTTGATGAAGAGGATAATTCTCTACATGCTGATTCTACTGATGAGGGAGAGGAATTACCAGAAATAGATATTAATCCACCAATAGATGATGTGATTCATGAGAACATAGATTTAACAATAGAAGAAATAAATGAAATCAATAAGGATAATGAAAATGAGACTATATTGATGTCTTACCAAAATGATGGCAATAATGAAAACATATGAGCAGATTAGATAGTAACTTGAAGCTTCTGAATGGATATCAGATAATAGGTTTTTTTTATTAACTTGAATAATGATTAATCCTACTAGAGAGATGAAATCATGTTCTTCTAAGTTAGAACATGAAGCTCGGGGGTATGCCTAATTATTTTATATATAGCTTTATCTTCAAGGAGTAAATTTTAATCATGTATGTATGCATATGTGTGTGTATTCATGTGTATTATATGTATACATATATTAGTATGCATATATATGTATTTCATGTATATGTATGTGTTTGCATGTGTGTGATATATGTATACATGTGTTAAATATGCATATGTGTATATATGCATATGCATTTATGTAAAATATTCATGTATTCATGTACGTAATATATGCAAGTGTTTATAATTGTGTACATGTATATATGTATATGTGTCTATGTGTAAATATGTACATGTAAATATGTATGCATGTATATATATGTTTATGTGTGCATGTAGGCATGTACATGTATGTGTAAATATGTACATGTAAATATGTTAGTATGTATATATATATATTTATGTGTGCATTTAGGCATGTATGTGTGATGCATAATATATCTACTCCATTTTATATTTATGTATCCTATCTACATGATGTGTATATATCTTTACATATATTATGATCCTCGTTGATTCGAGTAGCTATATATAGAGGCATAAGGTTGGGACGAGAGACATCTCTCTAGTAGGACATCGGAGGTGTACATATACTTCAAACATATGGCTAAAAGGTTGAATTAGAGTTTTTAAATTAGGGATTTCAAAACCCTAATATCGAGATTAGTGTTCTCTCTCTCTCTCTCTCTCTCTCTCTCTCTCTCTCTCTCTCTCTCTCTCTCTCTCTCTCTCTCTCTCTCTCTCTCTCTCTCTCTCTCTCTCTCTCTCTCTCTCTCTCTCTCTCTCTCTCTCTCTCTCTCTCTCTCTCTCTCTCTCTCTCTCTCTCTCTCTCTCTCTCTCTCTCTCTCTCTCTCTCTCTCTCTCTCTCTCTCTCTCTCTCTCTCTCTCTCTCTCTCTCTCTCTCTCTCTCTCTCTCTCTCTCTCTCTCTCTCTCTCTCTCTCTCTCTCTCTCTCATATATATATACATATCGTGCATTGTCGCGATGATGAGCCATAAGTGTCCGCATCTGTTTTAAACACCATTTAAGAGACCACCCTGTCCCAAACTCCATCTCAAGTGAACTGAGCACGTACTTTTTATCCCTCTCATCATGCTCACTACAAAAATAAAAAACATAATATAAATAAAACATAAAATATATATTTCAATTTATATGTAAAACTTTTACTTACTTCCACGGTAAGTGGATAAAGCGCAGGTAAGAGTCGCATAGTGCGCGCATTCTCCTCTTGAACTCCAATCCATTTCCTATGTATACAATATTCCCCTCTGGCTCTATGTCACACTCTAGTCCTAACGTGCCTATGCATGTCCTCATAGGCAACGTCTCTGCTCTGCTATCACGTGCTAGAGGTGGTATAGGTGTCCTGAAAATAGATAGATAGAAATAAATAAAAATATGTGCTATAATATCATTAAAAAGGTTTATGAAAAAAAAACATACCTATGAGCAGATAGCTCTCTTCCTGCGTGTGGAGCCGCAGAAGAGCCCTCGTCTGATCGCGTAAGCATCTGGATCGTATAATCCAGCTCCTCATCAGACATCTCTGCGTAGTCCCGCATTATGGCCCCCAGAGTATCAGACGGAACTCTTGCTCTCATAAGACTTTTTATGAGAGTGAGTTTCGCCTTTCTCTCTCTACTGGCATCCATAATACCTAACATATAAAACAAAATGGTTAGAAATCAATATATATACGTGTATGTGTGTGTATGCATGTGTATGTGTGTGTATGCATCATTATGTGTGTAAGTATCTATGTGTGTTTGTGTGTGTGTATGTGTGTGTGTGTGTGTCTATGTGTATGTGTGTGTGTCTATGAGTGTGTATGTGTTTATGTGTATGTATGTATCTATGTGTGTGTATGTGTCTATGTGTGTATGTGTATGCATGTATGTATGCATATATGTGTGTATGCATGTGTATGTGTGTGTATGCATCATTATGTGTGTATGTGTCTATGTGTGTATGTGTGTATGTATATGTGTGTGTTGTCTATGTGTATGTGTGTGTGTATATGAGTGTGTATGTGTTTATGTATATGTATGTATCTATGTGTGTGTATGTGTCTATGTGTGTATGTGTATGCATGTATGTATGAATATGTGTGTGTATGCATATGTATGTGTGTGTATGCATATGCATGTGTGTGTATGCAACATTATGTGTGTCTATGTATGAATGTGTATGTGTGTATGCATCATTACGTGTGCATGTGTCTATGTGTGTATGTGTGTGTATATGTGTGTGTGTCTATGTGTATGTGTGTGTGTTTATGAGTGTGTATGTGTTTATGTGTATGTATGTATCTATGTGTGTGTATGTGTCTATGTGTGTATGTGTATGCATGTATGTATGCATATGTGTGTGTATGCATATGTATGTGTGTGTATGCATCATTATGTGTGTCTATGTATGGATGTGTATGTGTCTATGCATCATTATGTGTGTATGTGTCTATGTGTGTATGTGTGTGTGTATATGTGTTTGTATGTGTGTATGCATGTGTATGTGTGTGTATGTATCTATGTGTGTGTATGTGTCTATGTGTGTATGTGTATGCATGTATGTATGCATATGTGTGTGTATGCATGTGTATGAGTGTGTATGCATCATTATGAGTGTATGTGTCTATGTGTGTATGTGTGTAGGTATATGTGTGTGTTGTCTATGTGTATGTGTGTGTGTCTATGAGTGTGTATGTGTTTATGTATATGTATGTATCTATGTGTGTGTATGTATCTATGTGTGTATGTGTATGCATGTATGTATGCATATGTGTGTGTATGCATATGTGTGTGTATGCATATGTGTGTGTATGCATATGTATGTGTGTATATGCATCATTATGTGTGTCTATGTATGCATGTGTATGTGTGTATGCATCATTACGTGTGCATGTGTCTATGTGTGTATGTGTGTGTATGTGTGTGTATATGTGTGTGTGTGTCTATGTGTATGTGTGTGTGTGTTTATGAGTGTGTATGTGTTTATGTGTATGTATGTATCTATGTGTGTGTATGTGTCTATGTGTGTATGTGTATGCATGTATGTATGCATATGTGTGTGTATGCATATGTATGTGTGTGTATGCATATGTATGTGTGTGTATGCATCATTATGTGTGTCTATGTATGCATGTGTATGTGTGTATGCATCATTACGTGTGCATGTGCCTATGTGTGTATGTGTGTATATGTGTGTGTGTCTATGTGTATGTGTGTGTGTTTATGAGTGTGTATGTGTTTATGTGTATGTATGTATCTATGTGTGTGTATGTGTCTATGCGTGTATGTGTATGCATGTATGTATGCATATGTGTGTGTATGCATATGTATGTGTGTGTATGCATCATTATGTGTGTCTATGTATGCATGTGTATGTGTGTATGCATCATTATGTGTGTATGTGTCTATGTGTGTGTGTATATGTGTTTGTATGTGTGTATGCATGTGTATGTGTGTGTATGTATCTATGTGTGTGTATGTGTCTATGTGTGTATGTGTATGCATGTATGTATGCATATGTGTGTGTATGCATGTGTATGAGTGTGTATGCATCATTATGAGTGTATGTGTCTATGTGTGTATGTGTGTAGGTATATGTGTGTGTTGTCTATGTGTATGTGTGTGTGTCTATGAGCGTGTATGTGTTTATGTATATGTATGTATCTATGTGTGTGTATGTATCTATGTGTGTATGTGTATGCATGTATGTATGCATATGTGTGTGTATGCATATGCATGTGTGTGTATGCATATGCATGTGTGTGTATGCATCATTATGTGTGTCTATGTATGCATGTGTATGTGTGTATGCATCATTACGTGTGCATGTGTCTATGTGTGTATGTGTGTGTATATGTGTGTGTCTCTATGTGTATGTGTGTGTTTTTATGAGTGTGTATGTATGTATCTATGTGTGTGTATGTGTCTATGTGTGTATGTGTATGCATGTATGTATGCATATGTGTGTGTATGCATATGTATGTGTGTGTATGCATCATTATGTGTGTCTATGTATGCATGTGTATGTGTGTATGCATCATTACGTGTATGTGTCTATGTGTGTATGTGTGTGTGTATGTGTGTGTGTCTATGTGTATGTGTGTGTGTCTATGAGTGTGTATGTATTTATGTGTATGTATGTATCTATGTGTGTGTATGTGTATGCATGTATGTATGCATATGTGTGTGTATGCATATGTATGTGTGTGTATGCATAATTATGTGTGTATGTGTCTATGTGTGTATGTGTGTGTGTATAGATTATGACAGTGTATGTAAGCATGTGCATTATGTATGCATATAAGTATGTATGTATGCATATGCATATGCATTATGTATGCATATGCATATGCATATGCATTATGTATGCATATGTGTGTGTGTATGCATATGCATGTAAGTATGTATGTATGCATATGTGTGCGTGTATGCATATGCATGTAAGTATGTATGTATGCATATGCATATGCAATATGTATGCATGTATGTGTATGTGTGTGTATGCATATATGTGTGTGAATGTGTGTGTGAATGTGTGTGTACATGTGTCTGTATGTGTGTATGCATGTGTATGTGTGTGTATGCATCATTATGTGTGTATGTGTGTGTATGTGTGTGTGTCTATGTGTATGTGTGTGTATCTATGAGTATGTATGTGTTCATGTGTGTGTATGTGTCTATGTGTGTATGTATCTGTGTGTGTATGTATCTATGCATGTGCATTATGTATGCATGTAAGTATGTATGTACATTATATGCATATGCATATGCATTATGTATGCAAATGTATGCATGTATGTGTTTATGTGTGTATGTCTCTCTATGTGTGTGTATGCATATATGTGTGTGTATGTGTGTATGTGTGTATGTGTGTGTGTATATGTGTCTGTATGTGTGTATGCATGTGTATGTGTGTGTATGCATGTGTATGTGTGTATGTGTCTATGTGTGCATGTGTGTGTATATAGGAAGAGAAACAAGCTTCTAACCAAAAAGCATCAAATGTATCTTCTTAGGGTACAGCAAAGATAAGAAGGCTTATAAGCTTTATGACCCTGAGGCTAAGAAGATCATGGTGAATCGTGATGTGGTGTTTAAGGAGGAGCAGCCACATGCAGTGGAGGAGGAAAAGAGAGCTTCTACTTTATCATCAGGCGAAGGGACTATCCACTATGAACCTAGCCCAAGAGCTATCCCTTCTACATAAGAGAAGGAAGCATTATCTTTAGATGATGATTCTGAAAGTCACCAACCTGCAAACACAAAAGTGGAAAAGCCATTGCCACGTTGGGTGAGGTAGCTCTACGATCCTTCAAACCCCATCCCATAGTCACTAGAGCAGGTTGCAGATGGATCAAGGCGATCACAGAGAATAGAGGAACAGAGACAGGCAAGCACCCATATTGTAAACACAGCCTTGATGGCTGATCTCATTCAAGAAGAAGCAAATGAACCAACCAATGTGGAAGAGGCACTCCATGATCCGAATTGGAGTGCTTCCATGCAAACAAAATACAACAATATCATGAAGAATGGAGCTTGGGAGCTAGTGGACGGATCCCCTAAACGTTAAGTCATTGGCACCAAGTGGGTCTGGAAGCTAAAGTACAAGGCTGATGGTACTCTAGAAAAGTATAAAGCAAGACTTGTTGCACATGGCTACTCACAAGTTGAAGGCATTGACTTTTGTGAATCATTTGACTTAACTACAAGAATGACTACTATCCGAGTAGTACTAGCTGTGACTGGACATAAGCATTGGCGAGTCTATCACATGCATGTCAAATCAGCATTCCTGAATGGAGACCTGAAAGAGGAGGTATATGTGTCCTAGCCACCAGGGTTTGAGGTTCCCCATTTAGAGAATAAGGTATGTAAGCTAAAGAAGGAATTACATGGGCTAAAACAAGCCCCTAGAGCATGGTAGGAGTGAATAGATAAGTATCTCTTGGATCTAGGTTTCAAAAGATGTGCTTCTGATGCTAACTTGTATGTTCTAAAGAGAGGAGGGAAGACAACTGTGGTTGGACTCTATGTAGATGACCTTGTGATTACAGGAAATGATGATGCTCTTCTTCAACAAACAAAAGATGCCTTGAGTTCAAAATTTGAAATGAAAGACTTGGGCTTAATGCATTATTGCTTAGGTCGTGAAGTTTGGCAGGAACTAGGGAAGATTTTCATCTCTCAACAAAAGTATGCAAGGCAGATATTGAAGGGATTCGACATGGAGGATTGCAAGGAAATTTCTACACCTATGGAGGTCAACACAAAATTATCTATTGAAGATACTTCACCTCTAGTTGATATTGGAAAATACAGGAAATTAGTTGGAAGTCTCATCTACTTGTGCAATAGGAGACCAGCATCTCTTATGTTGTTGGAGTAGTAAGCAGGTTCTCTAATAAGCCTTGCCAAACTCATTGGAAGGCAAGCATGTGGATACTTAGGTATGTGAAAAGAACTATCAATTATGGTATTCTTTATGAAGAAGGATCATCTTTGGTCGGATACTATAACTCAGATTGGGTAGGAGATATTGATACCAGAAAATCATTTTCTGGATATTGCTTTTCTTTAGGATTAAGGATTTTCTCTTGGATTAGTAAGAAGCAACCGACTATAGCATTATCTTCTACTAAAGCTGAGTATAAAGCTGCATGTGTTGTAGCATGTGAAGCAGTATGATTGAGGAGGATCCTATGGTAGATAGGAATACAAGGACACGAGGCTATAGAGTTGAACAGTGACAACCAAAGCTGCATGGCCATCGCCAAAAATCCTATTTTCCATGCACGTACCAAGCACATAGAGATTCAGTATCACTATGTCCCGGAGTTGATTGAGGACGGGGTCATGGAGATAAGCTATTGTCCTACTGAAGAAAATGGAGCAAAAATCTTCACCAAGGCTCTTGGGAGTGACCAACTTCTTCAACACTTTCCAAAGCTTGGGATTGGACCAAGGAGGTAGTTCACCATAGGGTGGACATTGAGGGGGGGTGTTAGATATGCTCAATACTCCATCCTCATGTGAACACAAATGATCCATGGTGCTCTAATTTGTAAGGCCCCCATTATGAGGAGAAGCCATTATGAGAGCCCGGACATTTGTGGAACCCTACTTCCAAGTTAGATGAGGTCTATGTGTGTGGTTGTAGATGATCTTTGTGAGCCTAGCCATTAGGTTAGGTAGGACATAAACTTCCAGGCCATTGGGTTGCCATTTAAGGTGAAAATAAAGGCCCTGTGAGGCCACGTAGTTTCCCCATAGAACCTTAATGGGGGCATGCAGAGGGGCGCTTGCCCCCTTTTGTAGGGTTCGGGGGGCCTATCTCCCCGGACCGTAGGGCTGAGATGGTAGGACATTTGGTCGTGGAGATATTGTCGGATCGTATATTTACCAACTATTTTGTATCTCCCGACTACGTTTATCTATATCGAACCGTCTTGTAAAAGCTATATAAGCACAGCCTAGGTTGAGCTTTACATAGAAATGCGCACTTGTAAGCCTTCATCTATAGTCTTTCTAGATTGTCATCTAAGCTCCACAGTGCGAGCGCATGGGTGGACAACACCATCATTGTAATTGCATTATGCTCGGCAATCTGAGAATTCGAATTCTCTATCTCTCAGTCTGCATCTATCTCTGTTTGCGTTTTTCTCTCAACTGTGTCTATAGGTTTATTCCACCATGTTGTTATTATGATAGCATCATGTATTGCTTGCAAAAGGACTGTGGAATATTGTGCAAGATGTTGAAAAACGTCCTATTACACCTCCAAACACAATTGTTGAGGGTGATGCAGATGGCATGGAAGATGACGATATTCTTCATGCTCATCTTTATGCTGCGGTTCCTATTGCACGTACTACAGAGAAAATTTGTTGGGATGGAAGAGATGCCCAGGCACATGCATTGATAGCCTTGTCTATAAAATGTGCCATTATTCCTCATATTTGCTCTTGCAAAACAGCTAAGGATGCTTGGGATACACTTACCACTTTATACCAAGAAAGGAATGAGGCTCGTGTTGCTTGCCTCCAAAAACAGTTGGAGAGTGAGCACATGAATGAAGGTGATTCCATGGGTAGTTTTCTAACAAAGATCAAAGATTTTAAAGAAAAGTTAATTTTTGTTGATGAAGTGCTGCTTGACAGTTCACTGATGCAGACTGTTCTAAATGGCCTTCCCAATTCATATCAAAGTTTTGGTTCTATCTTTGTTTGATTATGAAAGGCAATCAAAATGCCTCAAAATTTGAGGAGTTAGTCTCTGTTCTATTGTAGGAAGATCAGTCTAGGCATAATGATTCCATTATGCATGTTGGAGTTCAAGCTTTCTTGGCTAGTCAAAACCGCAAAGGTAAATGGAGCTCTTCTACTAGTAAGCAAAAATCTACTAATTCTGCACAATCAAAGAAGGATGACAGAGATGAGAAGAAAACAAAAAAGCAGAACTTGTTTTGCAAAGACTATAAAGGAAATGATCACATCATAAAGAGTTTTGAAAATTGGCTCCTAAGGAGGCAATGTAGAAAGAGGCTAGAATGGTTGTTGGAGAGGCCTCTACACCAAAAACAGAGTCTGTTAATCTTGTGCACAATAAAGAATGGGCATTTACCACTCTCTCTAGTTATGACCCATCTTCTCATGAAAAGTATATGTCTGCAATAGAGTTAGATGTTTGAATATAATTTGATAGTGGGGCAACCAAAGATATTACGTCACAGCACAATTTCTTCACTTCACGCGAGCCTGCCCCTAGAGGGAATATTATCACACACGCAAAAACTCCTCTTATCATATTATAGGAGTTGGTAAGATCATTATGACTACTACTGATGGTAGTTCTTTTACATTGTCAGATGCTTTATTTGTGCTAGGGATCAAGAAGAATCTGTTATCAGTTTCATCTTTAGCCGAGATTGGCTTGGTTGTGAAATTTGTTGATGACAGATGTACACTTCATGATCTGTCAAATGGCCATGTCATTATAGCTTCTCACATTTTCTATCGTGGTCTCTATAAGCTCATAGACTATGAAAGATCTATGAATGATTCAGCATGTGCAGTACTTGATTCTTAGGCTATGTTAGATGCAAAGCTTCACATGCACCCTTTGGCCATCGAAATTTTGCTAGTTTGCTACACCTGCAAAAATATGAAATGGTGTCCTCTTTGCCCAAACTTGAGGAAGCTGGTAGACATGCATGTGAAGGTTGTATTTTGGGCAAATTGCAGCATTCCTCGTTGCCAAAAGATGGTTTAGTTTGAGCTAGTAAAAAATTGCAGCTTGTTCACACTGATGTCTGTGGTCCTATTCAGACACCTTCTTTTGGAAAGTATCTTTACTTTGTAACTTTCATTGATGATTTTTTCAGGCATGCATGGGTATATACATTGAAAGAAAAGTCTGAAGTGTTTACATGCTTCAAATAGTTTTTGGTTTTGGTTAAAAATCTGCCAGCATGTAAATTGGGCACCCTCCATTCTGATCTAGGGGAGAATATATGTCTTTTGACTTTAATGCATTTCTTGTTAAACATGGGTAAAACATCAGTGTACATGGGATAAAACACGGGATAAAACTTTACGTTGTTGAATGGAAGAACATGTCACTCATGGAGATGGCGAGGTGTATGGTCAAGAGTCAAGCTTTATGACATAATTGCTCGCTTGAGTCTATTATGTGTGCACCACATGTACTTAACAGGTGTCCCACTAAAGCATTGAAATGTATCACTCCATATGAGGCTTTGCATGGTCGCGAGCCATCTGTGGCTCACCTGTGTGTTTTTTATTGTCTAGCATATGCATTAACCTGAACAACATCGTAGGAAATCGGATGATAAAGTAGTGAAATGTTTTTTTTTTGGGTACAGTTCTCAAAGCAAAGTCTATCATCTGTATCATCCACAGACTAAACACATTTTGGTTAGCTGTGATGTTGTTTTTGTAGAAGATGCTACTCAGCCATTAGTTTCATGTACAAAGAAGACATTTGTTAGCTCCGAAGACATGTATGTTACTTTGCTGCCTCTTTTTACAGGTGGACAATCTAGTGCTGGTCTTAATGAGGCAACTTCTTAGCCTGTACAGGTTTCATGTGATGATGCCGATCATTCCATTTTGGATGCAGATTTACATGGTGCACTTGTTGATGAGAGAGTTGATATTGAGGAGGCAAAAACTATGCCAAAATAGCTGGTGTATACTTTGTGTGCTCACAAATCAGATGCATCTCTCTCACATCATACTCGTTCAGGTTCTCATAGTGCCTTTTTTGCATCACATTGTTATGCAATGACTGTCTCTAGTCTCTATGATGCAAATGAGCCTGTTTCCTTTGATGAAGCACAAAATTCTAAAAATTTGATGGCTGTTATGCAATCAGAATATGATGCTATCATGCAAAATGGTACTTGGTATTTATGTGACTTGCCTCTTGGCAAGAAGGCCATTGGCACTAAGTGGGTATACAAGCTGAAGTGTAAGCATGATGGAACAGTTGACAGGTATAAGGCTAGGCTTGTTGCAAAGGGTTATGCATAGGAAAGAGGCATTAATTTTGATGCGATCTTTGCACCTACATGCTGAATGACTACTATTCATAGCATCTGTGCACTTGCAACTCATGATGGTGTGAATGTACATCAGGTTCGACATTAAAAATGCATTTATGAATGGTGACTTGCATGAAGAAGTGTATGTTTTTCAGCCCTGTGGCTTTGTGCAGAAAGGGCATGAAAACCAATTGTGTAGATTGAGAATGGCATTATATGATTTGAAGCAAGCACCACGTGCTTGGTATGAAAAGACACATGCCTATCGAATTGCACATGGTTTTGAAAACAGTCCAAATGAGAGCACCTTATATGTTAAGCATGCAAATGATGTGCTTCTGATCATTGTTGTTAATGTTAATGACATGTTGCTCATTGGTCCTCATGAGGGGCATATTGCTGATTTTAAGGCTGATTTGCATGCCTCATTTGAAATGTCAGATTTGGGGCATTTGCATCATTATTTGTACATTCACTTTATGCAAGTTCATGGTGGAATAGCTTTGTGTCAAACAAAATATATTGACACATTATTGCAGCATTTTGGCCTTGAAGACTGCAAACCTATTGCCACTCCTATGGAGACAAGTTTACGATTGAGTCTTCATGATGTTGGAGATGCATTTGATGTTGTTCTCTATTAACAGGCTATTGGATGCTTGATTTACTTATGCATTACTCCGATAGATATTCAGTTTGTTATCTGACAAATGAGCAGGTTTATGCATTGCCCAGGTGTCAAGCATTGGCAGGTGGTTAAGTGCATCTTTCGCTACTTGAATGGTACCTAGCTACTTGGATTGCTTTATCACAAGGGGGGATCACTATCGCTAGATTTACATGCTTTTTTTTATTTTGACTAGGCTCGTTGCTATGACACTCGTGGGTCCACTAGTGGTTTTTAGTTCATGCTTGGTAGCTCGTGTATATCTTGGTTGAGCAAGAGGCAGCCTACTATGGCCACTTCTAGTTTTGAGGCTAAGTATAGGGCAGCTTTCACAGCGACTGTTGAGCATGTGTGGCTTAGACGCCTTATGGCTGATTTGGGTGTTGGTCAGTCTTCTGCCACCACCATGTTCACTAACAGTTAGAGTGCATTGGCAGTTGAGAAGAACCATGTGCTCCATGCTCGCACTAAGCATATTAATGTGCATTATCATTATGTCAGGGAGAGATTCTCTATTGGAGAGATAAGCTTGGCATGTGTACCCACGCAGGAGAACATTGTAGACCTTTTCACAAAGGCTCTACCTAGGGAGAAATTTGAAGCATTCCGCAAAGATTTGGGCTTACTTCCTTTTGTGGATTGATTCCACATAGCTTGGCACTTCCTTATACATGACTACTAGCTCCTTGTTCACTGCATCACTCCTAGGGGAGATTTGGTGATATATTTAGGTAGTGATGTGTGTAAACACACTAGGAGTATCGGGGAACTTTTCTCCCTCTTTATGAGGTTTTTTCCCTTGGCTTGTATATATTCCTACTACAACAATGGGTTACTTATCTTTGTACATTCTATTTGTAATGCATTTCAGTATTGTGTGTTGTGCTCCAAGCTTCTTCTTCTTCCTTGTGGTGTTCATGTGCTTTTGCAAACCTCAAACTCCAAGAGATACAAGACAAAGAAGACAAAAACAATTGAAGGCTGAAGGCCCAACTACCCTAACTTAGGGGAGATGCTAGTATGCCTAAGGGTAGGGATCTGAACTAAGAAGATTGATAATTTATTCATCCCCTTCATCTAGATACCGCTTATTTTTTATCTTCTCCTATGATGCTTCAAGAGGGGGGAGAGCTTTTGAGGTTTTTAATCCTTCTAGCAAAGGGTTCAACCGAAGGCTCAATGGGCTGAATTCTTGAACAACTATCAAAGTTGGATGCACATCTCTCCTTCCAAATTCGCTTCTAATCGCCTTACAAAGAGCTATAGAATAGCCAATAATCTCATCGGGAATAACTTGCTTCAAGTTGATCCGTTTGTCTGACTTGAGACATCTGCAAACCCCTCCTCAAATGGGAGCATCCTTCTAGCATGAAAAGAATATTGATTAATATCTTTATGTCCATCATGACATCTCATATATCATGGCACAACGCCATAGATTTTGGTAGCTTTCACATTGATGGGGATACTGCTCTGGAGAATTTTGCAAAGAAGTATGGCTTTCTTGCTATCCATGAGCAGGCGCCAAAGCCCTTTGAATTTGAGATTCCATGTCATCCACATCCAATTCAAACACTATTTTTTGTTGGAAGCTTCATGAAATTCAAGTGTTCTATTGATTTTCGGATGTCTTCAATTCTATTTCCATTTGTCCATTTAACTCTTTTGGAGTTCAAGTCTTCTTGCCCTAGAAGGAGGAAAATCTCTTAATCCTTCCATGCATTGGCCTTGTTCCTCAGAGGGAAATATTCATTGAATTCCACTCTACCGCTCTCATCAATGTTTTCAAATTTCATTCAATTTCTTCTTGATTGGCACCAAAGGTGCTTCTCGTTCTGAAAAGAGTATTGGCAATCAAACATGTATATCTGGGCTCCTTTGTTAGCCTTGGCAATAATGTATAATTGGGTTGTCATACCGATATGATGGAGCAAACAGAGATGGCATGTGTGGAGGGCAAGAGTATGCAAAGATACCGAGAGATACACAAAGCTTGGCATTTTTTTTTCTTCATTAGGATTATTCAATCAAAAACATATTTTACAGAGTGTGTACAGGTCGTCATGAGCTTTTTAGAGATACACGAGACTAATGAGGATAAGTGCAAAAGAATCGCAGCAACCTGCTTTTTAAAGTGATGATAAGCTGCTTTTGAAAACACTAGAAATGTAGAGGACAATCGAACTTCTTCTATTACATGTCTTGTAACGCCGTGCTCGCTATTTACCACTTATGCTACTTGCATCTATTCGGATGCTCAATCAGCCATGCGGTTCAGGCCCAAGGTCTGAGAAAGTTCATGACGAAGTGGATTGTGCCTGCGAGGAAGAACCAGCTGTATGACTGGATTGAGACATTGGGAGGTGCATAAAGAAGTTGCCTTCAAGTGCCTGGATGGCATCGTTCATGGACGGGCGAATGTTTTCTGTCGGATGGCAACACATAAGCGCGACATGGAGCACACGCATCCATAGCCGCTCCAGTTCTACCCTTCGATCCTCTGTCACATAAGACAACAAATATGGATCGATAGCATCCACGAGTCTATCGCTCTCGGATAACATCCGCACCCAATCGAGAAGCCTGATGGCGGTGATGGGATCCGAAGCCATTGCACTACCCAAGATGCGACGCC
>CM035420.1:93747063-93779563 GCA_020310875.1 Ceratopteris richardii
TTACAACCAGATTGGCAATGAATCTTTGCACAATGGGAGTAGAATGATAGAGCTATGGAGTAAGCTCTTCAATCTCTACAAAATGACATCAAGTGGTCACGTACAAGGCTTGCTAATCGCCTCTTCCTTCTTGCTCCTTTTATAGCTATTCTTGGAGGGAGTTTTGAATTCGAATTCAAATGGCTCCACCTAAAAGTGATCCCCAAAGTTAGGAGAGATTCCCTCAGCTCAAAAATTCGTGATTTTGGTAGTTGGAGCCACGAATTTGCTTTTACATCATGGATGAGGTAAGCCATCCTTTTACTTTTTTCTTTTTCCATTTACAAGAGATAAAATGTACTCTTTCACAAGAGGTGTTCACATGACTACTCATGTGACTTACAAATGAGGATAATATCAAGCATATCAAGCATGTAGGCTTGGGCAAAATGCACCAACATATAATAGTGCAACCAATCCATGAAGATGTCCATAAGCCTCCTCCGTTGGTGTTGGAGGACGACCCACTACCAACTCTTGCAACAAATATGCAAAATATTAGATGAACATACATGACATGCTTAACACAAAAAAAATCAATAAACCAAATTATACTTAACAAACTCATGACAAATAGTGTCATATCCGTTGCTACCTAAATATGATAGTCTGACCGTATCTAGACATGTGGCTAGTGCATCTCATTGTTGGTGATATCGGTCGAGAGTTTACTACTACTCATTAGGAATCATATCCCACTCCTTAGCATCTAACCATAGAGCCTTTAGTGATCCTGCTTTGAAAGCATCACGAGCCTCAGATCGTCGATGGGAGATAACCTCACGTGTCATGTATTGAATCCACTCTAAGCTCACAATAGGATGCCCATGTGCTGGCTGGAACTCTTGATAGATCGTCTCTGTGATATAATTTTTATGATCTTTATCTTGTTCACTCAATTTCAACATGTTAGAGTGTCCAAATTGTATGGAGCAAAGTTTTCATATATGTTGACACATGGCCTTTCTGATTGCATCCATCATCGGAGCTCAATCATGGATACTATACACCTTGGAGTCATCATGGTCATGAGCACCCCAAGGTGTAAGTGGTGTACCACGTGGCATACCATGTGGCATACCTACATCTAAGGTACTCGCTCTAGGAGTAGAAGTAGGTGACACAATGTCTGTCACACTGCATTCAAAACATTTTGGTGGAAGTGCCAAGCCTTCACACTTGGCTAGGCATTAGATGCATTATGTGCAAATTCTTGAAGACCCATATGAACCATTGTGTATGGTTTTTTACCATTAATCTTTGTAAAAGTTATTTAAAATCTGAAGAATCTTGTAAAGCCTACAAACTCCTGGAGTTTTGAAGAGATAAATCTACGAATCATTTTTAGTGGAATATCTCCTAACTAGAAGGATCACTTTTAGGTAAAGCCAAGTTTAAATTTGAATTCAAACTTGGAGGCAAAGCATTTATAAAAAATGGTTGTAAAATCTTGTAGTGTACCTCTCCATTCTAGAGCTTTTAGTTGATCAAATTATAGAGATTATGTGGCTCACATTCTCACTATCATTGGGCATTATTCCTCATGAAAATGATCATGTACAACATTGTTATATAATACATCTTATCATTGATCATTTCTCTTCTTCATCTCTGCCATTATCACTTAGAACAGTGTACTTGTCTTGCTCATATCTCAGTCATCACTCGATTATTTTCAATGTTCTATGGCTCTTTGGAATCAGCTCTAAGTATGCTACAAGTTGGCAAGTTTTGAGGCCATTTCATTCAGTCAATTGGGAGAAAAAGCATCTCGAAGCAGTCATCGGTCTTTCTCTACACATCTCCTAAAAAGTCAAGGGTAATGCTTTACTTGCTAAATTGATTGCTCTGTGTATAGTCAATCATTTTAAGTGATTCTACTTGGAATCATTAGCTCTTAAAGCTAATTAGATAACCCCAAAAGTAATTTTTCTTATTCCTATTGTGGTGGGAGTAGTGAGCTTAATAATTAGTAGGTGTGTGAACCAAAATAGCAAGTTTTTTGATGACTTGTGACTTGTGAAGTTATCTGTTTTGGATTAATCACTACATGCATCATCTCCAAAGTACATAGCCACTTATTTAGTGTCATTGGAAAGCTAAAACAGCCTACAACCCAAGTCTGAAGCAATATAGGGCTGGTACAGAGCATGGATTAGCAGTACCAACTCATTTCTTGAGGTGTCCATCCATCTTTCCCAACAGTGGTATTAGAGCAACTTGAGGTAAAATGGGAGATGTTTTTCCTTCTTTTATTGATAAATTGGAAAGGAACAACTACCAAGCATGGTCCTTGAGGATGAAGACATACTTGCAAGGAAGGATTCTCTATGGATACATATCAGGAGATGAGGAGATGCCCATTTTCAGAAGCAAGGGACAACCTACAAGAGAGGAGCATGAAAGACTCAATTCATGGTGTGCCAAAGATGCATTAGCAAGGTCATATTTACTTAAATCTATCTCTGACTTCCTTCTTCCACACATTAGGAATCATAAGACATCCCAAGAGACTTGGGATAAATTGTCTTCATATTGTTCTTCCAACATAAGAGCTATGAAGAACCAATTGTGGATTGAGTTTACGACTCAAAGAAAACAAACCAAGCAAAGCATTTCAGAGTATGTGACTAAAGTTAAGGATGTGGCTAACCAATTTGCAAGCATAGGAGAGGAGATTGAAGAGGAGCAGATACTAAGGCAAGTAATCAATGGCATCAAGGCATATGACAAATGGGAAAGCTTCACAACTGCTATGGACTTGTACATGGACATGCAGATTCCAGATCTTACCACACTCATGGGGCAAGTCTTTACCCATGAACCCAAGCTCAGCACAAATGGAGATTCATCAAAAGGTAATAACTCTTCTGCCCTATACACAGATAAAGGCAGGTCTAAAGATAAAGGGAAATGCAAAAAGATTGAGGATGAAGGTACTACTTCTCAAGCTAACTATGCAAGGAGAGGTAGGAACTCAAGAGGTAGGGGTAGAGGAGGTAAGCAAGGTAGGGGGAGACCTTTTAACTCTTCCCCATGTAATATTTGTGGTTTATCAAATCACACCACAGATGAGTGTTACAAGAACTTCAAGAATCAGAGAGGTAGAGGTTTCCAAAGAGGTGGCTACACCCAATCAAGAGGAAGATTCAACCATCATCAAGGCTAGAATAACAAGTACAATAACAATTACAATAACTACTACCAAGGAGGCTACAAATCAAGGAAATACTACAACAATTGCATAAAGGAACAAGAGGATTCCCTTTTGATTATGAATATGACTTCAAAGCAAGGTATGAATGATGACCATCTCTTCTACATTGACTCAGGATGTTCAAACCATGTGGCAGGCAATGTAGCTCTTCTCTCTAACCTTGAGGAATCTAAGGGAAAGCACCAAGTGCAAACATGTGATGACACCAAGCATTCAGTGTTCAAAGTAGGAAATGTTAAAACCTCTGATGGAAATAGTACTCTTTTGAGCAGGGTTCTATATGTACCTACAATCACCAAGAATTTGATGAGTGTTGGAAAGATTGTGGAAAGGTTTTCGAGTTTAGGTTCAACAAATATGGAGCGTTTATGGAGGATCCCCAACATGGATTCAAAAGAATTGCCAAAGGAGAAAAGACAAGTAGGTTATTTACATTTGAACTTGAAGATACAAAGAATATTGCACTTTATAACTACAAAGATCAAACATTGTCAGAGCTTGAGATTTGGCATAAAATATTAGGGCATATTGGTGAGAGAATCTTAAAGAAAATATATAGAGATCAATGTGTGCTTGGGATACCTTATGTATCCAAGCAACACATGATCTATAAATGTGGTGCATGTTAGTTTGGAAAATCTCGCAGGTTACCCTTCTCAAAGAAGGGCTACATGCATGAGGACTACTTGGAGCTTGTCCATACAGATGTATGGGTACCAAGTAAGGGCCCTTCAATTTCTAGCTCAAGGTATTATGTATCTTTCATTGAGGATTTCAGTAGATGGACCATTCTATACTTTATGAAGCACAAAGATGAAGTGTTCAGTTGCTTTAAGAAGTATCTTGCACTTGTGGAAAACCAAACAGGAAGAAGCCTAAAAAGACTAAGGTCAGATGGAGGAGGTGAGTACTTCTCAAATGAATTTGATGCTTTCTTGCAGGATAGAGAATCAAAAGGGAAATTACAACAAGATATACCCCTGAGCAAAATGGGGTGGTAGAGAGGAGAAATAGGTTGATTGTTGAAATAGCTAGGTCAATGCTAAATGAAAAAAGGTTAACAAATTATTTGTGGGCAGAGCGTTTATCTATTACCACTTATCTTGTAAATAGGTTGCCATCCAAATCACTTGATGGGATGACCCCATATGAAACATGGCATGGTAGAAGGCCATCACTTGATCATTGCAGGGTCTTTGGATGTGTTGCTTATGTACACATCCCATCTCAAATCAGAGGTAAACTAGACTCTAAGGTAGAGAAGTGCATCTTCATAGGGTATGATTTACATTAGAAAGGGTACAGGTTTTATAATCCATCCAACAAAGAATTTATAGTTAGTAGAGATGTTGTGTTTGATGAGAATGATTCTTGGTTTGAAAGCGAATGCAGGAAAGTAAAATTGCCTTATGACTTGAAAGAGGACTTTCCAAGCCTCACCAAGGAAGAGCCAAATCAGATTGAAGACATCAGATCAGATGATGAATACATCAACAACCTAGAAGATCAATTCAAAGCATGGAAATCAAAAGACAAGGTCAAGATGAAGAACTTGGAGGACATACCTGAATCATCTAACCAAGCAATTAGAAGATCACAAAGGGAGAGCAAGAAACCAATCAGATATGGATATGACACTTCTTTAGTTACCAAGCATTCTATTTATCTTGCTAAAGATTTATCAGTTGAAGAGCCATCATCATATGAAGAGGCAAAGACTAAGGCTGAATGGAAGGAAGCTATGGATGAAGAAATTGAAGAACTCAAGGAGAATGATACTTCGAAGCTAGTGCCAAAGAAGGATTCTATGAAGGTAATTGGTTCTAGATGGATTTATAAAATCAAGAGAAATTCAGATGGATCAATAAATAGGTATAAAGCTAGACTTGTGGCTAAGGGTTTTGCACAAACCCAAGGATTTGATTATGAAGAGACTATCTCACTTGTGGCCAAAATGCCAACCATCAGAGTATTAGTAAGTGTGGTTGCATCAAGGAATTAGAATATGTACCAATTGGATGTGAAAAATGCTTTTCTAAATGGCTAGATTTCAAAGGAGGTGTATATCTCTCAACCTTCTGGCTATGAGGACCCAAGCAAGGTAAATTATGTGTGCAAACTAAACAAGGCTCTTTATGGATTGAAACAGGCACCTATGGCATGGAATCATAGGCTGACTACATACCTTCAAGATCAAGGATTCATCATGAGCAAAGCAGATACTTCTTTGTTTGTCAAGAGAAGTAATTTAGAGGTGATATACTTGTTTGTGTATGTTGATGATATCATACTTATAGGTAATGATGCCAATGGCATCAAGCAAATCAAGAACCAAATGATGCAAGAGTTCAAAATCAATGATTTAGGGTTACTAAAGTATTTTCTTGTACTTGAATTAGTCTATACAAATTGTGGAATTTACATCACTCAAAGAAAGTATGTGCAAGATATGTTGAAGAAGTTTCACTTGGCGAATGCAAAGCTAGCAAGCACTCCTATGGAGTTAAATCAAAACTTAAGTGCTCATGAAGGTAATGTGCTTGAAAATGTTGCAGGATACCAAAGCATAGTTGGAAGCCTAAGTTATGCTACATTAACAAGGATTGATATTGCTTATGGAGTAAGTGTCTTAAGTCAATTTATGCACAAACCTAGAGCACATCACTTGGAAGCTTCCAAGAGAATTTTGAAGTGTCTTAATAGTACTCAGAATCAAGGTTTACACTCAAGTTTGCTTATACTTCAGATTTGCACATCAAAATATACTCACATGCAGATTGGGTAGGTTGTAAGGATAACAGGAGGAGTACCTCACGTTATCTCTCTTTTGCAGGTGATAAGCCCATTTCATGGTCTTCCAAGAAGCAACCTACTATTGCTTTATCTTCAATAGAGGCTGAATATAGGGGCTTAGCAAATGCTACTCAAGAATTCATATGGATCAGATTGCTCTATACAGATTTAGGACTCCATGTTAGCTAACCAATAATCAAGTAGGAGAAACCAGGAACATAGCTCTATTCAACTTTGGGTCTCAAACCCTAAGTGAGCTTGAAGTGTGGCATAAGAGACTTGCTCATGTGAATGAAAGAACTTTGAAGGATATATGCAGGGATCAAAGTGTTCTAGGACTGCCGAACATATCAAAGCAACACATGATCAACAGGTGTGATGCATGTCAGATTGGAAAGGCACAAAGACAACCATTCAACCACAAAGGCTACATCCACAACAACTTATTGGACTTAGTACATACAGATGTATGGGAACCAAGTCAAGAACCTTCATTGGTAAGATCAAGGTATTATGTCTCATTTATTGACGACCATAGTAGATGGATTGTTCTATACTTTATCAAGAGTCAGAATGAAGTGTTTGATTGCTTCAAGAAGTATTTTGCACATGTGGAGAATCATACAGGTAGATCACTAAAGAAGCTCAGATCTGATAGAGGGGGAGAATACTTATCCAAAGAGTTTAATGAGTTCTTGCAGGAAAAAGGTATCAAAAGGCAAGTGACTACTAGGTACTCTCCTCAACTAAATGGAATTGCAGAGAGGAGAAACAAGACATTGGTTGGATCAGCCCGAACAATGCTTGAAGAGAAGAAGTTGCCGCATTATCTATGGGCAGAAGCTATTTCAACTGTTGTGTACCTTGTCAATAGAGTACCATCCAAATCACTTCAAGGTATGAATCCTTATGAAGCATGACATGGAAGAAAACCTAGTCTTGGACATTACAAGGTTTTTGGTTGTTTAGCTTATGTTCATGTACCATCACAAATAAGAGGTAAGCTAGATGAAAGGGCAACAAAAGCAGTGTTTATTGGATATGATTCAGCTCAGATGGGTTACAGGTTCTTCAATCCTTCAACCAAGCAATTCACTACAAGTAGAGATGTTGTGTTTGAAGAACACAGGTCTTGGTATGATGAAGACAAACAAAAGGTAACACTACCATATGATCTTGATTCTGACTCTCATCAATTAGGAAGCAAGCATGATACACAGGTCCAGGATCCAAGAAGTGATACAGACGATGACCAAGATGAAAGAGAAAAGGATTAAACACTGAGTCATAACAAAGGAGAACAAAGACATGTTCTCCTTTAGAAATTGCAAAAGTATGCTAAAAACAAGGAAAAATTAGCCTATTTTCAATTGTTTCATAGAAATGATAAGGTCCATTTTAATTAGGGCATGAAAATCATATGCTTTTATTTCATGATACTTTGTCTCAATCTTTATTTCAATTTTTGTTTATAAAAACATGCTATATTCAACATTACAAATTCCAATTAGAACTTTAACGAATCTTAGATGATTAAAAGTACATGATTTCATGAAAATGGAACTTGAAAAGTAATTCATTTTATTTCAAGCCCACATAAAGCATAATTTTATGCCATTTTAAAAAGGGATTAGAATACGTCTACGAAGGATGCATTTTCCATGATGTTTTAAGACTTTTATGTGAAAAATAAGAGTGAATCATATAAGGAAGTCAACGCTCGCTCTTGACAATACAAAGCATAATCATACAACAATTAGGTGGTCATATATGTGTACTAGTAATAATAGCCAATTATGCCAAAAAAACACCATGAGATCAAAATGAAATAGATGAGATTAAATTGACTATACATATTGAGAGAAAACACCATGCATATCATCATACATGATTCTTTGATGTCTAATAATCCAAATGAAAGAGACTTTATTGTTCATCGTTGCACATTCTATGAAATAAATCTATTAGTTTTTACATGCTAAGAGACTTCAATAAAACTTTGTTCAAGTTACGTTAATCAAATACTCTAAGACATTGCTTTTTTCCTTGCCCCGAGTCTTTATCCTTTGAAAAATCGCATTTCTCCTCTCTCTGAGCATTATCATGGTCAAAGTTAAAAAGCAAGACAATATATCACGTTTGATATTACTTTGTGAGAACATATTGCATGCATTGAAAGCGAAGTGTGTAGTCTTTTTTACTTTGTTAAAGTGAAAACTATACTTTTCAGCGAGAAGTCGATGCCTGGCATCGACTTCTCGCTGAAAACTATACTTTTCAGCAAGAAGTCGATGCCTGGCATCGACTTCTGGCTGAAGTCGATGCCTGGCATCGACTTCTCGCTGAAGTCGATGCCTGGCATCGACTTCTCGCTGAAGTCGATGCCAGGCATCGACTTCTTGCTGAAAAGTATAGTTTTCCGCGAGAAGTCGATGCCAGGCATCGACTTCTTGCTGAAAATGAAAGAAAAAATGTAAAATTCACTTTTTTCTCGCTGAGAAGTCTGCACCAAGGTGTTAATGATCATCTATACTTTGTGGGCATGGAAAGACAACATGAGGTAAAATTATCTTCTAACGCACTCTATTAGTCGTGCCTTCCTCTGGATTTTGAGTATGCTTTGTTGTTAGTGAATTTTAGTCATCGTTAGTGAGAATTGATCCACTCACGAACATCGATGCTCCAAATAAAGAGAGAAGAGAGCCTATCTATGCCACCTACAAGTTACACAATCCACACACGCTAATGAGTGATGAGCTTCCCTCTATACTTCCATACCAAAGATATATGCACATAGAAGGTGTTTGGCAAGAATCACAGAAGTGGAGATAGTCTCTCTCAATCCTCATTACTGCACTTTGATTCCCTTTTGCATGCACAAAGAGGTGTGATTATATTATCCATAATCAAAGCCTTGCCACAGACATATCTATTTGTGCAATAATGAACAACATAGCCTCATTTGTTTTACTCTAATTTTCAGTGAGATTCCAATGTCTCGCATGGACATCTTTCCAAAATCTATATTTGTTGCTCTAAGAAAGTATGGAATATATATTTCCATTAAAAAGATCTAGAAGGAATTGTATGATGTAAGTGTTGATGTGTTAAACATAAAAAAAAAGAACTAATGTGACACTAGGCAACCTCTATGGTCACCATTAACTCATTTCCACTCAAAACATTGAGAAATGATAGCCAAAACCAAGAAGTTTACTTCTTCAGATTTTTCTAGTCACTAAAATGACATACCTTCAGTATTTTGATAATTTCTCTTAGCTCAAGTATTATTTCCCCAAGATCTTTGGATGGATGAAAGTAGAAGAGTAGAGCTTTCCAACAAGCTATCATATGCAAGAAACGGATCTCTAGAACTCAAGATATAGCCTTCAAAAGATGACCCTGTATGACTTCCAAAAGTGGAATTTTTGCCTGTTTTAGTAAGTCTGACTATCCAAAAATGAAAATTCGATGCCTAGCATCGACTTGCAACCAAAAGTTGATGCCAGGCATCGACTTTGAGCTTTTTTGGCCACTTTTTTGTTCCTGAAATAGGCGCGTTTAACACACATATGATGAAAACCACTTTTATGTGGGAAGTCGATGCCAGGCATCGACTTTATCTGAAATTCGATGCCAGGCATCGATTTACTCCACAAACCTCATGTTTTTAAGAAGTTCTAGCAGTACATAACACTCAGAGAATAAAAAAAGGTCAATTTTTAGCCTTTTCTAGCTCATTTCCTTTTTGTTCGATCCAAGCTAAATGAGTATTCTCATAAAATAAGGCTTTTTTTATCCATTTCATAATTCTCTCTTAAACATTTTAGATCAGGTACTCTAAAATTAGCAAAATTCTGCTACCCTAAAGTAGTCAAAATTTTGAAAATATTGTCAAAATTTGCATATTTTTGGGGGGTTTTAGAAAACCTTGTATACTCGTGTAAAGAATTTTTTAAAATCATGCAAAAAAAGGCTATTTTAGTGCATAGGGTTTCTCTTTTTATGACATAGTTTTTAAAATCATGCAAAAAAAGGCTATTTTAGTGCATAGGGTTTCTCTTTTTATGACATAGTTCTCGTTTGTTATGACTCACTGTTATTACAAGCTATGGAATTCAAGAGGCAAAGCAAAGATGCAAGAGATTGGAGAATGCTCCAAACAAACACCTAGAAGATCAGCAAGAGAGAAGAAATAACCAGAAAGGTATGGATATGATTCCACATTTGTTACAAAGCATTCAATCTACTTGGCAAAAGACTCTATTTCAGAGGAACCCTCAACCTATGAAGAGGCAAAGGGAAACCCTAATTGGGAAAAGGCCATGAACGAAGAGATAGATGCATTGAAGGAGATGGACACTTGGGATTTGGTTCCAATGTCGCCAAATCAAAAGGTAATTGGTTGCAGATGGGTATATAAAGTTAAAAGAAATTCAAATGGATCAATTTGCAGGTACAAGGCATGATTAGTTGCCAAAGGATGCTCACAAACTCATGGTATAGACTATGAGGAAACATTCTCACCAATTGCAAAGATGACTACAATGAGGACATTGATAAGTGTAGTTGCTACAAGGAATCGGAGACTCCTCCAACGTGATGTGAAAAATGCATTCTTAAATGGTTGGATAAGTGAAGAGGTATACATGTCACAACCACCAGGTTTTGAAAACTCTAATCATCCATCTTATGTTTGCAGACTTAAGAAAGCATTGTATGGATTGAAACAAGCTCCTAGAGCTTGGAATTACAGGTTGGTTACATATCTTCAAGATCAAGGTTTCAAAGCTAGAAACTCATATCCTTCTCTATTCATCAAAAGGGATCACAATGAGGTTATCTATCTATGTGTATATGTAGATGATATTATTGTGATAGGTGATGATCTAAATGGCGTTCAAAGGATCAAGAGACACATGTAAGAGGAGTTCAAAATCAGTGACCTAGGTGAGCTCACATATTTCCTAGGTATGCAGGTGATATATACAGATGAAGGAATGTATTTGACTTAAAGAAGATACATTCGGGATCTTCTTCTCAAGTTCAAAATGGAGAACACTAAACCTGCAGGTACACCTTTGGACATGAATCATAAACTAAGTGTTTATGAAGGTGAGAAAATTGAAGACATTAAAGAGTATCAAAGCTTGGTTAGTAGCTTGATATATGCTACTCATACAAGGGCAGACATCTCATATAGTGTGGGAGTGCTTAGTCAGTTCATGCACTCACCGAGAACTCAAAGGTACAATCAACGAAGGTATATTCTATCCGTACTCTTCAGATTTGGATATCAAAATCTATTCAGATGCAGATTGGGCAGGAGCTAAGGATGATAGAAAAAGTACATCTGGTTACTTAGCATTTGCAGGTTCGAAGCTAGTGTCATGGAGTTCCAAGAAGCAACCAACAGTTGCTTTATCCTCAACTGAAGCAGAGTACAGAGGCTTGACCATAGCAACTCAAGAGGCAATATGGTTAAAAGCATTGTATACAGATTTGGAACTTGTGAGTTCCAAACCTCACATATTTGGAGATAATGTAAGTTCCATGCATCTAGCGGCAAATCCTATTTTCCATGCGAGAACCAAGCACATAGAAGTCCATTACCACTTCATTAGGGAGAAGCTCATGGCAAAGGAGATTGAAATTTCTTTTGTTCCAAATGAAAAGCAAGTAGCAGATATGATGACGAAGGCACTTGATGGAATAATACTTTGTAGATTCAAAGCTATGGCAGGTATTCAACCTATCAGAGATTGAAGACTCAAGCATACTTTAGCTTGAGGGGGAGCTGTTGGAACATCAAACTTACACTATGCTTGAGGTGGATTTGATCTACATCAAAGGTTATCGCGTCGAAAGTATATCCGTTGGAGAGTTCTTTTTCTTATGCTCATTTATTGTATTTTTTGAGAGATTTTTTATGGTTCATTTACCATTGTAAAAGCCTTGAGCTTTACACATGTAAAGGTAGAAAGATAGAGCCCAAATCCCACGAATTTGTGGTGGTTGAAGTTGCATTCAATCAAGCAATCAATCACCTAAAAGTAGATCAAACTAGATCTTCACTTTTCCTAGATTGTAGGAAAGTGAATTGATTCCCTCAAACAACCATTCCCACCTTCATTTGAATTCAAATTCCACTTTTAGAAGTCGTGGAACACTCCTAGATTCTATATAAAGACTTGAAATCACTTGTACATTACATGGAAGCAATATACATACACTTTTGACCATCATTGTCTTGCTCCTTCAATTCTCTACATCATCTTCTTCGCCAACAGTAATCTTGAAGAGGCTGTTGCTCTCTCTTCAGAGCTCCAAATTCAGTGCAGCATGGCGCATTGGAAAGTTGTAAGTTTCTAGTTTATGCCTATAAATTTTCATAGCATTTGGTTAAGTAGGTTGGGAGAAATCTGAGTTTTCCTGTCTCGGGGTCAATCTCTACATATTCCTGAAAAATAGGAAGTACCACCAGTGAATGTCGCATTCATTCCTATAGCATATTTTGCTTATTCCTTATACTTTTGAGCATTCTATACACTCAACCCTATGTGTATCACTCCCATAAAAGGATTTTTTCTAATTGTAATCACGTTGGTCGCTATGGGCATTTGAAGTTCATTGTCTCTTCCATAGATAGTAAGTTTTTTGAGCTAGTCGACCCGCGAACCTACCTGTTTTGTATCGACTCATTCTCCTTGATGCCCCAAAGTATATAGTGTGTTTCTTTGCACTTATCGCATGCCTATAAGGTCTATTTGAGTCTCCATAAGCTCAAGGGCTGGTCTTCAAAAGGTTGGCTTGACCAAACTTCGTCGCTTCGAAACGCACTTTTCTACCTTCTACAAGCTTCTCCAAGTTCTTTCATATGCATGTGTGTATGTAATATGTATGTGAGTGTGTGTGTGTGTGTGTGTGTATAGGTGTGTGTGTATGTATATATGTGAGTGTGTGTATATGTATGTGAGTGTGTATGTATATGTGTGTATGCATATGTGTGTGTATGTATATGCATGTGTGTATGTAATATGTAGGTGAGTGTGTGTGTGTATAGGTGTGAGTGTGTATGTATATATGTGAGTGTGTGTGTGTATATGTATGTGAGTGTGTATGTATATGCATGTGTGTATGTAATATGTATGTGAGTGTATGCATATGTGTGTATGCATGCATGTGTATGCATGCATGTGTATGCATGCATGTGTATGCATGCATGTGTATGCATGCATGTGTATGCATGCATGTGTATGCATGATTATGTGTTTGGGAGTATGTAATATGTATGTGTGTGAATGTACGCATGCATATGTTTGTGTATGTATGTATGCATATGTATGTGTATGTTTGTGTATGTATATATGTGAGTGTGTGTATATGTATGTGAGTGTGTATGTATATGTGTGTATGCATGCATGCATATGCATGAATATGTGTTTGTGAGTATGTAATATGCATGTGTCTATGTAATATATGCATGTGTGTATGTAACATTGTATATGTATGTATGTGTGTGTACGTATGTGTGTGGATGCATGTATGCATATGTTTGTGTATGTATATGTGTATGTATGCGTATGTTTGTGTATGTATATGTGTACATATGTGTGTGTATGTATGTGTGTGAATGTATGTATGCATATGTATGTGTATGCATGTGTGTATCTATGTGTGTGTATGTATGCATGTGTTTATATGTGTGTGTATGTATGCATGTGCATATATGTGTGTGCGTATGTATTCATGTGAGTATATGTGTGTGTATATATGCATGTGTGTATATGTGTGTGTGTATGTATGCATGTGTGTATGTGTGTGTATGTATCTCTATCTCTCTATCTCTCATTCTCTATCTTTATCTCTTTCTTTCATCTCTCTCTCTCTTTCTCTCTCTCTTTAATCTCTCTCTCTTTCTCTCTCTCTTTCATATTTCTCTCTCTCTTTCATATTTCTCTCTCTCTTTCATATTTCTCTCTCTCTAGATATCTCTCTTTTTCTCTTTTTCTATCTCTTTCATCTCTCTCTCTCTCTCTCTCTCTCTCTCTCTCTCTCTCTCTCTCTCTCTCTCTCTCTCTCTCTCTCTCTCTCTCTCTCTCTCTCTCTCTCTCTCTCTCTCTCTCTCTCTCTCTCTCCTCTCTCCTCCCTCCCTCCCTCCCTCCCTCCCTCCCTCCCTCCCTCCCTCCCTCCCTCCCTCCCTCCCTCCCTCCCTCCCTCCCTCCCTCCCTCCCTCCCTCCCTCCCTCCCTCCCTCCCTCCCTCCCTCCCTCCCTCCCTCCCTCCCTCCCTCCCTCCTTCCCTCCCTCCCTCCCTCCCTCCCTCCCTCCCTCCCCTCTCTCTCTCTCTCTCAATAGAGAATAAAACAATCACTTACATGTATGTCTCTCTTTTGGATCACTGTCGTCAAAGCCTAATGAATGTCGTCTCTCATTGAATTCCAAAGAATCAACACCAAAACACTCCTACGAAACCAAAGAGAAGAGAAATTATAAAACAAAAATCATAGACAAAGAGAAAGGGTAAGAGTATGCACAACGCTTACCAAGATGGGAGATATAAAGAGAGAGAGTGTGTTTGTGTGTAGAGAGAGAGATCTCTGTGTGTGTGCACAAGAGAATGCAGGTCACAATTTAGTTTGTGCATGCAAGTTTGATAGAAGCAATACTTAGTTCAAATGATGCAGAAAATGTGAAATTTTTGCTCTCAGGTCCTTGTATGTTTAAAAAATGGCATCTGTATATGCATCGGTATAATTGTTGGTATGAGCATTGATAATTTCCAAAAAATTATCAACACTTATACCGGTGCTTATACTGACGCTTATATCGATGTGTATAATGGCGATGGGAATAGATATCGATGATTCATTTTAAATGTTCATACCGACGGTCAAGTGATCGTCAGTATGCCTAATGAGATATTCTTTAAAGATATTTTCAACGATCATATTGATGCCGAGGGGTGGCCATCAATATGGACAACATCGATATGCCCCTCATATGTTGTAGTGGAAAGTTAAGTGTATTTCATAATTGAATGAATATAAATTAGTAGATCCTAATGGAAATGCATGTTTTCAGGTCAAATTAATTTCTAAAATCAAGCTCAATAGTAAGTCTAATCTTTTCGGGATGGATGAGTTCCAAATTACTATTATCAATTATGGAATGTGTTGAATAAGGAATTGTTGGAGCGTTAATTTATTAAGTTATTAATGTGTTTTGGTGTTTTAATATAGCAGCTAAAGCTTTGGGAGGGCATGAAAGGTGCAAAAGGGCATGGAAGTTTTGAATATATCTAGACACTAGTAATCAGATTTATATTTTATATAGTTTGTAAATAAACCCACGTAGATAGTTTTCTTTTTAGAAACAAATATAAAAGTAGTGGTTAGGATAAAGATCACTATAGATCATGATTTATGTTAATAAAAGGAAAGGTTCTTTATAAAAGAGAGAAAATTTTTACTTTCATGCTTGCTTTTCAAAGCCATCATTATTGTAATTGCTATTTTCGACATAATCAACATGTGAGTCACATACCAATGCTAACCATACCGATGATTATACCCCGACATCACTATGACTATTGGAAATGTTTGGAAAAACCATGCTAGGCATGCCAACACTCACTTCAGCATCGGTATAACCGTTGGAAAATTATCACCGGTATTGTCTTAAAAAAACTCGCCTTTAGTATAAGCATCGGTTTAGGCATCCATAATTATTTGGGTCGTGTAGAAGCTTATGTTGGGACTTATACTGAAGTGTATATGAAAGCACATACCACGGTTTTTTTTAATAACTTGAGAGCCGAAAGTCAACTACTCTTCTATTTTGAATTGTGGTTTCACACAGTCGAATTTGCACACACCTATATTATGCTCGATCTCACACATCCACTTGCATTGTGCTCATCTTGTTCTTTTTGTCTCGCCCCTCACACATCCACCCTTCTTTCTTTCCATATACACACACAAACACATAGATCTCTCTTTCTACACACACACACACCTAGATCTCTATCTCTCTCTATGTCAGTTGTGCTTTGATGAGCGATCTGAAGGAAATTACATCGATGTAAATGATATATGTATATGCATGTATTTTCTTGTTCTTTATTAGAGAGAGAGAGAGATAGAGAGAGATATGAAAGAGAAAGATAAATGAAATTAATGTTTGTTAATGTTTAATGTTAGTTTTAGACCATACACACACACTCACATGCATACACACACATGCATACTCATGCATATGCATGCATACATACACACTTGCATATGCATACATACATTAACACACACACACACACATAAACATACACACACATATGGATACGCACATACATACACATATGCATACACATACACTCTCACATGCATAGACACATATGAGACACACATATACATGCACACATACACTCACATACATACATACACACATATTCATACACACTTTCTCACACATACTCACATACATACATACACACATAGACACAAACATGTACACACAGTCACATGCATACATACACACATGCATATTCATGCACATGCATATTCATGCACATGCATGCATACATACACACATATACATACACTCATGTATATACAGACACATATACATACACACATGCATATACATACATACATACACACACATATACATAGATGCATGCACACACATATACATACATGCACATAAATACACATATGGACACACATAGACTTACATGCATGTATACACACACAAAAGAGACACATGTATACACACATGTAGACAAACATACACATACACACATGTCCATACACACATATACACATACATACACAAATACATACATACACATATACATAGACACACATAGTCACATACATGTATATATACACATGCATATACACATGCACATACACACACATATAATTACACACACATACACATACACACACATATTTTAGAGTTATGGTTTTAGGGTTTTACATACATGCACACATGTATACACATATAAACATACACACACATATGCATAGACACACATAGAGATAGACACACATGCTTTAGGGTTAGGTATTTAGGATTAGGGTTTTAGGGTTTTGCATACATACACATGCATATACACATATACACAGATATACATACATACACATACACACATATAAACACACATACATGTTTTAGGGTTAGGGATATAGGATTATGGTGTTAGGGTTTTTACATACATACATATATGCATGCACACATATATACATGCATATGCATATGCATACACACATGCACACATATACCTGTGTTAGGGTTTTCATATACATACACACATGCATATACATATATACACATATACACACATACACACAAATACACATACACATATATATACACATGTGTTGGAGTTCGAGGTCTATAGAAGCACGGGAACAACACAAGGAAGAAGAAAAAGCTTGGGGCACAACACACAATACTGAATGTATTACCACTAGAATGTACAAAGATAATTGACATGTTAGGGCAATAGGCATATATACAAGCCAGGGGAAAAAACCTCCTAAAGAGGGAAAAATTTTCCCTAGCGGTTCTAGTGTGTTCACACATATCACTACCAAAATATATCAACAAACCCCCCTAGGAGTGATGTGGTGAACAAGGAGCTTGCACTTATGTATAAGGAAGTGCTAAGCTATATGGAATCAATCCACAAAAGGGGAGTGAGCCCAAATCTTTGCAGAAAGCTTCAAACTTGTCCCTAGGTAGATCCTTCGTGAAAAGGTCTACAATGTTCTTGACATGGGCACGTATGCCAAGCTGGTCTCTCCAGCAGAGAACCTCTCCTTGACGTAATGATAATGCACATCAATGTGCTTAATGCGAGCATGGAACACAGGGTTCCTCACAACTTCCAATGTGCTCTGATTATCAGTGAAGATAGTGGTGGCAGAAGACTGGCCAACATCCAAATCATCCATAAGGTGTCTGAGCCACACACACTCAATAGGTGTTGCAAAAGCTACCCTATTCTCAGCCTCACAATTATAAGTGGCCACAATAGGCTACTTCTTGCGCAACCAAGATATACATGAGCTACCAAGCATGAAGCAAAAGCCACTAGTGGACACATGAGTGTCATAGCAACTAGCCCACTAGCTACCAAGCATGAAGCAAAAGCCACTAGTGGACACATGAGTGTCATAGCAACTAGCCCACTTAGAGCCAAAAAAAGCATGTAAATCTGGTGGTAGTGATCACCCTTGGGATAAAACAATCCAAGTAGTCGGGTACAACTCAAGTAGTGAGAGATGTGCTTAACTGCCTGCCAATGCTTGATACATGGGCAATGCATAAACCTGTTCATCACTGGTTCTCATAAGAAGCATATTGTTGATTTTAAGGCTGATTTGCATGCCTTATTTGAGATGTCTGACTTGAGGAATTCCCATCATTATTTGGGAATTCAATTTATGCAAGTTGATGGTGGAATAGCTTTGTGTCAATCGAAATATATTGACACATTATTGCAGCATTTTGACTCCAAACCTATTTTCACTCCTATGGAGACAAGTTTACAATTCAGTCTTCATGATGCTAGAGATGCATTTGATGTTGTTCTCTATTAGCAGGCTGTTAATAGAGAACAACATCAAATGCATCTCTAGCATCATGAAGACTGAATTGTAAACTTGTCTCCATAGGAGTGAAAATAGGTTTGGAGTCAAAATGCTGCAATAATGTGTCAATATATTTCGATTGACACAAAGCTATTCCACCATCAACTTGCATAAATTGAATTCCCAAATAATGATGGGAATTCCTCAAGTCAGACATCTCAAATAAGGCATGCAAATCAGCCTTAAAATCAACAATATGCTTCTTATGAGAACCAGTGAGCAGCATGTCATCACCATACACAACAATGACTAGAAGCACATCATTAGCACGCTTAACATATATTGTTCTCTCTACTGGAATGTTCTCAAAACCATGTGCAATGAGATACGCATGTATCTTTTCATACCAAGCACATGGTGCTTGCTTTAAACCATATAATTCCTTCTTCAACCTGCACTCTTTGTTTTCATGCCCTTTCTACACAAAGCCATGGGGTTGAAAAACATACACTTCTTCATGGAAATCATCATTCAAAAATGTAGTTTTAATGTTCAACTCATGTACATTCCAATCATGATGAGCTGCAAGTCCGCAAATGCTATGAATTGTAGTCATTCGGCATGTAGGTGCAAAGGTCTCTTCAAAATCAATGCCTCTTTCCTTTGCATAACCCTTGAAACATGCCTAGCCTTATACCTACCAATTGTTCCATTAAGCTTATGCTTCAACTTTTATACCCACTTAGGGCCAATGGCCTTCTTGCAAGGAGGCAAGTCACATAAAGAATAGGTACCATTTTTAATGATGGCACCATATTCTAATTGCATAGAAGCCATCCAATTTTCAGATTTTTTTGCTTCATCAAACGAAACAAGCTCATTCTCATCAGAGAGACTAGAGGCAGCAATAACATAGCAATCTGATGCAAAAGAGGCACTATGAGAACCTGACCAAGTAAATATGGTAGAGGTGCATCTAATTTGCTATCACGCAAAGTCTACACCAACCATTTTAACATATTTTTTGCCTCCTCAATATGAGCTCTCTCATCAACAAGTGCATCATGTAAATCTGTATCAGAAATGGAATGATCTGCATCATCACATGAAACCTGCAAAGGATGAGAAGTTTCCTCATTAGGTCCAGCACTAGACTATCCACCTCTAAAAAGAGGCAACAAAGTTTCATACAAGTCTTTGGAGCTAGCAAATGTCTCCTTAGTACATGAAAGTAATATCTGAATAGCATCTTCCACTAAAAAAACATCAAGAGTACCAAAATGTGTTTAGTCTATGGATGATACATATGATAGCCTTTGCTTTCAAAACTATACCAAAAAAAATAAAGTTCACTACTTTATCATCAAATTTCTTGTGTTGTTCAAGCACTAATGCATATGCCAGACAACCAAAAACACACAAGTGAGGAACAAATGGCTTGCAAGCATGCCAATCCTCATATCAAGTGATAGACTACAAACCTTTAGTGGGACACTTCTTAAGTACATATGCTGCACACATAATAGCCAAAATCCATGAGCTCTGTGGTAGAGCCTGACTCTTGATCATACACCTCGCCATCTCCATCAGTGACCTATTCTTCCATTCACCAACTTCATTCTATTGAGGTATATATGGCATTGTACACTAATATTTTATCGCACATTCAGCCAAAAATGCATTAAAGTCAGAAGACATATATTCTCCCCCTCGATCAGAATGGAGGGTGCCCATTTTGCACGTTGATAAATTTTCAGTCAAAACCAAAAACTCTTTGAAGCACATAAACACTTTGGACTTTGGTTTCAATGCATATACCCATGCATGCGTGGAAAAAATCATCAATGAAAGTCACAAAGTAAAAATAGTTTCCAAAAGAGGGCATCTGCATAGGACCATAAACATCACTGTGAACAAGCTGCAATTTCTGAGTAGCTCAAACTGAACCATCTTTTGGAAAGGAGGAATTCTGCATTTTGCCCAAAATATAGCCTTCACAGACATGTTTACGGGGTGCCTCAAGTTTGGGCAAAATGGACACCATTTCAAATTTCTGTAGGTGTAAGAAACTAGCAAACTTCAGATGACAGAAGTGTGCATGCCAAAACTTTGCATCTAACATAGCATGAGAATCATGTACTACACATGCTGAATCATTCACAAATTTTTCATAGTCTATGAGCTTATATAGCCCACGGCTTAAAATGCTAGAAGCAATAATCATGTTGCCATTTGACAAATCATGAACTGTACATCTGTCATCAACAAATTTCACAACTAAGCCAATCTTGGCTAAAGCTAAAATTGATAACAGATTCTTGTTGATCCCTGGCACAAATAAGGCATCCAACAATATAAAAGAACTACCATCAGCAGTAGTCAAAATGATCTTATCAACTCCCATGATAGGACAAGAGAAGTTGTTGGTGCATGTGACAGTATTCCCTGTAGGGGAAGATTTGAGTGAAGTGAAGAAACTACACTGCAAGGTAATATGTGGTGGTTGCCCCACTATCAAAGTACCAAACATCTGAGTCTACTATAGACTTACACTGTTCAGGAGAACATGGGTCAAAACTGCAAACAGTGGTAAACATCCATTCTTCATTTTGCAATGGATTAGCAGACTTTGTTTTCGGTGTAGAGGCCTCTACGAAAACCATTCCAACCTCTTTTTCTTTGCCTCTTTTGCAGCCAGTTTTGGATAATTGTTTATAAAATGGTCATTTACTTTATAGTACTTGCAAAATAATTTTTGGTTTTTTGTTTTCTTGTCGTCTCTGTCATCTTCTATGATTGTGTAGAATTTGGAGATTTCTACTCATTACTAGAAGAGCTCCATTTACCTTTGCCCTTCTAACTAGGTGGGAAAGCTTGATCTACAACATGCATAATGGACATGTTCTGCCTAGACTGATCTTCTTGCAACAGAATAGAGACTACCTCCTCAAATGTTAAGGCATTTGGATTTTCTTTCATCATCAAACAAAGACTAGAAGCAAAACTTAATATGAATCAAGAAGACCTTTCGGAACAATCTGCACAAGTGAACTGTCAGGCAAGGCGTCATCAGCAGAAATCAATTGTTCCTTCAAATATTTGATCTTTGTAAGAAAACTCTCCATGGAATCTCCTTCATTCATGTGCTCACTCTCCAAGTGTTTTCAGAGGTAAGCAACATGATGCTCATTCCTTGCCTGATATAAAATGGTAAGTGTATCCCAAGCATCCTTAGCTGGTCTGCAAGAGCAAATGTGAGGAATAATGGCATGTTTGACAGACAAGGCTATCAATGCATGTGTGTGAGCATCTCTAACATCCCAACAAATTCGCTCTACAGTAAGTGCAACAAAAACGGTAGCACAAATAGGAATCTGCAAAATATCACCATCTTTGATGCCATCTGCATCAGCTTCAGTATCTCTTTTTGCAGGTGTAATAGGACATTTTTCAGCACCCTACACAATACTCCACAAACCTTTTGCAATCAATACATGATGCATCATATAAGACCATAATGGGTAATTCATACCATACAACCTATCCTCAATAGCCAACATATAGAATACATCAATGCTTTTAGCCATGGCCACTCACTAAAATACCTTGATGCAAAAAAATGGTTGTATCTCAAAACGTTGAACAAAACTACCCTATCGAGTTCTACTAAACATGGAAAAATGGGTTGTGGAAGAAGGGGAAAGGAAGAAATAGAAAGGGTGAGAAAAGGATTAAGTGGAATGGGGGGATCTATGGTGGAGGTAATAGGTGTAAAGGTTTCAAGTAGAGTTTGGGGTGCAAGATGTATGATAGCTTCAACTATGACACTCACTATGAATTGGGATGATGGAGGTGATCTGGATTGTACTGGTGAAGTTGGATGTACAGGAAATGGAAGAGTTTCAATTGATGTGGAGGTGATTTCGATGGTGATTGCAGGTATGAATGTTGCGGGTTGTGGCACGAAGTTGATGATGATTGTTTCACCTACAGGTGGTGATTAAGGTGGGGGTTAAGGGACTAAATGTGCTTCTTTGGGATGACGGGAGGACTGAGCATCTGTTGGGACTTGGGTATATTGGCCAAGTTGTGACATCAAACGTATGCGTCAAGGGTTGAATTGCAGCAACGACTTCCTCTTTAAGAAATGGATTTCCTCTATAGTACCTATTGATTTGACTAATTCATTAAAGCCCTCTACAAAGGATGCTTTGAATCCACCATTGGCTAGCTCTTGTTGTAATATTTCTTTACTTTGTCCTTTTGAAATTCATCTACTTGCCCATACGGCTTGCATGTTGTGATAGCTTCTGAATTGCAAGCAGCTTCAGAAGTGTCTTCATAAGTGCTAGTATCTCCTTGGGCTACAGTCTTCTACTCTTGTTGTTCATGCTAGTCATCATCTTGAGAAACTTGAATGTTTTGGTTGGCTTCATCATCATCAACGTTATTGTCTGGTCTTCCACATCTAGACTTGACACTACTTGTTCTCATTATTGATCAGGTGGTGAGATGGGGTAACTTGGCTTTTCATATTCTGGCGAGAAAAAATTTCCTTTTGAAAATTGAAATTCGCTAGACAATGCGTTTGGCATTTCAAAATCAAACGTAGTGTTGATGGGCTCTGCCTCAAGGTTAGGTATTGGAAAAGTGAATGCATTTGCATCAATGGTGGTGGGAATCTCTCTGGTTTCTGCAGCAATTGCTTGAGTTGTGGTGAATAGAGCGGCCTCAGAAGTGAGTATTCTATTGGTGGTGCCTTCAGTTACTATGGGATGCAATAAATGAATGCGTATGGGAGGTACAGGTGAAAGAGGTTCTATGGGAGACTACTCAAAGGATGGTTGGGTTGAGGTTGATTCGGGGACCTATAAACATGGAATTCTGCCTCGCATGTGCTTTCATGCACTTGCCTTGCTTGACTTGCACGCCTTCTTGGAGGTTCCTTTAAATCCTTTCAACTCATCGCTAGTCATAACATGCTCAATTGGTATGTCATAGGCCAAACACATGTAAACTATTCTCGTGAGGGCACAGCACCCATGGATGACATGCTTTCAGGCCCATCTTTGTTGTGCTAAGTATAATTGATCTTGAGTCGAGCTAGTAAGATTGATCGTTTGAGGTCTTGTATTTGCTAAGTAAAACCCAAAACCAATGCACTTCTATGGTATCATGAAATGATCCTGGGCGGGGAAAGCAAAATGTTGCATACAAATATGTAGTGGCTTTGATAATTGTGGTGTGATGGTAGAAATGATTGCCTACTTCAAAACATCACCCTTTCTCACTGGCTCAGGAATGAGCCTCTCTCTCTCTCTCTCTCTCTCTCTCTCTCTCTCTCTCTCTCTCTCTCTCTCTCTCTCTCTCTCTCTCTCTCTCTCTCTCTCTCTCTCTCTCTCTCTCTCTCTCTCTCTCTCTCTCTCTCTCTCTCTCTCTCTCTCTCTCTCTCTCTCTCTCTCTCTCTCTCTCTCTCTCTCTCTCTCTCTCTCTCTCTCTCTCTCTCTCTCTCTCTCTCTCTCTCTCTCTCTCTCTCTCTCTCTCTCTCTCTCTCTCTCTCTCTCTCTCTCTCTCTCTCTCTCTCTCTCTCTCTCTCTCTCTCTCTCTCTCTCTCTCTCTCTCTCTCTCTCTCTCTCTCTCTCTCTCTCTCTCTCTTTGTTGGTGTGTGTGTGTGTATCATGAATCTTGAGTGCAGCCCATATAAGATCATTTGGGAGATAGAATTTCTTATAAGGGAGAACATTAACTAGCAAGGGAAAAATGAAAGTTCCTGGCAACTCCTTCCTAACAAGGAGTTCAAGAGTTGTTACCAAATAGAAATAGTGATAAAAATCTGGTGTAAGTAGGGTTGCACTAAATTACTTTGTGAATCCAACCCTCTCCCAAATTGCTTGTAGTTCCTCTAAATTTTGAAGGTCTTCAAATTCTCAGGAGAAAAAAATGATATCTTCCCCACATGTCCCCACTAAAGCAAAGCATTGCATCATAAATATAGTTTGCATCGGCCATGGGTCTTGCAAGTCCTTGGAACCAATGAGAGTTTTTGTGTACTTTTTCGATTCCTTCAAGAGGAGGATCGTCAATTGGCATGGGTCCCATAAAACCTTGAAACTCCAATGGCTTCATATTAGGGTATGGTTTAGCTAATATAACTACTGGCATGTAGGTGCTAACCTTGGAAGTTGCTTCAATTTGCATGATGATCTTAATGAGTGTGTAGATGATCTGCTACAAAAGGATAACACATTAGTATGGAAATCAATTATAATTCCAAGAAAGTATGACCACACTCCCTTTCCATAACCAATGTGTAGCCCATTTAGCCATGTGTTGTGAGGTGTTTTATGTATTGATTTCTTAGAAACTAATGCAGGTCGCTAGATAGCCTACATGCTTTAGATAGTGCATACATTGCTTTTGATGAGACTTTATTACAAGTTGAAATGAATTTATACAAGGTTTAGTTCTAGGTGAATTATTACAAGGGTAAGTTAGACATGAGAGGTGTTATGTCATACATAGGAGTGTGTAAAGCTTTCTAGATGCATTTTGGCATCCATCTTCTAAGAGTTGGTGAGTGGTTCTTTGGTTGATGTACAAAGGATGAATCTGGCAGTGGTGGTGTTAGTAGGTGCAATAATTTCAAAGGGATTTGTGTTACATGGCTTGGGTTTTGAGCCAGGATAAAAATTTTGGGTACCCAAATCTACACAATTGTGGGTCAGATTGTTAGGTACTTCTTGGCGATCCAAATCTATCGAGTTCTCGTCAATGGAGAACAAGCTCGAGGGATGGTTGGACGTTGAATCTAATTCTACCTTGACTTCATCACATCATGATCTACGTTGTTGGAAACATTTGGTGCTTTCTGACCTTTTGACACCCATACTTGCTTTGTGCCTGTTGCCTTGACATGCTGATATTGTTTCCATCTTTGGGGCATCTGGTATGGTTGTGAGTTTGGGTTCCTAAGTCGTGGTTATCTTCTTTATGGTTGATGTTGAGAGGTCTCATCGACACTCTCCTTTGGAAAAGAAGGGAGGTCCAACACTTGCGTGACCTGCCCATTAGGTTATGAGGCATTTTGTACAATAGATCTATGTTAGATGGTCAGAAGTGTGGAGGATGGATCACAAGAGACTATGGTCCCCATTTGTCTTTTATTGCAACCCACTTGACCACTGATGTAGTCCCCTTCTTACTCAAAGGAAGACCGGGGGAAAATCTTCTGACAACTTCTTGAGTGGCAACTATCCATCACAAGCTATCTAAAGATCTTCTGGTCCTCCTTCACATTTATTGCATATGGTCTGGGGTTACATTCCTCATGGAGGCTATTGTTAAGGAAGTCAAGCAGTATCACTCACTGTTGGTCTAAGGTTCTGATCTATAGGAAGCACTTCCTAATATTTAAGTCCACTGAGTGATCATATAACCAATCTTGGCCAAGGATTAGTGTTTCTATCATATTGTCATCATGGCATTTTAGGAGTTTCACAGTCATGGTGATCTCGTGTATGAAGGCAGGAGGGTCCACTTCACCTATGCAAGGGGTTCCTATGCCTCCTAGCCCTATGAGGTATGCCTCAATCAGCCACATTTCTAGTCTTGATTCATTACATTGAGACCATCTAATCACCCTAGTGCAGCATCTGAATCAATTAATGCTCTAAGCTTGTGGTGGGTGTTGCCTTGTTTTAGCATGACTGTAATGAATGATCTCCAATCCACTATGCTAAAATGAGTAGTTGACTTTGCTTAACACATGGCCATATGATATCTCGGTGTTTCTTTGTCAATGATGGTGTCTATCCTTGAGCCTTTGAAATGGTTATGATGTTCTCTTTCTAGTCCTTGTCTTCTTAATTTCATGTGTTTAATGTGTTCTGGAGCTTCTACCTAAGCTTCCTCGCGTATTCTTTATTCTTCCTCCTTGTGCTTCTTTGCCACCATGAGTCCTCTAAGCTTATCCTCTGTAAGAGGTTCTTAATAAAGCTTGAATCTACAACCACTAATATAATTCGGCATTATTTCTCCTTCTAGAGTGGCTAATTGTACTGCTCCACTTGTCGAAAGTCTGTTAATAACCATAGGTCCATAACCATGTTTCTCTAGCTTTCATGTGTTCTATTTCAGCGTATATACTAGGAATAAGTCGCCTTCTTTTAGGCTTTTAACTTTCATGTGTGAATCAAAACAGACTTTCTGTCATTTCTTGGCTACATATATGCCCACTCCTACTTTTAGCTTGGTTTCTCCTAATCGCTCCAAGCCTAGTATCCTTGATGATAATTCATGGCCAATTTATTGATGCTCTTGTGCAACCTTAAGGGTGGGTATCAAAAAATCCAAAGGGAGCATTGCATTTTAACCAAAAACCATCTAAAAGGGAGTTGCATTGAGTACGATCTTGTAGGCCACTCGATATGCCCAAACAGTATGATGTAAATGTTTGCCCCAATTTGAGCGTTTGTTGTTCATGGGTTTCATTAATACATTACAAAGGATCCTGCTAGTACTTTCTACATGACCATTGGCCTGAGGATGATATGATGCGGATTTCTTGTGAATCACCATAAAATCATTTAGCTTTCAATTTTTCAAGTACCCAAGCATACTTGAATGACCTTTTGTTCATCTTAGCAGCCTCCTTGCTAGGGTTGTTCTTGGAGTTAGAGGCAATAAAGCCCCACTTGAGATCCTCGAAATCAATACTCTTGATCTTGAGCCAGCCATTTTATGAGTATGAAGATGGTTAGTCTAGCTAGATAGCCTATGCAAATCCGTTAGGCTGAAAGATAAGATCCTCTTGCTCTTCTATCTTCTTCTTCAAAACCCACATCTTGTCCCATAATCCAACTTTTTTCTAATACCACTTGTAACAAGTCTCTTAATCTTCAATCAAAATCCCACATAATTGAATAATAGAATTCAGCACAAGATATAAGGAAGCAAAATAGAGTATGTGCACAACAAAGAGAGAGAGAGAGAGGAGAGAGAGAGGGAGGGGGAGAGGGAGGGAGGGAGAGAGAGAGAGGGAGAGAGAGAGAGAGGGGGAGAGAGAGAGGGAGAGAGAGAGAGAGAGGGGGAGAGAGAGAGAGAGAGAGATTTATTATCTGTGCAAATTTACAAACAGTTCTGATCTCTGTTAAAAAAATCTATGAAATAGGTGAATGTGAAGCCTCATCCACCTAACCACCCCCAAGATGATCTCAATCCCAATCTCAATCATAGTCACAATCTCAATCCCAATCCCAATCTGAATCATAGAAAAAGAAAATGATCGTGATTAGTGCACGATCATAATCTCTCCCTAACTCTCAATCTTTATCTTTGGATCTCCTCTTTTGCCAGTGCATGATCAATAATGCCTTCCCAGACATGCGCTCCTAGAATCTGCATCCTCCAAGGTAGCATTTTTTTGCATGTCTCATGCAAGACTTTTAGACTACTGATGCATCTACTTTTTGTGTCCACCTCAAGAATCATACCTGCAAAAATAGAGGCAATCTTTACAACACACTCATACACACGTCAATGACCCAAAATAACCCACATACCAATGCGTGTTTTCTAAATATGTGAACATGAATAAGATGAATCAAGACTTCTCTTTTTTTTTAAGTACCTTAAAAAGACACTTTTCCAAGCCATGTAACCCAAAAATAGTGAGGAATTAGCTTATGCTTGTGAGACACAAAAATATTTAGTTCTTTGATTTGTGCAAACACTGTTAGCGATGCCTTAGGTCCAAATCTACTTCCAAATATCACTTCTGAGCCTTGCAAAATCAAAAATTCTAGAGAGAGATGGAAAAACATGAAAAATCTCTTCATTAACCTATCTTTATGCAACCAAATGAGACATAAAACACAAGAAATACAAAAGTTTCAATCAAGTAAAATTTTTCTACTAAGAGTACTCTACCTTTCTCTCATACAACACTTTTTCTAATTCCTTCATCTTCATGTGTTAGCTTCAATTGTTGTTGATTTTTGGTATACTAATCAGTGGTTCTTTCACAATGTGTGTTGGGTTTAGGAGCATTGCACAGGTAAACTATTGCTCAGCAGTGCCATGGAGAGGACAAAAGGCATCTAAGCCACACACACTCAATAGACATCGTGAAAGCTACCCTATACTCAACATTATAAATTTCTACAAATATGGCACATGCTAATGGAATGAGTCAACATATTAGAGATAAGTTGGACAAGAAAAACTTTCATGCTTGTAGATTTAGAATGAGAAATATGTTAATGGGAAAAGGCTATTAGAAGTACATCAAAGGAGAAAATAAAAACCCATGCAGTTACTAAAGAGGAATCAGATTGCAAACTAGTTAAGAGGATATGAAAAGTGAATCAAGCAACAAGAAGGGAAATTTATTGGCTATCCCTTAGCATACAAGATAGCATGATTGGGCACAAACATAATGCCAAAACTCTAAAGAGACCTGGAACAATTTGTTCACATTGCATGAGACTAATACAAAGGCAGAAAAATAACAGTTCAAAAATGAGTTGCATACAGTCGAGAAAAAGGATAATGTAATAAGTGACCACCTTAAATATCAAAATTATATGTGAGTCACTTGCATCTATTGGTGATGATGAATCCTTTGGTGTGAGTTTGATGTTTGGATCAAGTGGTGTAGATACTAAACAATATTGGTCCATGTTATATCTGGAAAGAAGATCATGGCATTATTTCTTTTGTGATAGGAATATGCCTTCTTTTGTTTGCCACACTTACATGCCTAAGAAGTAGTGAAGTAGGCCAAGATCTATCATGGAATACTCAAGGTGAAGCTATGTGATGATGAATTGGATGTGTCCTTCATCGAAACCTATCAAGATCAAGTAATCTACATAGAGGATGATTGTTGCAAATAAGGACTCTTTGTGATAGGTGTATAAGTTAGCATCTACAATGTGCCTTTGAAATCCTTTAACTTCAAAGAAATTGTGGATCTTTTCATACAAGGCTCTGGGAACCTGTTTAATTCTGTAAATTGCTTTGTGAAGCTTGTATACTTTATCTTCCTTTCCTTTGATCATGAAACCTTTAGGTTGGTCAACATATACTTCTTCTTAAAGATCTCCATTGAGGAATGACCTTGATGTCGAGCTGGTAAATGGGCCATTTGAAGTGTGCACTTAGTGAGTGCAAGAATGATTTTTATGGTTGTGGATCTTGTCATAGGGGCAAATATTTATTCATAATGAACACCATTCTTTTGCTTATATCCCTTAGCTACAAGTCTTGCTTTGTACTTGGCCAATGTACCATTTGCTTTGTACTTGACTTTGTACAACCACTTAACTCAAATGACTTAATGATGACTTGATTACTTGATCTTGATAAGTTCCACACTTGATTACTTTTACTTAATGATTTGGACCAAAATGTCCTCCTATGACACCTTGGTGTGCACTTTCTAATATTCTCAAGTATTCACTCTCATAGACACATTATCTCAGGTATCCATCTCTTCCTCTCTTATAGAGATTATCACCAATGATTTTGTAGTCTTGAGCCTCTTGCTCAAGACTTCTCTGTCTTGCTACTGTCATTTCTAGTGAGAAAGTTTTAGAGCACAAAATCTCCACAAGGTATAAAGGAAAATTGGTACAAAGTGGTATATTGCATTGGAGGCTGGCTAATACAAGTTGGGTAGTTCTTGCACAACCTGAGGACAAGAATTTCTTGATCATTTTGCTCATAAATACTTCCTCCCATTATTTGGTATCTTTGTGATTTGACTACCTCCCCTTTTCCAGCTTGAACTATGGGATTCTAAATTTCAAATGTGAGGGTAGGAACACGTTTTTTAGCCTAGTTTGGCACTACTTATAGATTGAACAAGTAAGCATCTGGTAATTCATCATATATTCCTTGACTCTCTAGGTCTCGATAATTTTGCTATTCCTCAGAATTTATCCTTGTCTATTGATATACCATTTTTCGACACAATGTGGCCTAATATCTTACCTTGTTTTACCACGAAGATGCATTTCACAAGATTTAGGCACACTTGATACTCTCTACATTTAACAAACAATTGCCTAAGTTCAAGAATGTGTGTTTGTCTTATGTGGGAATGAGCACATAGGTCATCCACATAGACTTCTAGATTCTTCCAAAGGAAATTTTTTAACACATGACACATTAGTCTTTGAAAGGTATTAGGTGCGTTTGTGATCCCAAAATGCATCATATCAAATGCAAAAATATGCCCCACTCAGTAACAAAAATTGTCTTGTGTTGATCCTCGGGGGCTATGGCTACCTGATTGTAGCCCAAAAAGCCATCAGGGAAGTTGTGGATTTCCTTGCATGCTACACATTCAAGTAAATGCTTTGTGATTGGAAGGGGTAGCTATCCAATATAGTTGTAGCATTAACTCTCTTCAATTAATGCACACACATAAATTTCCATTCTTCTCAGGGACTACTACAATGGGGGATACCCATTTTGTATGCTCTATTTCATATATGAATGCTGCTTCAATCAATCAATCATATTCTTCTTTTATCTTGGCCATGTTATATGTGAAAGGCTTTTTTTTAGTTGGTTTTGTCTCTAGACTTATGGGGATCCTATGAGAACAAGTGTTGGGATCCACTGCGTTCAAATCTTTGTAGCTCCATGTGAATACATCCTTGTATACCTTTAGTAGTGTAATCAATTCTTGCTCATCCTCTTCAATTAGATCATGTTTGATGTAAGTACATTTCTCTTCTCCTTCTTCAACTATCAGCATGATCTTTTAGGTCTTTTTTGATGGAAGATTTCTCCTCCAAATGCACAACGAGGCTTGGAGCCTACACAAGACCTAGTTGCTCTCAAACCAGTACTCACTAAAACTAACATAACTCAGAATTCCCAAACCCAATTGACAAACACTCTTAGTAACATAAACTAGAGACTAAGAGCTCTCGATTGAGATTTCAATCACTAGAATCGAACACATGTAGACCACTAAACTTAGTCACACAAGATAGACTAGTTTTCTCTTCAGGTTTCGATATAGACCAACAAAGAAAGAAACAACCATAACTCACAATGAAAGATAAATTTGGCGACACCATTTTGGTTACAGAGTTCGTGTTGTACAAGCTCTCCAAAAAGAAAAAGAAAATTGAAAATGGAACTTCCTATAGAGAGAAAAGGAAGTCCTAGCAGGTTTCTATAGAAATTCAGCACCCTTTGGAAAGGGTAGGAGAGGTATAAAAGAGAATATGAACTTCTATGATAGAAAATGGCTCAATAGCACATGGATAAGGAGTGCCCCAACTTCCTACCATCCACACACACTTAGAAGGATCTTGGATGGTTCTTAAATAGCCATGAGATCCTTCCATGACTCTTCATATGTCCTCCATGTCTTTTCACATGCCCGCCTTGTCTCTTTAGCTACCTTGTGACTTTGTACCTTCATTGGAGTGTCGTTTGGTGCTTCAATGCCTCTTTTGGGATACAATTGTGCATCCAAACACGTGATTTGACTTTCCTAAGGTGTAAAACCTTGAAATGAAGTTATTTAGTGAAAAAATATGCTTGAGCTTGCCCTAGAAAATACATAACTTTTAACACTCCCCCTCAAGCTCAAACATCTTTGCTTTCAAGTGTGGGGATTGGCTCCTTCTCAATTATCATGTCTTTGAGCTTTTCCATACTTTTCACATCCAAAAGCTTTTTAAGAAGGTCTAGAATTAGCTCCTTGGTGTTGACATGCATAATGATTATCCACAATCTTTTCTCTTATGAAATGATAATGCATTTGTATATGCTTTCTCACAACATAGAACATAGGATTCTTTTCAACATAGATACTTGAGATATTATCTA
>CM035420.1:93784563-93787063 GCA_020310875.1 Ceratopteris richardii
CAGCACATGAAACTTGCAAAGGCTAAGAAGTTGCCTTATTAGGACCAGCACTAGACTTTCCACCTATAAAAAGAGGCAGCAAAGTATCATACATGTCTTTGGAGCTAACAGATGTCTCCTTAGTACATGAAAGCAATGGTTGAATAGCATCTTCCACAAAAACAACATCACGGCTAACCAAAATGTGTTTAGTCTGTGGATGATACAGATGATAGCCTTTACTTTCAGAACCGTACACAAAAAAAATACATTTTACTGCTTTATCATCTGATTTTCTACGATGTTGTTCGGGCACTAATGCATATGCCAAATAACCAAAAGTTCACAGATGAGCAACATATGGCTTTCGGTCATGCCAAGCCTCATATGGAGTAATAGGCTGCAGCACTTTAGTGGGACACCTATTAAGTACATATGCTGCACACATGGCAGCCTCAAGCTAGAAACTATGTCGTAAAGTCTGACTCTTAACCATACACCTCGCCATCTCCATGAGTGACCTTCTCTTTCATTCAGCAACTCCATTCTGTTGAGGTGTATACGGCACTGTACACTGGTGTTTTATCCCACGTTCATCCAGACATGCATTAAAATCAGAAGACATATATTCCCCCCCTCAATCAGAACGGAGGGTGCCAATTTTACATGCTGACAGATTTTCAGCCAAAACCAAAAACCGTTTGAAGCACATGAACACTTCAAACTTTGCCTTCAATGGATATACCCATGCATGCCTGGAAAAATCATCGATGAAAGTCACGAAGTAAAGATAATTCCCAAAAGAAGGTGTCTCCATAGGACCACAGACATCACTATGTACAAGCTACAATTTATGAGTAGCCCGAACTGAACCATCTTTTGGAAAGGAGGAATGCTGCATTTTGCCCAAAATACAGCCTTCACAAACATGTTTTCCAGGTGCCTCAAGTTTGGGCAAAGAGGACACCATTTCATATTTCTGTTGGCGTAGCAAACTAGCAAAATTCAGATGACCAAAGTGTGCATGCCAAAGCTTTGCATCTGACATAGTCTGAGAATCATGTACTGCACATGCCAAATCATTTACAGATCTTTCATAGTCTATGAGCTTATACAGCCCACGACATAAAATGCCAGAAGCAATAATCACATCGCCATTTGATAGATCATGAATTGTACATTTGTCACCAACAAATTTCACAACCAAGCAAATCTTGGCAAATGCAAAAACTGATAACATATTTTTCTTGATCCCTAGCACAAACAAAGCATCTGACAAAGTGAAAGAACTACCATTAATAGTAGTCAAAATGATCTTACCAACTCCCATAACACGATAAGAGGAGTTGTTGGCGCATGTAACAGTATTCCTTGTAGGGGCAGGCTCGAGTGAAGAGAAGAAATTGCGCTACGAGGTAATATGTTTGGTCGCCCCACTATCAAATTACCAAACATCTGAGTCTACTATAGACATGCACCGCTCATGAGAAGATGGATCAAAATTGCAACAGTAGTAAATGCCCATTCTTCTTCATGCACAAGATTAGCAGACTCTATTTTTGGTGTAGAGGCCTCTGCAACAACCATTCCAGCCTCTTTCTTCTTTGCCTCTTTGGCAGTCAGTTTTGGACAGTTCTTTATGATATGATCATTTCCTTTATAGTACTTGGAAAACAATTTCTGCTTTTCTAATTTCTTCTCATCTTTGTCTTCCTTCTTCGAATGTGCAGAATTAGCAAATTTCTACTTACTAGTTGAAGAGCTCCATTTTCCTTTGCCCTTCTGAATAGCCAGGAAAGCTTGATCTGCAACATGCATATTGGACCTTAACTGCCTCGACTAATCTTCCTGCAGCAGAACAGATACTAACTCCTCAATGATAAGGCATTTGGATTGCCTTTCATCATCAACCGAAGAATAGAAGCAAAACTCTGTTACAATTCAGGAAGACCATTCAGAATGGTCTACACAAGTGAGCTATCTCGTATAACTTCAGTAGTAGAAATCAATTGTTCCTTCAAGTCTTTGATCTTTGTTAGAAAATTGTCCATAGAATCCTCTTCATTCATGTGCTCACTCTCCAACTGTTTTCGGAGGTATGCAACACGAGCCTCATTCCTAGCTTGGTACAATGTGGTAAGTGTATCCCAAGCATCCTTAGCTATTTTGCAAGAGCGAATGTGAGGAATAATGGCACGTTTGACAGACAAAGCTATCAATGCATGTGTATGAGCATCTCTTTCATCCCAACAAATCTGCTCTACAATAGGTGCAGCAAAAACCACAGCACGAATAGGAATATGTAGAATATCATCATCTTTGACACCTTCTGCATCAGCTTCAGTACCTCCAGTTGTAACAGTTGTAGGTGTGATAGGATGTTTTTCAACACCCTGCACAATGTTCCACAATCCTTTTGCAACCAATACATGTCACATCATATAAGCCCATAACGGGTACTTGGTACCATCCAACTTATCCTCAACAGCCAACATACGGAATACATCACTACTTTCAGCCA
>CM035420.1:93797063-93807063 GCA_020310875.1 Ceratopteris richardii
CTCTACCTGTCCTCGCATCTCATCGTCTTTTCGATTCATCCACCTACCGAGCTTGCTACTCAGCTTTGCATTCTCTTTTTCTATCTGTCTTGCTTTCTCATCGCTCTCTGCTTGGACACTTTTCATTCTTTCTAACTCCAGGTGGAACTCTTCCACTACCTTACCTGCTTGGTCATCATATCTACCAGTCATCTCTCGCAATTTCTCGCAATTTCTCGATCTCCTTTTCCATTCGGTCGACTCTCTATGCCAAGTCATCATCATGTTTAGGGGAATCCTCCTCGATCGCAACGTTATGGCAATCGGCTATCATCAAGCCGGTTCTTAGGTCTAAGACCACATTTTCATGCTCAGAGCTTGCAAGGCCTTCCCTCAAGCTTTTGTTCACTTTCAACTCCTTGTTTCTATTCTCAACAACTTGCAACTGTTCTACACATTTCGCGATGACCTCTCCTAACCTCGCTTGACTTTCCTCAAGCTTTTCTACCTTTGTCCTCTCGCTATCCCGCTCTACCCAAAGCAAATTGACTTGGCATTCCAGGCTCTTTATGATTTCTACCAAGTCTCGGTCATGAGATCCCGTGTCCTTGCTTTCACTTGCTCTCACGGTCTCTATCGACGAAGTAACTCCGCTCTTGTCAACCTCCACATATAGAGAAGATACACACCTATCAGGTCCATTTGTTGCAACCTTTCTGACATTCACTTCTTTTGAGCTACACATGTGCTCACATAACCGCTTTTTCCCACAGTCCTCACATGTGGGGACAAAATCCAACGGGGTGCATATGCGAGGGCAATATTTGGCTATATGCCCCACCTGCTCGCAACACCGGCATCTCACATAATTTGATATCGGGCCAAATCACCACCCTCGGTTCACATGATGTCTCATGGTCAGACCAGAATATATCCATCTCCTATTTTGTCCAGAATTCATTTGCCTCATGTTGGTCTTCTCAAAACCACATGCTTGCTTTTGTTGAGTCATTTCTTTAACGAAGATCAAAGCAGATTTGGGATCGACTTGGCTGTGCAACACGATTGGGGCACCAAGCGAACTCGTAGCACTCTCTATGAGATGTGCTAAGCCAATTCCCGGCAAACGCACCAAAATGTTTCGATTCTTAGTCCAAGGGAAAGATGCGCACTTAGGTTATAAAATTACTTGCAATTAACCTATTTGCCCTTTTCTAAGTCCACAATAAGGCATAAAGGACATTCTTTTCTTGGTTACACTTCTTGTCTCTTGCTCTTCCTCAATTGCTAACCCCTTCACTTCACTCTCTTTTTCTCACACTCTTCACACGTACACTTGTTTGCTCGCTCCTTCCCTTTCACTTTTCTATTCAATTCACTGGCCACTACTCCTGCTTTTTAATCCTCACCAACAGGGCCTTACTTCGCTTCTTCTCGGCCCAATACATGCTCCCTAGCGTTCCCTTGCATACACATGATGGATAATTGGTTAATCATAACTAACAACCATATAACATGAAAACACACCCGAAAAAATGCAAACCCATACAATCATGGGCAGCACTCGTTGCCCTTTTTCTTCATAACACATACGTATAGGGTTAGCAACACTCACACTCCCTTCTTATCCTATGCTTCTGCCTCAAACAATACGCATATCCTTAGCAGTATTAACCCATATGTTTGAATCTCACCCCTTTGGCATGCATGCATACTCTTTTGGTGCCCGCACTCAAGTGCTAGATCAACTCCATAGTAGGAACTTCATGGTTCTAAAGCATCAACCATTCTTACCCTTAGAGTTTCAATACACCAAGTTGATGCCTACCTTTGTTCTGAATTCGCAAGGCATTGAACAGTTCGACAAAAGCAGCACTTCCTTTTCATTCAGCTTTATCCTTCAATTATTGTAGGAGACGTCTAAGACATCGAGACAAAACACCCGGACGTGTGATATGGTTGCATACTGGAGGAAAATAAGGAGTAGCAGTTTTTTCGTTTTCTTTTTTAATCTCTAACCTCAAATCAACATGACTTAAGATCAAGGGTATGGATATGAGTTGTTTTGCAAAGTCCTTTGGATTGTCACACGCATTGATTCATCACAGCGATATGTGGAAACTATAATTTATGCATGAATCGAGAGGAGGTGTTTGGATAGTAACTGTTGTACATGACCAAATTCAACAACCAACAAAGCAAACTGTGCTGACCTCGCAAAATTTATCTGAGCTATGGCAAATCACCTAACGCTGTCATGAGATACTAACGTGACACAAAGAACCCTTCTCATGATGAATACAAGCACGTGCGTACTGAAATGGAACAAAAAGTATATGCAGACTTTCTCTGATGAACACTTTCAGCTTACATAAAATAGCAAAACATTAACAGATGACCACCAATTTATGCATGCGGTAATGGACAGTATGTGTCGATCAAATGTACGCTAACTTGTACATTGTCCCACAAAAACACTTACACACAATTCACTTCTAAAATAAAGCGAAACCTGAGATTTCCCGATTTGCAGTGAGCAGCTCTTATGTCCCTGCGCAGGCAATTCTTCCACAACGATGACCATCAACCACCTCTTGCCGGTTACCAAAAGCTTGATGAGGCTCGGATCCTATCCATGCGAGTATCTTTTACCTCTTGATTCCAGCTAATGAGGATTCCCGAGGAAGCGGAGGGTGAGCTAATCTGCAGCCAAATGGGAGTCTCCATGCCTTCTCTGAGCAGACTGAGCATGACAGATGCACTTGAACCCTGCAGTGCTGGCAGGAGTCTCCAATCCGATGTGTCCCCTAGCCTCCTTTCTTGAATTGTGTGACTGCAAAAGCAATAAGGGCCTCCCTGAATCCACCACAGTCGAGCACTTCCTCAGAAGCAAGGGTTTCCCGGGGATGCGATCAGCCTCCTCCCTTCTGCTATGCCTTTCCGTATTCAGAGTAGATGGTCGCTCCATAGTATAAAAAAAACAAAGCCTCCTCTCATGCAATGATAGTATCCCTTTCCTGTGTTATATACTTGACAAGCTTGGAAAAGACATCGGAATGAAGAAGGGCTCTATTAATCTCGTTGATAAATTCTTGAAGGGCTTTCTGTTATTCACTATGACATTCTTCACTTTCTGCAAAGTAGCAGATGACTTCTCAGTCATCTTTAAGAATGTGCTCTCCAATCGTCCATGACCATTTCTTATTGAATTCCTTTAACACCATCTGTTGGTATCTGTACTCAATGGAACAAGGCGCTTCACTCCCTTCAGAAAAATCTCCACCTGAAGGATCTAAATACCAACACAGAGCATACGGGCTTCAATAAATTCCGCTCCAGCTTCACTTCTCAGTTTCTCTTTAGCAAAATAAGAAAAACTTCTCTGGTAGCTACTTCAGAGAAACGCATGTGCCCTTTTCTTCTCCTTTACCCCTCTCGACGAGTGTCCCTTTGCATACGATTCCTAAGGAACTGATAAAGGATGGAGAACTTCCTGGCGACTGAACCCTTGCCCCTCTGTTGAGCGACCCCTCTCAGTTCTGCGCTTCAGGCGTTCACATAGCCATCATATCTATAACCTGCCATTCTCGAGGGAAGGTCGTGCAACAACATGTAAGCAGGACTCTTCATACTCCTGAATCCTCCTCAGATCAGCACACCAGCCCAGCAGAAGCCGCCCCCCCTTTTTTGGCAGAAGACGCACAGCCGCTGCCTTCTTTTTCCAAACACCTCGAGCAGAGAAACAAAAACGCTCCCGAAGAGAAGAGAACCCCCCCGTTGTCGCGTGATCCCTCCCCCTTTTTGTTCCAGCCACACACAATTTGACAAAAAAACCAAAGGGCTAGAACGCCCCCTTCTGTGCGGTTGCTGCCATCCAATTTGTGTGTAAAAAAAACAAAAGAAGATTCTACTTTCTGCACACAAAACAGAAAGCTACCAATTTGGTTTTTTATTCTCTGACAATTAAAACAGCCAGCCGTTGGGATGAGAACAAAGAAATGACTGAACATCTCCACATATCTGAATTCTTTTTCGGTGAGGTGTCAAAGATCAAATTCCAAAAATCGATCAAACGATTGTATTTGATGTTTGATAAGAAAGCATCCCCCCCTGAAACCAAGCTGCTTCTAATTTCCTCTACACGTCAGTATTTCCTATGTTCTTAGGAGGCTTCTCCATGCTCAATCCCTTTTCTCCACATCCCTGCAATCTGCAATAAGAAGATCCCACCATCATCGGAATCCTCCAAATCGAAACATTCTTCACAGTTTCTTCTTGTTCGAGTTCTTGTCCTTTCCCGTTCAAACAGCCCATGCTTGACTTCTCATTATAATTCATAATCGATAGCCCTGTTTTCCTTTACCAATATCTCCAAATGCTTCTCATCAATCATCAAATCCACTCTTCAAGTACCTGAAATCAAACGTATTTTCGTGCCAAATAGAACCACATTAGTGCATCAAAACCAACTATTTTCTGAGCTAACACTGTATGTCTATCTATCTGTCTATCTATCTATCTGTCTGTCTATCTGTCTATCTGTCTGTCTATCTGTCTGTCTATCTGTCTCTCTATCTCTCTGTCTATCTATCTATCTATCTATCTATCTATCTATCTATCTATCTATCTATCTATCTATCTATCTATCTATCTATCTATCTATCTATCTATCTATCTATCTATCTATCTATCTGTCTGTCTATATATCTATCTATCTATCTATCTATCTATCTATCTATCTATCTATCTATCATTTATCTATCTATCTTTCTATCTACCTACCTATCTATGTATGTATGTATGTATGTATGTATCTATCTATATGTCTATCTATCTATCTATCTATCTATCTATCTATCTATCTATCTATCTATCTATCTATCTATCTATCTATCTATCTATCTATCTATCTATCTATCTATCTATCTATCTATCTATCTATCTATCTGTCTGTCTATCTATCTATATATCTAGCTATGTATCTATTGATGGAGAGTGTTAATCTCCAAAAGGAGTCGTTATCCTTGATGTTAGAGCACGTGTATATCAAGCACAACTCAAAACTTCAACCAATTTTGGAAGACCAATGCAAAATTATCAAACTTTCAACTAAGTGTGAAGAAACTAATTATTTAGAAAAGTCTGCTGCACTTAATTCTTTCATTGACTTACCAAATGTGTAAAGTTTTCAATGAAACTTTATACAAGGTATCTTGTAAAGTTTGTGCACGGTCTCCAAGTTAGATCTCTCTAGAAGATTCATTAGATCATGAGATTTGCACCAAACAATGTACCTATGTCTGATATTTTTCTTTTGTATAGTCGACTTTGACACCTGCAACTTCTAATGCATGATTCTCCCAAACTACACCCCGTTTATTCAAATGCTTTTAGCCACAAGTAGATTACCTTTCAACTCAAAGAATGATTGCTTACTTGCTCAAAACTTTAAACTATAGAGGGAGATTTGATCAAAACATTGACCATCGAGATTGCACTTGTTCCTCTCTTCACTTTTTCACATTTACACATATAAATGTTCCTACTTAAACTTCTCTCACCCTAATAACAATTAAACTCTCAAACCTTGTAACTTGTACAGAGGTCACTCAAATATAGAATTAGACTTGTACAAAAGCATTCATCAAGAAGATAAGCATAGGAGGAGCACTGAGCAAAAGATCGAGGTGCAACTTTCTTCTATTCTGAGAAAATATACATCTGATGGATGGATTACTTCTTCTTACTTTCTAAGTCTTCTAATGACTTCTAATTCTTGTCATACATCATCTCCACTACTATTAGTACATCTATATAGTTATATAGATGTTTACATCACGATTCATCATAGATGCAAAGTTTTTATGAACTAATTACAAGATTCATATACATTTATATACAAGTCTTCATCTTCTGACCATGCACTAAATTTCAAGCCTCATATGTTGATCTTTGCTTCATTCTTTGACTTTAAATCTTTGTTCAAATCATCAATTGATGATTGTCTTGGACTAACAGCTCCGCTCAATCATCAATTGTGATTTTCTCCATCTTCTTTATACCTGCCATGTCTTTGAACCTCTGCAACTTAGGTCCATCCAAGCTTTTGGTTAACATGTCTACAATTTGATCTTTTGTTGAAGTATGTATGACTTCAATTTCTTTGTCAATCACCTTCTCCCTCAAGAAATGATATTGAATCTCAATATGTTTAGTCTTGGCATGAAACACGGGGTTAGAAGCTAGATACAATGAACTCATAGTATCTCCATGAATAGTGGGTGTACTCTAAATGATGTCAAACTCTTCATGAGAGTCTTCAACCATATAACCTCCTTTGCATCTTCAACCATACCTTTATACTATGCTTCTATGGATGACAAAGCAACTGTATGTTGCTTCTTAGAACATCAAGGGATTAACTTATCTCCCACATAACATAAATACCCATAAGTTGATCTCCTATTATGAGGATTACCTGCCCAATCTATATCATTATATATCTTGATGTTTGTATCTGATGTGAATCTGTAATACAAACCTTCTTTGAGTGTACATTTAATGTGTCTTAGCGCCCTTTGTCCTACAATCCAATGTTCTTTCCTAGGATAATGCATGAATTGAGATAATAGTCCAACTGCATATGACAAATCAGGTCTAGTTAATGTAGCATAGATTAGACTACCCACTAGACTTTGATATAGTTTCATGTCCTTGAATTCTTCTCCTCCATATCTGCTCATTTTATGATTCACCTCCATTGGAGTAGGTGCTACCCTGCAATCTTCCATTTTAAACTTGATTAGCAAGTTCTTCTTCAAATACCTTTCTTGAGTCACATACACTCCATGTTGAGTATATGAAATCTCCATGCCCAAGAAATATGACAAATCTCCCAAGTCACTGATCTTGAACTCTTTCTCCATTTTCTTCTTAAGACTTTGTATTTCCTTCGCATTTGTACTTGTAAGAGTTATTTCATCAACATATATGCACATGTAAATGAATCCATCATCACTTGTTTTAACAAGCAAGCTACTATCTGCCTTAGGCACTTGGAAACCAAGCTCTTTCAAGAACTTCACAAGTCTAGAATTCCATGCCCTTGGGGCTTACTTCAAACCATACAAAGCTCTCTTGAGCTTACATACATACACTAGATACCTTTTATCCTTGAAACCTTCTGGTTGCTCCATAAAAACATCATCTAAAATGTAACCATTTAGAAAAGCATTCTTCACATCTAATTGACATAGCTTCCAACCTTTACATGTAGCAATAGCTATGAGTGCCCTTATAGTTATCATCTTTGCCACAGGACTATAAGTCTTATCATAATCTATACCATATGTCTGAGCATACCCTTTCACAACAATTATAGCTTTATATCTAGACACACTTCCATCTGCATACCTCTTTGTCTTGTAGACCCATTTGCATCCAATGATCTTCTGATTATTTGGTTTAGGAACCAAATCCTATGTCTCATTCTCTATCAATGCATCCTACTCATCCTGCATAGCTTTCTCCCGATTTTGCTTACCTTTTGCCTCTTCATATGTGGAAGGGTCTTCCTCTGCTTTCACAATATAAGCAGAATCTTTAGTGGTCAAAAATGAAGTATCATAGCTATACCTTGTAGGTTGCCATTTGTGCCTTGATGATCTTCTGAGTTCTCCACTTTGTGAAGTTTCTGGTTCGTCACATTCTAGATCAAACCTTGGCATTTCTTCAACTTCAATGAGTGCTTCATTGTTCTCTTCTTCATCAAATATTTAAACCTTTGATTTACCTTTCTTCTAGTTCAATGTTTCTTCATCACTTGCATGAATATTTATTGTACCTACATACCAAGTACCTTGGTCATCAAATGTAACATCCTTTGACACAAGAAATTGCTTTGTGGATGGACTCCACAACCTATAACCCATGTGCTTATCATCATAACCAATGAACACATACTTTTCAGCTTTAGGTTCCAATTTATGCCTCAACTAAGATGGCACATATGCATAATCCAAACATCCAAACACTTTGCAATAATTTAAGGTAGATCTCTTACCCCACCAAGCTTCATATGGTGTCATACCCTGCAAAGCTTTACATGGTAGCCTATTAACCAAGTATGTGGCTATATTTACAGCCTCAGCCCACAAATAATTAGGGCAATTTTTCTCCTCTTGCAAAATCAACAAGAATTATATTCCTCCTTTCTGCTACACCATTTTGTTTAGGAGAGTACATGCAAGTAACTTCCCTTTTTATACCTGCATTCCATAAGTAATCACTGAACTCATTAGAGAAATACTCTCCCCCTCCATCTGACCTTAATCTCTTCAATTTTTGTCTTGAAACTCTTTCTGCATACACATGATAATGTTTAAATGTATTGAACACCTCTGATTTATCTTCGATAACATATATGGTGATGCACCTGGTAGCATCATCAATGTAAATCACATAATATCTTGAACCATTAATGCTAAACTCCTTTGATGGTCCCCACATATCCGTATGCACCAATTCAAGTTTCTCTGAATACATGAAACCATGCTTATTATATGATTGCTTATGAGCCTTACCTAATTGACATGCTTCACATCTGTATGTCATGTGTTGACCTGCAACATTAGGTAATCCAAGCACTGAACCATTGTTAATCATATCGTTAATACCTCTTTCATTAAAATGTCCAAGCCTTTTATGCCAAAGATCTAACTCAGAGATCTTATATCCTCCATAAGTGAACAAGGCATGACCAACATTGCCTTGAATCCTCAATATGAATAGCCTTCCTTCTTTCTTTCCGGAAACAATTTGTTTATACCCATTGCTAGGATCTTCCACAAAAACTCCATCATTAGTGAACCTTACTTCATAACCTTGCTCTACAATTTTCCCTACACTTATCAGATTCTTTGGGAATGTAGGAACATACAAAACCTTACTCAGAAGAGTGCTTCCATCCTTGGCCTTTACTGCTCCAATGGACTTCACATTATGCTTTGTATTATCACCTGTTTGAACTACATGATTACTCGCCTTATTCTCCCAGTCAGTCATCAAAGCTATATTGCCACTCAGGTGATTGCTACACCCTGAGTCAATGTAGAAGACTCTTTGATCTTCACTTTGTCTTTCACAAGTTGCATTCATAATTAAGGTTGAATCCTCTTGTTCATTTGAAACATAGTTGTAGTAGGTATTATTGTACGATTGACTTTGAAAGCCTCTACCCACATTTCTTCCAAAGTAACCTCTACTACCTCTACCTCTAAAATTACCTCTCTAATTTCTATTACCTCTTCCTCTTGAATTAAAGTTATGATTATATCCTCCACCGTTCTCATTATTATGCCAACATTCATGAGCTAAATGATTAGTCTTACTACAAATCCAACGAGCTTTGACACCATCTTTATTGCTTTTGCCTCTTGCTCTTCCTTGGCTACCTCCTCTTTCTCTTAGGAAGTTATCTTGACTAGTGATTCCTTCATCTTCATTCAATTGTTGGTTGCCTTTGTTAATCTTCTTCTTGTCCTTTGAATACATTGATTGACCTGTACTCTTATCAACATCACCTTTGACATCCTGCTCAAAGGTTAGCATATGTCCTAGCAACTGATTCAAATCAAGAGTGAAATGATCTAATGACAATTTTGTGGATAGAATGAATGGCTTCCACTTATCATCTCCTCTCAAACCGGTGAGAATTTGTCTTACCAATTTGTCCTCTTCAATATCTTCATCAACTCCTCCTAATGCATCTACAATGTCCTTCATCCTTGCTACATAATCAGAAATAGATTGAGAAGCTTTCTTTTTGAATGTGGTGAATTTTTCCCACAAAGATGCCTTCCTTGAATTTGTAGTGTTTTGGAAATGCTCCTCCAAAGCATTCCATATGTCACTTGCACTTTCAAGACCTCTTATATGAGGTACCAAGTAATCATTGACCCCCATGTAGATAATGCTCCTTGCTTGAGCATCCTTCTTCATCCATGTCTTTAAATCTGATAGC
>CM035420.1:93822063-93894563 GCA_020310875.1 Ceratopteris richardii
ACTAGTATAGGTTTTAGATCCAATCTCGTCAGTCCCATGATAGTGTCAAGTAATTTGTAGGAGTCTAAAATTGCAAAAATTTTGAGCTTCGAGAGCATATATTTGGCTCCATCGAGCTTTCCTTTAGTGAATGCAAGTGGACAAATATAAATAGGATTAGCATTAACATTAACATTAACTGGAGCACCAATACTAGTGTTTGATGATGAAGCCATCATGTAATCACTCAAATAATCTAATGGTATTCTTGTGTGCTGGTAGGCTAAAATAGTGATACTTCTCAAGCTATTCAAACCTTATGGAACTGATACCATGTAAGACAATAGTTATGTAATATAACACACGATTAGTATTAGAGAAGATAATAGACATAGTAGAATCTCAACATTTTTCTATTAAGAGCAAGTACAAAGATGATGGGATTCTCAACTCATACACTCTCAAGGTAGAGCTTAAATGGTGATCTAGAATAGATAGGGAGTTACAGGGTAGAGATATGTTGGCTCAATTCAATATATGGGGTAGTGCAGAGGCCATGTATAGATAGGCTAATGGGTGGCCTTCCGCAGACGGCTATACATGGGTGGTAGAACATGGGCACCCAATACCTATGTACTACCCATATAGGGCTTAGGTCGATTCAACCAACCTAACAAATATAAATTATTTTAGACTTTGATAGAGAATATTCTATGGAATATTCTCTATGCCGCTAGCCCCCTTGAACCCCCTAGCCCTGGCTGGGACCCCACAATTGGGGAGAGTGGTAATTCTGTTTCCATACAATACTTTACATGGTCCAATTTGACCTTTATCCAACATGCAAGTTGGGATTCCCATTAATTGAGTAATGCACACTTTGCTTCTCCTCATACTAGGGGCCTTATAGAATGTGCATTAGTACATAAAATCATGGGGGTAGACATTGATCATATACTAACATGCTCTAGATGACAAGAAGGGGAAAGGTTGACCACATGCAGAAGAGGAAAGAGAGGATTTGAAAGAAAAAAGCAATCACATAAGAGAGGTCATTCATGTATGTGAAAGAAGTAACTAATCATATATTTTTAATAAAGGAGATGTTGCTCATCTGATAGGAGGAAAGCCAACATTAGTCATTGAGAGGAACAAAGGAATTAGAAATAGAAGGGAAAAAGTGAAGGACAAGGCACAACTTGAGTTGTAGAATGGGAAGAGACACAAATCTGGAAGGTTTTGATGATGTAGGATCACTCTCAAAAGCTTTGCTTGAATGTTCTACCCTCAACACCATAAATTTGTTGGAACCGGACTATGTACGACAATCAATTGTTGAAGGAAGTTTTAGAAGCTCAACTCAAATAGGAATTGCAAGGTTGAAGAAGATAAACATATGCGAAAGATCTGAGCAAGTCAGCCATGTGCACTCAATACAACCTTGCTTCAACTTGAAAGAAAATCGTGAAAGATCAAGGTTTGTTGTTATAGTATAAAGACTCAAAGGTCCAAGATTGTTCGTTAATCTTCTTGAGAAGTGTGGGCTACAAAGAAGGAAGAGCATGTTGCAAGTTCTTCACAAGAGTTTTGGTGCATCAATGGGAAGCGGAACACCTATTGAAGAATTCATCAATGGGAAGAAAATTGGAAGATGTGCAACTACCATGGAAGGACAACTTGTTCTTGAAAGTCATAAAAAAGGGATAGAATCAGCATATGACATCAGCTACAACTTATAACATCAAAGAATTACTACTAACATTTTGAATCTGCTACTACTAGGATTTTGAGAGTGGCTGATATATTTGTAGACGAAGTTGTTCTCTCAAGTCTTTAGGGATGGAATGAAGAGAGATGGTTAAATTGTTTGAATAGAATTTCCTCTCAAGGACCTTCTTTTTCTTCATCCATTTGATGAAGCATTGTTTGCACATCTTCCAATTCTCTTTCATACATTAGGAATGAAATGAATTCTTCAACAGGTGTTCCCTTCCATTTGATGTGTCAAAGTTCTTTGTAGAGAACTTGCAACAAGCTCTCCACTCTATAGCTCACACTTCTCAATAAGATTAATTATCAATCTTGGACCTTTGAATCTTTATAGGGTAGCAGCAGACCTCGATCTTTTGAGGCATTCTTCAAACTGAGGCAAGGTCGTATTCAACACACATGGCTTACTTGTTCAGATCTTCAACACATGTTTATCTTCCTCAACAGAAAGAACTTTGAAGACAAATTCTACGCATCAAGGAATACATGATTTTCCAACGAATGATTTGATCAAAAGAGAAAAGTCTGCCATATCTCCTCTGCTATTCCTATTTGATTTGAGCTTCCAAAACCTCCTTTCACAATTGATTCCATCATATTATTCATGTACAGATCTTTTTATCGTCTTACATGTGTAAAGCTCTAGGCCTTTACAATGGTAAATTTAAAAATTACAATAAATGAGCATAAGTAAAAGAACTGTCCAATGGATATTCTTTCTACATAATCCAAGCCATAGCTTTTGATGTCGAGCAAATCCACCTCAAGCATAGTGTAAGCTTGATGTTCCAACAGCTAGTAGATACATCCATATGAATTGAGCATCAACTACATCTTCTTGACCTTGGTCTTCAGGCTAGATGTCTATTTTGATGGGTTCTAAAATATCCTAGGCTCAAGATCCTCTCTTGATCTCCTACTAGTTACCTCATATTCATCCAATCTTCAATGGCCTAAGTTAGGTATTTTCGTTGATGATTCATTGCTTAATTTTAACTTCATCTCTAGATCAAACTTTTACAAATCCTATTGTTGAACACATAAAAGATAAATGTTTTTAATCATAACATTTTTATTCTTGTTTATATACATTTATCAACATATACATACATACATATATACAATGTTCAGTTTCAAAGTTTCATTCACATTTCTTCTTCTTCTTATTCTTCTTGATTTTTTTAGTAATTTCCTTAGCTTATTAATCTAATTCTTCATCTCCCATTAACTTGTAACTTTCATTTTCTCTCTTGTTAAAAGTTTTTACCCACTTTCTATAAAAATACACTTTAAAATTAGTGTTATATAGCTCTCTTAAAAGATAAGTATTATTATTATTAACTTTATGTACAATGTATGGACCAAACCAATGTTTTATGAACTTTCGCCTTGTATTTTGTATGGAATGAGCTATCATATACTAGGACCCAATCATCTTTTTGTATCTCTTTTTGGTTCAGTCTATATCACTTAAAGCTTTCCTTAGATAGACACCTTGAGCTCTTGAAAATTTATAGAATAGCTCCCTCTTGATATGAGCTACCTCCAATAAGCTTTTGTTGATGCAAATCTTCAACCACTAGCTCCAAGAGGTCTTCTTCCTGTATTGGATGTCTCCAAGATGCGAAAATTCTCTGATACCACTGATGGGGGAAGTATCTCAACCCTTATGCAATGATAAAGTGTGAATGACCTCTAGGTACCCTTCTTTGACCTCTCCACACCAAAAAGGATCTTTTGCAAAGCATGTGCAGAGAACTCTAGTGAGATTTTATGGACCTGTAATAGACACCAAGAGCTTTGAAAACAAATTTCAATCAAAATGGATACTTACACAAAGAGAAACAATGTACACATGATGAGCTAGTTGAATGCTCACAACATCTAGTCAAACAGAGACCTCACATCACTCCAGCAAAGTTTTCTTAGAGATTATACAAAGAACGTATCTCAAAATTAGACTAACTTTTGAGCACTCTAATAGCTACCCAATGACACCAAAAAATCATAGCAAATGGATAAATAGAGAAGGGGAAGCAGCCCTTACAACACAAAACAAAATAGTTCCAACAAAGTATACACATAGAGAGAGAGATAGCAATCACCCAACTTCACTAAAATGTATGTTTCTCCCAGACTACTTAGAGAATGCTCTAAAGAATTAATGAGCATAAAATAGACTCTAATAACTATCCAATGAGATAAGACATACATCAAATGGATACATAAGGAGGGAGAACCAATGCTAACAACTCAAGGGCAGAGAGTTACAATGTTGCCTTGGTAGACAAATAGATAAGCCTACTCAAAGAAAACAAACAAGCAAGCAAGGGGCTTGCTTATTAAAACTCCAGCACTTAGTGCTCACTTTAGATGAGCTAAAACTCCAAGAATATGGCTCAAAAGAAGTCGGATACATGCTCCTTTTATATTGAGAAGTGTGCCCCTAAAATCTAGGAACTACCTTTCCAAATCAGCCTTCTAACTTGGAGGACTTAGTTGAGATGACTTGTGGAGTTGTTGAGTGACTTTTTTTATGAAATCTTGTGGCTTTTGGCTTCCTTTGATTGCTCGACATGTCCGTGATTGATTTCCCATGCATTTTTGGCTTGAAGCTTGACTTTTAACATCTTGAACTTTGGTAATCCCATTCACAAGCTCCTTTGAGTACATCAAATTCAGTCTCTACAAATTTGCATGTCCAATTCATTTGTGTCATATCTCTTTGTTAGCAATAACACGTGCACATTTTGCAAATATTGTTGCATACATTTCAAAAATTTTCACAATCAGGGTAAACATCCTAGCCACTTTGTTCCCTTTGGAGATTAATCTTCCATCCTTCTTGTACTCTTGTACCTATAAACCATCAAAATTGAACCCAACTTGTATTCTCTAGTCAAACATTTTTCCAATAGAAACTATGTTCTTTGTTATATTAGGAAACTGAAATACACCAATACGAAGTTTTACCTTCTATTCTCCATGTACAGTGTGATGTTCTTGTATGCTTGATAAGATGTGATGTATCATCACTTGTTTCAAAAAATCTAGGAACTACCAATTTTTGTATACTACTAAACCATTCTGCATCGTTGGTCATGTGATTTGAAGCACTTGAATCAACTTACCAGATATTAACATTTGATTTTGAAACATTATTAGATAGTGTGTTCATCATATGATGCTAGACCTTCAACAACTGCTTTGAATCATCTGCACTTGTGGATGCATAATTTTTTTGTTATTTTTTTGCTATTTTGATTATTAAACCTACAATCACGTTCAAACTGACCATGCTTACCACAATTTCAATATCCCTTACCTTCATTATCTAAACCATTCATTTGCAAATTTCTATGACCTCTTTGGTTCCCATGTTTTGAAATTTTTCCCTACCACTTAAATTAGTGTATTGTTGACCTTGGTCTTGGTTATTGTTTCCTCTTCCACTTTTGAAGCCTCTACCTAAGTCTGTTCCTCTGCTAGACTAGAATACCTACTCAAAACCAAATTTTTCTTGGGATTTTGAGTCTTCACCAAGGGTATTTTCTTCAATTATCAACATGGGCATAAGATAAACAAATTTTCCATACTTTCCCTAGTGTGAATAGAAGTTCTAAACTTCTTATATGCAACTCCTAAACCACAAAGGCACACTTCAACCTTATCATCATCATCTACATTGACATCAACATATGCAAGTGACTCACATATACTTTTGAATTTTAAGGTGTAGTCACTTACCGATATTCTCTTTTTTCTCTAGTGGAAGCAACTCATTCTTGAGTTTCAATTTTCATGGCTTTGTATTGGTCTCATACAATGTGACCAAACTATTCAAAACCTCTTTAAATTTGGAGTTTTTGCATCATGTATGTGCCAAATCATGCTATCTTGTATGCTAAGAGATAGCCAATACATTGCCTTTTGTGCTCCTTGATTCCATTCTTCATATGCTCTTAACTGATTCACAGTCGGATTCCTCTCTCCTAACTGTGGGGGTTTTCATTTTCTCTTATGGTGTACTTTAGATAGCCTTTTCCCGTTAAGATATTCTTGATTTTGTATCTCCAAGAATGAAAGTGGTTCTTGTCCAAATTATTTCTCATATAGTGACTCATTCCATAAGCATGTGCCATTTCTACAACAATTTACAATACTATGAAAACACTAGAAACAATACTACTACTTGAACAATGTCACACAATGACTTGAGATTTCATACTCAAAAAAACATAGTTTTTGTCTATCATCAACAGTACATGGAATTGCTTGCAATTTTGGATTTGAAGCATTTGGGAGATGCATCAAAGAAATCAATTTACATTTTTGCAAAATGACTTGTTTTTTTGTGCACTCCACCCTTTGGGCTCAAAATGGACGTCGAAATAGCTTTGACCTAGAAATATAAGCAAAACAAACAATCCTAAAGGGATAACTTCTCAAAATAATTTGGCTTCTTCTACTTGCACACCAATGTTTGTAGCAATTTGAGATCCTTTTTGCAACCCAAGTTCTCCATGCCTTCTCAAGGACTCTACACAATTGGCCTTCTACATGAGTTCTCTATAGCCACACTATTCCTTCAAGTTTCTAAACAAACATGATCTCTCACCATCAGCATGTGGCCAGCCAATGTTTTCGAGTCTTTAAAAGATCCTCAACATTTTCTCTGAACATGTGCCTTTTTAAGTTCACATGGGGCAAAAACACAGAGGCAGTGGCTGTCCTCCATCTTTCTATTTGCACGAATCCATAGAGGATGAGATGTTGATTGAGGGATTACCCTTCAAAGTTTGAAGGTGGTATTCCCCCTCTTTAGGACAAGAAATGAAAATGAACTCAGCTAACATGTCATAACCATTACCCATGCCGAACATTAAACATATAAGAGTACATGATCTCTCTTTCTCTCTCTCATGTGCTTCCAAGTTCTATGCAATTGCATAAAATAACCACATTTTGAGTGACCAGGCGAGTGTGTGAATGGATGCGAACACCCATGTTTGTGCATGTGTGTACGTGTGTGTGTGAGTGTGTATGTGTATGGGTGAATAAGATTGAGATAGAGAGATGACGATACTGTGTGTACCTGTGTGTGTGTGTGTATTGCTCTTTGCAGTATCTCCCATACCGAAAGAGAATTTCCCATGTCACAGTCTCTCTTAAGCATCGTGAGTATTGCTCTTTGCAGTATTTCCCATACCAAAAGAGAATTTGCACCTGATAGAAAGATGAATCAAGAGAACTTATGACAACAGTTTTCAACGTTAATATACATATACAATGGATAAAGGAAAATTTCAATAGAGAGAAGAGATTAGATTGATAGCGCGATTGTACTAAAAGTTTACAAAATAGAACTTACAAAATTAATTCATCCCATGCTTCATAATGTCTGTCAATCCTGGATTATCATATGTCAAAAATATCAGTGGTGCAATGGAGGTACGACAATTGTGTTGTTTTTGAACTGAGAGCCAACAATTTCATTACTGTAATTCATCATTGATGATCATCTGTGTCTGGTGAATTGCAAGATATGATGCCAACAACATGCAAGAAAACGAGAGAGCATCCTATCTTAGTGAGGTTAGATCAGTGAAGAGTTGTCTGGTAGAAGAACATTGTCTATTGATTCACTGCAATAATTCCTGCCGAGCATTCTTCTCCATAACAAAAAACTTTCGGTGCTTGCCCCAAAAAACTTGTCGCACCATAATGGATGAACTGAGTTGAATACACAGAACCTAGGCCAATGCCGCACTTATCTAATTGCATGAGTATCATACCAACAATTGTTATCAATGACCTATTAAAGGAGAAAGCCTTATTTCTCACCTGATCAACTCTTCGAAATCAGGGCGAATCCTTCTCTTAGACCGAAGAGCACTCATACGCTACACAATGAAATGCAGCTACCAATTCAAAGATTCAAATCCTACTATGGCAATACATGCAACATACACAATTAGGGTTTGGCAAAACTTTGGCTATTTCTATGTTAACAATTATAGAAAACAAAATTTATACTTCTCTTAAATTCGCCATTGGGCTAATTTTTTCCCTTAAATTTTCCCTTGATCCTCGATCATCGCATGTTGAGCTTGATATCTCAACACTCCCCCTCAAGCTCAACATCGTGTCTTCTAATCCAAGCATTTTCTGAAACTTCTTCAGCTTCTCTACTCCAAGTGCTTTAGTAAAAATATTAGCAACCTGCTCATCTATCCTCACATAAACAAGGTCCATATCACCTGCTAATACCTTCTCTCTGATGAAGTGATAATGTACCTTGATATGCTTTGTTCTAGCATGAAAAATAGGATTTCATGCTGAATGCTGCTAAGATTATCACAATATATGATTATGTATAGTCTTTCATTGAGTAGCTCCCGTACAACTTTGTTTTGAACTCCTCTGATCAAAGGAACTTCAATCCATAAAAAAGTTTAAAAGAAAACATAAGATGGATTTTTCTTCTAAGACATAGAAGAAGTATCTCTCTCATACTCTAAGATTATAGAAATACATTCATACAATGGTCTACCCTTTAAGAATAAAACCAAGGTCTTAGTAGTGAATTTGATGTTGTACCAAAATGCATCATGTTGCATCTAAGTTTGCTATAGAAAACATTCATAGTTTTTAAAAAGAACATTTTGTAGATCAAATAGAAACAAACACACAAAATCATGGATCTACATTCTCCTTCAACACTTTCAAATGCACTTGCCTAGAGAGGAACAAGTCATATACCTAAACACTTGATACATTCTTCCAATATTATTATACACTCTTGTTAATATGCATTGAGTGTTCAAGCCTTCCATTAAAATGTTAGTATTCACACACACCTTATGATCATCTTACCATGCACTTTTCACATGTTGATGCTTGAGAAATAATTCTGATAAGCATAGTTGTGGGAGGATTACATGTATAAATGAATAGAATTAGACATGACAGTGGCAAAAATAGATGTAGAATCTAGTAAATCACACATAATTTTAAATAACAAATGTTTCAAGAAGTTTGAACTAAGAGGCGGCACCTTGAGCTTCTCTTAATAGGAAAACTATATTGCAGCAAGGCCCAACACTTTCCAATCATCTCAGTTTCACTTAAGCATATATCTCAATAACAAGACTTCAATAAAGATTATTTTTCCTTATAGAAGAATATACATTCTATGGCATTAGCAAGCACTTGAAGTGGGCTTCCATTTTATACATAGCAAATGTCATTCATCAAACACAAGCAAATAAGAAACTTCCAAGGAGCCCAAACTCTGATGTGGTGCCCTATAAATAGGCAGACTACGCTACAACCAAGGTCAAAACTTTATAACCATGTCAGTATCCCACATCACCATGTACAAGAATATGTTATTGGCTAACACATCAACGCAAACTTCCCATTATGATTGCCATGCATCAATTTAAAATTGGAATAAATATGCAGCTGCTAAAGGAGCCCACACTCATAAACATTCAAGAAAGATACGGAGGTCTTTCTCAAATGAACCAATAGTTGCACACACAAGAAAGCTCTCTTCATCTAATAATTGAAAGCTCTCTTCATCTAATAATTGATAACAACAATAATCAATATAAGTTATAAAATTTTGCGTTTGTAGATTGTTATACAATAAGAAACAATTCCTTCAATGAAGGTTTTGGACTACCAAACTTACATTATACATAGTTTCAAAGATTTTAAGGCTTGAGGCTCTTGCTTTTGGTGAGTCAGGTAAACCTACCATCATGTGTGTTTTGGGAAACATAAAGACTCACCCCATTCCTGTGAAAAGTTTTTGTTACTCAAGGTAGGTCAATTCGAGTACAAAGGTGCATTTCTGCCAAAAATGAATGCTTCACTACTCTGTGAAAAATGGAAAAAAGGTTAGTATGGAAACTTTTTCCAAGTGGCAATTTAAGTCAAAACTCCAAAACCCTGAATACATCAATTACCTTGAAGATGCAACATAATACATAGTCATGAGTATGCACAAATATTTAGACCTAGTAGAGTTTGGAAAATGAGAAAGAACTATTTGATTAACCTCATCATTTTGGTGACTTCTGCAAAACATATTGAGAAAAATTTAGCATTTTCTGAAGTCTGCATGCCTGGCTTCATGTTAACATGATGTGCACATGGCAAGATAGCTTAATACCACCGTTGTGTCTATGAGTAACACATCATCAACCGAACATAGTGCAAGTTATTTCTCATACATCAATCTTCATATTTACTCAATATCAAACCACTATTGTTAAAGTGATGGAAGTTGTGTGGGCGTGATGCTTCAACCTTTGTGGATGATGACTTCTCTTGAAGAACTCGGGTTACTCTCTCATCCATTCTGTGCAAAGCATCAATCCCTTGGTGAAGATAGGGAGGTTCTCTTTCTCTAAGTGATTGTGAGCTCCCTGACATAAAATACCTATTACTAGTAGGGGCATAAATCTATCGCACTAGTCCATTTTTAGCAGTTACACCCCAATGAGGTCCATTCATAGTAACATGTAGGGATGCAGGGAGCCCATGTCTAACAAGTGGCCTTCCTGCCCTCTTGGTGGGTACATTTGTATGATAACCCATGCTTGCATATAAACTGACATTGTGGGAAGACCCTAGAGCTCCTGTTGGGGGGGGGGGGGGGGGGGGGGGGGGGTTTGCAAATCCAAGCAACACACCTATTGACCTAGTTGGAAGTATACCACTATGATTATGATAAAATGACCATGGTGATATAGGAGCACTCATTGATGGAAATATTCTTGGATGAGGTGGTCCATGTCATTCCCTAAGATGTTTATAGTCAAATATGCCATCATCAAATGGTAAAAATGCCTAGAAGTAAGCTAATGCAATTTCAATCCTAAACCTACCTCATATTCATATATTGAGGACCACCTCCAAAGCCTCTTGAGCTGCTCCCAATATCATGTCTTGCGCTCCTCTCTCCAACATCCTGTGAACATCATAATGTAAATGTGCATGGATTTATTCACATTGTAGAGCATCCAATATGAGGAAATCTAGAATATTCAAGGCATGTGGTATCAGCTCAAGGCCATCATTAAGTATTTGTTTGAAGGATGCTCTAATAACGATGATGCTGAAGGACACTCTATTTGGTTCTTTTGAAGGCAACACCTAATAAAATCCTCTCCTTTAGGTGAGAGTTCCTCTAGAATTGGAGATGTGTCTACTCTGGTAACTTTGAACATTGTTGCTACCTCTCCCTCCTCACATAGTTGTTTAGACTAGTACAAATAAGGATGACATGCTTAACATCCCACTAAAGAATTCATTGGCTGAAGCATCTTTTTTAGACATGATCAAAAGAATTATGTGTATAAGCAAATCTCATCCTTTCCCACAAACAACCCAACATATTCAAAATGATCAAATGATTTCCCAAGGTTCCAATACTATCTCTTTGCAATACTTCTAGCATTCATAGCATGCCCTCGAATCACCCTTGTCACCTTTTCACATCATGTATACACTCTGACATTCAACAACACTACATGGAGCCTGAACTAATGCCATCAACATTATCTTTGATTACAAAAGGCTACATCAAACACTCTAGTTCCAAAGAAAGCACATCAAACACATTCTAACAAGGGCAATACTTGTAACCATGTCAACAAAGATTCTAATACCTCCTACATTGGTGAAAGTTCTCTTGCAAGCAATTATCATTGTCACTACAATATGAAGCTTGGCATTTAATAAATTATCTAGCAAAGAATCTTCAACTCTTTATGGGATGGAGATGCAAGGCCATGGTATATTCAAGTAGTATAAGAGTCCATAGATATTCTAAACTTAATGCAACTTTATCCTATTATACAAACTTTGTTTGATAAAATAAAACAAAAATTGTAATAACTATAGCCAAATATGATCAAGTTGGAATCTAGTCTACGATGGCAAATATTTGCGCTCATGATTGTTCATTATTTTCAATATAGTAGGATATCAAAGTTTTGATCTTTCCACAATAGAATTACTCATGCAAACAAAATTTCCTAACAAAATTAAATATTCTAGAATATCTATCATAACTAAAAAAAATTATGCCTCTTTGTTGGAACTGAAGGACTCACAAGGCAAGGAAGCTCACGAAGGGAGTCAGAGAGGAGAGAAGGCACAAGCAGACAGGGTAGTCAACGACGATTTGGCAAGTAGGCCAATATTTTTTCAGGACACTAAAGCATATCGAAGAGGTGGACACACAAGGAGAAGGAGCAAGTAGGGAGCTCGAAGATATGTATGTCAAATCGTTAGAAGAAATCCCTACAACAATAGTGATTTTCATCACTAAGAGCCATTGTAGATACCATTTCATATTTTTGTAGCTCCATTTTGTGCAAGCCAAGGAGTCCTTGAGCTTGAGGAGCATTCGGAGTAGCTACCTACCAATTTTCATAATTTTTAGACTTCGTTTGAGTCTTCAAATAGGCCCTAGAACCTAATTTTTAACTTGCTCGAGGTCTTCATACCATCCTCACGTCTTCCCGGATTGACATTAAAGGAGGTGCTACTCATCACTGAGCTACACCAAATTTTGGCGCCATTGCTGGGGATCGAGCTTTGAGGACAAGCGTGTGATGGTAAGACGTAGATGTGAGACGTTGGCGTTGTAGGTAATTTCTTTACTTTTCTTATTTTTCTCTTTCTTACCTCACCACCATCATCACCATCATCATCCTCACCATATCCGATCTCCATCTCCATCATCGCGAAAAAAAAAAAAATTCAGTTTTTTTTATCATATCACCTTCTCCACCTCATTTCCCTCATTCCACTTGTGAGAGAGAGCGAGAGAGCGACTTGTGTGCTGTGTTTTTGCATGTTTTTTGAGCACTCTTGCAGGTACAGCTATATCATCCCCTTCAGCACGCTGAGCAGGTACGGACACGCTTGAAACTGTCTTTGTGTCGCAGACCTCTGTCGATCATGATCGACAAAAAAGCGCCCATTTGGTAAAACAAAGTGCACCACCATAATCTACATGATGAGCACATTCTAAATCACTAAAAACAATTAAAAAATTCCGTGTTTCTCTGTCAATCGCGATCGACACCATCGATCGCGATCGACAGCCACGATCGACAACATCTGTCAATCGCGACCGACAGACCCTATCAATTGCGACCGACAGACCCTGTCGATCGCGACCGACAGACCTCACGACCGACTGACTGCCACATAGGATTCAGTCAATCGTGATTGACACCGTCGATCGCGACCGACTAAAAATTCACAATTGACACCAAAACTCACGTTGCCACATGTCCATCGCGACGGACACATCCCCAATTGACTGAAATCACGGCAAAAATCCCAGAAAAGTGTCGATCGCGATTGACACCATCGATCGCGATTGACAAGACTCACGACCGACTCTATCGATCGCGATTGACACTGTCAATCGCGACTGACGTGTCAATCGCGACCGACAGGCCCCGATGGATGCCTCTGTCAATCGCGATTGATAGACCTGTCGATCGCGATTGACAGGCTTTTCGGCCAAAAAATTAGGGTTTTTTATTCCAAGTTTTGGGGATAGTTTTTGGGCATGTTGGTCTAGTAATTAGTGATTTGTGAGGTCCCTACACGTGTATTTTTGAGAAAAATCATGTGATCTGTTAGCCTGTTTGAACCCCGTTTTAGCACCAGAACCCTGAACTGACATAACTTTCTCATACAGAATCCGTTTGTTGTGATTCTTGTCTTGTTGGAAAGCTCATGGGGAGTACAACCAAAACTTCCACTGGTTACGGTAAAATTAATATCAAGATTATTAGATATAGTATTTTGAAGTTGACCATATCCAGGGGGAACAAAACCAAGGGATCTCTAGAATTGTTTTCCATAAAGACAAAAGGCTAATTGGTATCTAAGTTACATGAATGAAAGTGCTTGGTTCTGTCCTTTGAATTTAAGTCTTGAGCTAATCTTGGGACTGATACAGGTCTATTGAGAGCAATTGAGAGCATCCAAAGCAAGGGCTTTGTGCAAGCTTGAGAATCGGGTTCTCGAGCACTAAAGAACAAGGGATCAGCAAGAAAGGTCGGAATATTCTCAACTCCCTTTGTCAATTCCTAGCTTAGGCTAAGTTTGAGTAGTGCTAGGAGTAAGTCAGGACACGATAGGCACGTGACAAGTCAAAGACTATCTAAGAAATCAAGTTCAAGAGATCACCTGTGTGTGACCGAGAACTTTAAAGGAAAAGACTTAACGTGGAACGATCAACTTCAAGTGTGGAAATTAACTCAAATGCTCTTGGCGACGTGATATCAGACAAGAGTATAAACACGATAATCAACATAAGAAGGAATCAAGTAATTGGTACAAAAGAACTCAGCAACGAGGTTGTACTTGGGCAAAATAGGGGCTACTTAAATAGGCATATGAACCTTAGATCAGGACGGCATCTAGTAAGGGATAGACAAAGTCTTAGGTCTTCAGAGGCTAGCGTTAATCATACTGCTAGGTCTTGGGCCCAGCAGTCGAGCCACCACTCGTATTATCCTAGCTCTGAGACTAGTGAATCAGAGATGTCTCAAGGCATGGACAGACCCACAGGAAGTTCAGGTGTGCCATATTTGTATAGGGTGGAAGGCCCCTACAAGACACAGCTGGAATACCTTAGGACCAACCGATTAGGTGCTAGCATCTATGAGGACGGCCTAGGAAGATCCGTGGTCCAGATTAAAAATCCGGACCAATCCATTGGACTATAACACCCAGCTGTCAAGTTTGAAAACGGAGCATACTTGGATAAAGAAGGAACCATATATGTGGTCACTAGTCACCCAGACAGGACAGATGAATTCAGGAATGTGATCCCTGAGACGGACATAGATGACCTAGAACAAGGGAACGTAGGAGGAGAGCCTAGGACCCCTCGAGAGAAATCTGTTCTTACGAGAATCCTCAATCCCGAGTGGGTTCCCCAGGACAATAAGAGCATAGACCTACTCCTGAATCGAGAGACTGATGAAGCCTTTTGGAGGTATAAATCAAATAGGCCAAATGATGTAGGGTCAATCATGATCTATGAGTTCAAAGATCCTGATAGCCCAGACAGAGTGACCTACTTAGATCACGCTTCAGAGAGGATCTTTGTGGTTACAGAACATGATAGGCATGCTTACACTTGGAAGGGTGAATTCGTTTTCCCCCAACCAAGATCGAACGTGTCCTATGGTCACCCTGGAGCTGGAACATCCCAAGCTCATGGAACTCAAAGAGACAGAAGTAGAGATAGGCCAGAAGTAAGCTTTGCCAACCCAGGGGGCAGAGAAAGAACGAGGACGGAAACAAATAGAGTAGAACCTGAGGTACTTAGAGCTCCTAGGAATCAAAGAAATGCGGATGAGTTCCCTCTACCACGACCTAGAGAGCATACAAGGACTTTGAGACCGACTCAGCTAGTTAAGTCCATGAAGAACTACTTCGATGGCACTGGAGATCCATACGATCATGTGGCGGAGTTTAGGCAAGTCTTGAGAGCCGAACAAGTTGAAGATCTGTTCACGCAATACAATGCCTTTGGTCTAACCCTTAGGAACACTGCCCTGACATGGTTTCAGCCACTAAATGAGAGGCGGTTCAAGAGCATAGACCAACTTCTAGAGGCATTCATTATCGAATTCTCTAAAAGTGGCATAAGACATAACACTTCCTCGCTGATTCACAGCTTCAAGCAAACCCGTCAAGAAACCGTGAGACTTGCTAGAAGAAGATTTAGGCAATACCTAGAGAGATGCCCTGTCCCTGAGTTACCCACACCAGCTAAGCAAGTGGCTTTGTTCTTGGATGGATTGCTAAGTACCAAATTGAGATCATATGTGTACTTGAAGTACCCTAGGACCATAGAAGAGTGTGTACGCATGTGCATTGACATCGAGGATAACCTAGGAGAAGAACTAGAGCTTTCCAAAATCTACAAAGACTCAGATAGTGCCTCTAGCCTCTCTTCCTCGCAATCCACATCAATTGAGGAACTTGCCAAGAAATTAGCTCAGAAATTAGGTGTCACTAGCAAACAGATCCCAAGATTTGCTCCTGTGAAAAGATGCTATACTTGTGGAGGTGACCATATGGCGAATATATGTCCCATTATGGCTCAACCCCAAGTAAATCCTAGTAGCCAGTACTGCACCATAGAACGAAGATACACAAATCACTCCGCACAAGACTGCCCATACAATAAGCAAGTGGTTAGGCAAACCTACCCTCAGCCATACCAACAAGGCAGATACCAGAGTCAATACCCACCCCAACAGTATACTAGGCCTCAGCAAAATTACCAACTGCAATATCAGACCCAACTGAGACCCCAGCCAGTGCTAGTACAGCAACCACCTGCTCCTACTAATGTGATTCCGGTAAAGTATGCTGTTGCAGAAGAAAACCTGAATAGAGCTATAGTCCCAGTAACACCATTAATTTCAGAAAGTGATCCCAGTGACCATAGCTTTGATTCTACGCATGTTGATAGTCCCCAGGCTTACTACATGCAGTCTCCTGAACATGGTGAGTCCTACTACAGTGAGGAACCGAGTGAACCTAATTGGGAGCTAGAGTATGCTAATGTCATGTACGCAAACCCCAACTCTAGTCCTCAACCTAGGCAAGTAAGGCCCCCATTCCCTAGAGGACCATGTTACAGATGTCAGGGAGATCATCTCATTCGTGATTGTCCCTTACCTCCACCTACACAACCCCAGTCAGTGACGATCCAGGGCTATTGCCAGGAGTGTGGAAGGGAGCATCTTTTACGAGACTGCCCAAAGAATCCTAATAATATGCCGAAAATCACTCCTATCAATGTCGTAGGGTTAGTTGTAGACTCCACAGGAAGTGTGATGTCTACTACACCAGTGCAAGTGATCACTAGAGCACAAGCTTTGCAATAGAACCAAAGCGTAGGCCAGGAAAAGAGCCCAGATGTTAGTGAAACGGAGAGCATGACAAAGAAGAGGACTAGAGCTTGGAGAGATAGTCGTGAAAGAATGAAAAGGCAATGGGCAAAGAAAATGAGTGAACTTGAGGAAAGCCTAAGAGAAACGAGAGCCAGGATAACCGAACTCACATCTCAAACTCCCTCTCACACTACCCCACCTCCACCATTCCCAACTCCATCCGACCTGCCACCTTCCATCCCGCCTCACCTAATCCCACCACCCCCTAGAGTAGGATCAGTCCTAGCAGATCCCACTCCCGAGGACCTAAACATGATGCTTAAAGCATATCAAGTCAGAATCCACGAAGGGCCAAACGTAACCGATCATGAAAAGTGCTACCCTAGAGCAGAATTAGATCTTGAACGAACCAAAATCTGTGCCAAAATGGTGGAATTGGCTCAAACCATGTTTGAAGCCAGCCGCCTCTTTAACATCTCTAGTTCAACCAAGACGCAGCTGCACTTTGAAGGACTGTTAGAAAGAATAGAGAGGCTAATTGCACAATCAGAAAAGGAACCCGCCTCTCAACACAAGGACAAGGCAAGTGAAAGGGTAAGCCTTCCTGCCCAGGAAACCTATGTGCCTAACTCTACGGAACCAGACACATCATCTTCTATGAATCGGTTCACACCAGAATTCCTACGAGAGATTCAAGAAGACAAATGGGCTAAAGAAAGTGAAGTCCCTCCTCCCATTGAAATTGTGGATGATGCACACGACCAATTCCCACAAGACATCCCATCCATTTATGAGGAGCAGGAGAGCACTCAATCTCAGGAAAGATTAGACTTTGAGTCTAACTCTCTGCAAGAATTACCCCACTTCACAGGCCCATGGGAAGCTAAGTCTACTTGTATGAGAGCACCCACGGTCATGGTACGAAATCAGGACTCAGTCATACCTAGGAACACAGAGGTAGTGAAAAACACTAAAGTACAGTGCAACCTCACCTTAGAAGAGCTACTCAAAGTAAGGCCAGAGCTATGGAAACATGTAGCCAAACAAGTACCAGAGATAGCAAAACCTCGTTCCCAGGTAGGATCCCAGAGAACAGTGCCAGAAATACGACTGGATAAGATAGGGGACATGAGTGAGGGCGAAGAGGGAAACACATATCTTCCTATCACCCATCAAGGATACACCACCAAGGCCATTCTAGACTCAGGCACAGGAGTTGCAATTGCTACCACTTCCCTATGGAAGCGTTGGGGCAAGCCAGCACTCAGGCCCACGAGGATGAAATTGCAAATGGCCGATGGTCACATCGAGAGACCCTTAGGGCTGTTAGAAGGAATAACTCTCACCACATGTGGTGTTGAGTTCGAGCATACATTTGCTATATGTGATTTTAGCAAAAATCATGCCTATGAAATGATCTTGGGACGACCCTTTATGCAACTGTTGCAAGTGGTACAGGACTGGGGAACCAATACCTTGTACCTGCAACACTTAGGTGTTACGACCAAAGTGAATCTCAAAGATTACACTCATAGAGATGTCCCTCCTATCCAATGGAATCCCATCCATAGAGCCAAAGATGATACGGAATCGGTGCATTCCATAGGATCAGGATCCTCATGGATGCATGAAGACACCCACTTATGGATGTGCAAAGTAGCAGTAGAAGAAGAGAAGAGAGAAGAAGCCAGAGAGATATGTGCAAAAGAAACACATAGATCAATTCAAGACCCAGCCTATGCACCTTTAGTCTTTCCTGACGAAGAATTTGAGCCTCACGGCTGGGCAGAAATCTTAGTAACAATGGATGTAGCCATCAATGAGGAACAATGGACACCCCACTGTGATGAGGATGGCTATGACATTTTGGTCTTCTCCATAGAACCAATCATGGGAGATGCAGTTTTAGAAGAATGCGAACCTAGCCCTGATGCGTTTGAGGATGCAAGTGATTCCGATTTAGAGTCAATCATTATGGATCCACCATTTGCATCAAATGAAGAATACTTCTATGAAGTAGAATTTCAACCCCAGAGACACGGAGAGATAACAAATGATGTACGGTTAGCCACACAAGTGACCCCTAGGGATGAAGGAAAGAAAAGGAAGAAGAGAGAAGTCACACCAGAAGAGGAAGAATCTTTGTTTGAGGTCCCTGAAAACTTTAAAAAGTATGAGATAGACAACAGGAGAGTCATGGTAAGAATGCCTAAGTGAGAGGCGCAATCAGGGGAGGCCTATGATAACAAAGAAACCACCAAGAAAATAGTGGTAGCCGTGGAAGAAGGAGAAGAGAGATGCACGTACATAGGCCATGACCTGACGGAAGACAAAGAGCACAAATTGATAGCCTTGCTAAGAGAATACAGAGATGTATTCGCTTGGAGTTACAAGGATTTGAAAGGTGTGCACCCTGACATATGCTCACACACTATCCTCGTGACCTCAGATGCCAAACCTTCTAAGCAAAAGTCATACACATACAATGATAATTATGTAGCTAAGATCAAAGAAGAGATAGATAGACTGGCTGAAGCTGGATTCATCTACGAAATTGAGCACACTGAGTGGGTATCCCCCATCGTAGTAGTGCCCAAGAAAAATGGAAAGCTGTGTGTATGCATTAACTTAAAGAAGGTCAATGCAGCCACAATTCGAGATAACTATCCGCTTCCTATCACAGAGCATCTCTTAGAAAGAGTAGCAGGCAAGGAAGTGTACAGCTTCCTTGATGGATTTTCGGGCTACAATCAAGTAGCCATAGCTCCAGAAGATCAGCATAAGACGGCTTTTGCCACTGGATGGGGCATATTTGCCTTTAGAGTAATGCCATTTGGGCTTACCAATGCACCCGCTACCTTCCAGAGGCTGATGTGCCATGTATTTAAAGAGTTCCTGAGGAAGAACTTTGAAGTCTATGTTGATGATTTGTGTGCTCATTCCAACATTAGACAAACCCATATTCCTGAACTCAGACAAATCTTTGACAAATGTAGAGAATATCAGGTCTGCTTGAACCCAGAAAAGTGCGTTTTTATGGTCAGGCAAGGCAAGATTCTAGGAGACATAGTATCAAAGAATGGCATATCCACTGATGAAGAGAAAGTGAGAGCCATAGCCGAGTTACCTAGGCCAAAGAATGTCAAGGAAGTACAAGCTTTCATGGGGCATTGTGGTTATTACCGATGGTTTATACACATGTATGCCATCATAGCAAAGCCTCTGTATGGACTTTTGACTAACTTTGAGTGGACTAATGAATGTGAGAATTCTTTCAATGAGCTTAAACAGCGATTATGTTCAGCACCGATCTTGACCACACCAGATTGGAATAAGCCTTTCCATGTTCATGTTGATGCATCCAATTATGCTATTGGGTGTGTACTCGTGCAGCCTACCGGTGAAGGTAATATGGATCTTCCAATTCCTATGCTAGTAGACAATTGAATGCAGCTGAACGAAATTATACCGCTACAGAGAGAGAAGGACTAGGCATAGTATATGCAGTTAAAAAGTTTAGACATTACTTGCTTGCAAATAAGTTTAAATTTTTTATTGACCATCAGGCACTGCTATATCTCGTAAACAAGCCATGCAATACAGGAAGAATAGTAAGATGGTTTCTCTTGCTAATGGAATATGATTTTGAGGTTGTTTTAAGGAAAGGGAAGACTCACTTGAGAGCAGATCATCTCTCTAGGCTCACATCTGGAGAAGCCCCACAAGCAGTGTCAGATGACCTTCCTGATGCTTACCTATTTAATTTGGAAGTGGTGCCACAGTGGGCTAAGCCATTAGTGCCAGTATTGACGTACGAGCCTAACCACCCAGTAATAAACACACAAGATAGAGAGGTAGTAAAAGCCCAAAAGTATCACATCATGGCAGGAAGTATGTACCAGCACACAGATCAAGGGATCTTGGCTTGTTGTGTGGAAGAGGATGAGTACGCTAAATGGTTGCAATTAGCACATGTAGGTGCATTAGAGCAACACTACTCAAAGCAATGAACCCTACAGACGCTAAAGAGACTCAGGGTGCATTGGCCGACTATGGAAGCTGATGTCCAGAAATTGTGCAAGGAATGCCCAATCTGCTGCACTAAACCACCTGTGGAACATGCCACTCTTTATCAAGTGTCCATAGTGCCAGATTGGAGTGAACCACTAGTATCCTTCCTGAGGGCGAAAACATTCCCTCCAGACATGACTCTGGCTAGGAAAAGGAGTTTAGAGCAAGAAGCCCTGGATTACTCACTCATTGGTGATAATCTATACAAGCGTGGTAAAGATGGTTACCTGAGACTATGTGTCCATGAGAGTGAATATCTCAAGATCTTGGAAACTGCTCACCAAGGTGTAGCAGGAGGGCACTTTGGATCAGATCGGGTGATCAAGGCAATACTATTTCCGGGCTTCTGGTGGCCGACCCTTCACATGGATGCACATACCTATGTGAAACGGTGTGATGTTTGTCAGAGAACTCAGTATCCTATACGCAAAGATGAGATGCCACTGAAACCTATGATGGGTGGACGTGCATTCTCTAAGTGGGGAATAGACTTTGTAGGTCCTATTAATCCCCCAGCCAAGGGTTCACATGCTGAATACATCATTGTTGCGACAAACTATCTAACAAAGTGGGTAGAGGTAAAAGCTACGACAAAGAACGATGCTCAGACAACTGCTAAGTTCCTATTTGAGAATGTGTTCACAAGATACGGGCTACCTATAGAGCTAGTAAGTGATAGAGGCACTCACTTCTTGAATGAAGTTATTGAAAATCTGCTCCAAGAATTCTTGGTAGTACATAAGAAGTCTGCCCCCTATCACCCCCAAGCTAATGGCCAGGCTGAGAGCACAAATAAGATCTTATGCAATGTATTGACGAAATTAGTGAACAACAAACGCTCTGATTGGGACAAACAGCTACACCATGTTGTTTGGGCATACCGAGTTGCCTACAAAACGGTACTCCAAGCCACCCCCTTTCATATGGTATTTGGCCAAAATGCGGTGCTACCATTGGACTTCTTAATACCTACATTGAAAGTAGCACAAGAGCATGAATGGACGGGTCATGAACTCTCCTCTAGACTATTTGACCTTGAACGATTAGGAGAAACAAGACTGAGGGCGGCTGCAGGGATATATGCAGCTAAGAAACGACAGAAGGCACACTTTGATGCCCACGTTAAGGATAAAGGTTTGAAGGTAGGGGACCTAGTACTAGTCTACACTTTGAAACAACATGCGAGGAAACTAGAGAAGAGAGGCTACGGACCCATGATCATTAATAGAATCTCAACAAGTGGAGCAGTGCAACTAGCCACATTAGAAGGCGATATTCTCCCGAGCTACATAAGCGGATGCAGAGTCAAGTTATATTAGGAACCTCTGACGGAAGAGATGCTAAGTCAACTCAACACTGCTAAGAAACGCAAAGAAGAAGAAAAACGAATTCGCGAAGAAGCTCAAGCAAAAGCATTGGAACGCATCCAGAGAATGAAGTTGAGAAGACAGGGTAGAGAGCAACCTAGGACAGATGCATATGCAGATCAAGGATATCATGTGGCTATGTGTGAAGTTTCAAGTGTTAGCTCTCATAGGATAATTGATCAACGTCCTTTTATTACCTTAGAGATAGGACAAGGAAAGGGTGCAAGGACTGTAAGAGCCTTGATTGACTCAAGTGAAGCCACTAGTGCTGTTAAATTTTCTTACTGTCAAAAGTTGAAATTAACTATCAATCCTATAGAAGCATATCTCATAGGATTGGGAGGTGTGGAAACCCCTTGCATGGGTGAGGTGGAACTTCCCCTCTATATTCAAGACGAAGCAATGACAGTCAAAGTACTAGTGTGTCAAGATGAGGACCTCACTGAGCCTCTTGTCTTGGGTCAGGACTGGATCTATGATCATGCAGTCAACCTAAACCTAAGGAGTGGACTTCTTCAGGTATGGGTAAATCATAGTCAAATTACCATTGAATTGGAAAATGAGGCACTCAAGGCACTAAGTAAGGCACGAACTCCTGGTCCTTCCAGGGGCACACATGAAGTTGACAATGCTATTCTTGTCCAAAATTGTATGATGCAGAAAGAGGATTGTCTCAACAACGGAGTCAAGGATAAGACGGCACTCCCTTCTGTTCCAAAGGCCAGAGGGATGAAGCAACCAAAGGCAGATCAAATACAGAAGGAGCAGAGTACCACCTATACTGGAGGCCAAAAACACGTGTGAAGCATAATATCTCAGCCGTTGAATCAAGTGTGGGTGCGGAAAGGCGAACACCCTGTTGCGACCATGCTAGCCCCACGGCCAAAACCTTTTATTAGTACTCAACAACACGACACTAATAAGAAGTCTTTCATAAATTCTTCTACGAAAGTGAAGTCTATTTGGGTACCCAAGAAGTCAATGAAGGCCAGGCCACAATCACGACAAATCTGGGTGCCTAAGGCTTGCTTGCGGGCTCAAATAGCTACACCGAGGCCACACCCGGTACAACATGTTTCACTCACTCGAACATCAGATGCCCATGCTTATACATCACGCGCGGGCACATATTCTTCCATGAGCACAAGTAGAATCACTTGTAAATGGGTCCCTAAAAAGCCTCATTTTCAAGTAGATACCCCTATCAAACTCTTCAGAGTCTCCACAAAATCAAGATCAAAGCCCATCCACTGCATTTGGCAACCTAAAACTTGTAATAAACCCCCAGACCCCAGTTGTAAATCCATGCCCACCTACTAACTACATCACTCTCTCACTACATCATTCCACTTAGCTTCTAGGTCTACCCAACTCCTAACTACACGCACAAGCACCGAGTACTTAATAGCCTACTAATCTCTCTCGAACCTCATGTTAATGTTGTAATGGGGACAAAAACAGCTCTATCTTGTCCTTTACAATGTTAACACATGTTTCTATATTCTCACAGAGTCAGGAGGCAAGAAGTAACATGGCAGATACGGCAGGAACTAGCTCCCAAGCAGGCACCAGCCCCCAAGTCGTGGACATTGAAAGCCTTTCCGTTGAGGAGGAATTGAAGGAACGCCCAGTGGCATTGAGGGCATTACACGCCATACCGATTCAGAATCCTCCATAGGGGCACACAATGCCGGTCAGTAAAAACTCACATTGGTTCAGTGATGTGGCAGGATCTCTGGGTGAAGGCACTTACATGTGGGAGGCCGAGATAGAATTCAACGGGCGCTGGGGCAAGTATTACTTCTTCACTAGGGAATTTGAGAGACTACAGAATAATGAAGGACTGAAACCTATATGGAAGAAGACGGGACTCTACGATTACTTCAAATTCCAATTGCCAAAGCCTGACTTTCTAAGATGCTCATATTTGATTAGCACCCTCGCTCCGAGCAAAGACAAAAAGGGATACAGCACCTTTGTCCTCCCATCTCTCACAAGGGGCAATGAGCTGAAGCGCTTCAGGTTGACTATCAATTTGGTGAGGGAAGCTCTAGACATGAAAGGTATGCACATTCCTACGGAGAAAGAGACTATGGTCCCCGACAATATGAAGAACAAGAATCTAACAAATTTAAAGGACATGGTGGCAATGACACCTACAATTGCCATTCACTTGTGAATGGTCATGCAGCATTTTGCATTTCCCGCTCAAGAGAGGTTCACAATGCCACCTAAGAAGATATGGTTTAGTCTATACTTGGCCGACGCCTTCGATTTGACAATCAATATGCCCCACTGGATTATCGACCAAATCCACTTGGCTCATCAAAGGTGGTATAAAAAACAAAAGTTTGTACTGTATGGATGCTGTGCTCTCACCCGGATTGTGTATAGATGTTTGGCTTATGATGTGCCAGTGTAGAGGGCATTAATTTGGACCAGGGTACAGGAATTCCAACGTAGACTATCAACCGCAGGACCGCCATCTAAGAAAATGAGAGGCGCAGTTTAGATGCCATGTGCACAACCCCGCGGTGCGACATTGACACCAGAGACAACTCCACGACTTCCAAGGCGGGTACAACCCTTCACTATCAGATTACCAAGACACAACACTGATGGACCAAATCTGGTGTTCCCACCTGTACCAACCGACCTAGAGTTTCCTCACGGATTCACATTAGAAGACCTAACTAATGAGGAGGTATCCAGAATAATCAAAGCTGTTAATGCAGAAGTCGAGGTAGAGCAAGCTAGTGGACAACAAATTGCCACAGACCAACCCCATCCCAGACAACCAGAGGTCGTCGATGTGGAGGGTGAAGAAGAAGAAGAACAAGAGGAGGAACATGGTGGAGAATCCGAGGAAGAAGAGCAGGAATATGATCAGGAAGCTCTGCAAGTACTTGAGGGTGCCCCGGCTTATACGAAGGAATTGGAAAAGCTCTATGATACCATCAACAGGGTTCAAGAGCAACATAGACTGTCCCTCGCAGCAGGAAAAGCTCTCATGAACCAAATCCTTGAGGAGGAAGGTGTAGACGAGCAATACCGCGCCACACTTGATATGATATCTGATGCGTTAGGAGTACCTGAGACGGTGCATACCGCCCTTGCACAATCACGAAGAACGGAGCGAAGATATGGCAGACGCCCCCCTCGAGCAGGAAAACAGATGAATGTATTAGTATCAGAACCACAAGGAACATCCACAACCACGGGTACTGCACACACCGTTCATGATACTGAGGAAACCCATACATCAAGTGCACCTCCGTCACCCCCTTTGCCACCCCTGCCTCCAACTCCACCACATTCACCTCCCACAACCAGTGTAACCACTACTGTCACCGCCTTCGAGTCCACTACCCATACCGAAGCGCAAACCGTCAATCAACCCACACAACCCACACACCCTATCTCCACCTCTCTTGTCTATATGGCCACTGACACAGTAATTCTAACTGTAGCCATGGAAAACCTCATTCCCCCGATCACACTTCCTGGCAGTTCGTATTCACAATTGCACACACCACTGTACACTTTCACCACTATCACCGCACCCACAATTCCCATGTTCACAATCACTCCCACCACTGCATCCACTTTTGATTTTATGGACATATCACCCACCTCCGCACCTTTCCCTCCCCCCATACACCCATCATCTCCCATTCCCCCACCTCCCACTTCACCATTTTCCAGCACCGCATCCACACTCCCATTGCCCTTTCCCTTCCCTTCTGCATTCAACACCCTTCCCGCATCCACCCCTATTAATAATGTATTTAATAATATGTATCAGTGTATGTCTCAACTACAACATCACTACCAGCATCTTGATAACCAACATATGAGACTCTTCCGAAGCCATGAAGAACTTCAAGTACGATTCATTGATCTAGAAAGGGACAAGCGGCTACTACAACAACAGTATGTCACTTTACAGGAACAACATGAGTAGTTAGTAGCCAATCCACACCAGTTAGATGCAGAAGAAAAACAACAAATGGATGATCTGCTACACTCCTAGATAACAGAGAATCTCAAGCTTCGACACAACCTGGCCCTCTTACGCAAACACATGTCTACTACACTCGAGGAGAATAAACGACTACAGAAACAAAACGAAGAAAACTTGGAAGCAGCCATGGAGGGTTCCCCACAGGAAATCGACCCAGATAGATTCAAGGCCATACCCTCAGCAAATATGCAAATTGTGTTGGAAACCCATGCCGACCTCCTGGAAGCCCATGCAACATTAGAAAGAGAAAGAGATGACCTATTAAAGCAGTTGGCAACCCAGCATGAGTCACCAAGCAAAGTCACAACCGCAGTTGACACGTCTGAAGAAGTCGAAAAACTCAGAGCAGAACTAGAAGAATTACGAAGTAAAGTCATGCAATACGACCGTCAACCCTCTCCCCTTGTAGAGCCCGAGCCTGAAGACTTAGTGCCAATTGAAATAGAGGAAACCTTCGAAGACCCATACGTTCCCATGCTTGCACCAGGGGGCAAGCAAACAGAAGAGGGCATGGACACCATCGAGATCGAGGCTCCTGAATGTATGCAGAGGTTAAAGAAAGTGGCCACAACCCATGATGACAGAGTGGTAGTTCAGATAGCGTCTATGTCACGTTTGGAAGAGGTAGTCATAAAATCGGATTACTTTAGAAACCTCTCCCATCATAGGTGGATCGGCACATCGGACGATTTGTATGTTCCTTTCTGTGTCTTAATGGCGGATTACAATGCTGAAATCAAGCACCACACCTCAAAAGAACCAACCTCGGCTACACAGTTTGCACCGGACGACATCCCAGCAAGTGCCAAGTAGGGAAATATACACCAACCTACGTGGAGGATTCATTTGCTGGAAACCTACCCTGAGATGGTAAGGACATGGAATAACATGCCCTTGTATACCAAATACAACCCATGCTACTGCCCTGTATTTTGAAGAATGTCGTGGCCGGAATACACAAAAATTGTGCTGACAACCAAAGGATGTGAGAAATGGCTCAATTATGTCTACTTAGCACCACCTAAAGGCCAACCTACCATAGGATATATGATTTTGACGATTCGGCATTGGGGGGTCCGGTTCAAAAATGTACCAGATGTCATGGCCCAAATGTGTCTTAAAATTTTTGAGCTCATGTTGGTCACCTTCAAGACCTTCAAGAATGTCAAGGAACCTCATTTGTCAGCTCTTGGATTTAATGAAGGTAATCAGGACCTTCTCTACGACATGAGCGCAACACCATCTATTAATGTTGTATATGCATGGCATGTGCGTATAAAGTATCTACCAACCTGCTTCAAACAAACGTTTGAAGAAATGTTTGTCACGGGATTTTGGGAATATCATTCAGAGATATTCATTCCCAGACCATCACATTTATTGCAGTTGTTTGCAGTGGAACAAGCTCTCCATTCAGAAAAGTTACGTATACCACATCCAGAGGTTCCCGGGCCGGTAGATTGGGATGCTCTACTCACGGACTTGGCCAAAGGGTTGAGAATTGCAGAACATCACTTAGCACAAGACGTTGTAGAATACTACATCCAACGACCCACCCAACAAGGGTCTGTCAGGGACGACAGATGCGAGAGAGGGGGGGGTGTTGGAACTGAAGGACTCGTAAGGCAAGGAAGCTCACGAAGGGAGTCAGAGAGGAGAGAAGGCACAAGCAGACAGGGTAGTCAACGACGATCTGGCAAGTAGGCCAATATTTTTTCAGGACACTAAAGCATATCGAAGAGGTGGACACACAAGGAGAAGGAGCAAGTAGGGAGCTCGAAGATATGTATGTCAAATCGTTAGAAGAAATCCCTACAACAATAGTGATTTTCATCACTAAGAGCCATTGTAGATACCATTTCATATTTTTGTAGCTCCATTTTGTGCAAGCCAAGGAGTCCTTGAGCTTGAGGAGCATTTGGAGTAGCTACCTACCAATTTTCATAATTTTTAGACTTTGTTTGAGTCTTCAAATAGGCCCTAGAACCTAATTTTTAACTAGGCCGGACACTAGGTCTGGACACGGCCAAAACCTAGTCAAAAACTATAAATAGAGCTAGAGAGCTCATTTTTGAGGTTAGCTTGTAATTGATTTGAACTTGTAAGAGCTTTTTGGAAGTAATCTAAAGAACTCCATTGCTTCTCACTCTTTGACTTACCTTGTGTACGCGTGTGTGTGTGTGTGTATGTGTGCGCATGTTAGTGTGCTTCTCACTCACGCACTTGCGCCTTCACTTGCTCGAGGTCTTCATACCATCCTCACGTCTTCCCGGATTGACATTAAAGGAGGTGCTACTCATCACTGAGCTACACTCTTTTACAGGGATAAATAATTGAGGCACAAATACTACTACTTAATTATAAAGTCAAACTATTGGTCAATTATAGAGGCTTTAACCCAACATACTCTTAATCACACTCCAACAAAAAATTCAAGTTGAAAATTTCTCTCTCTCCTCCCCCCTCTCTCTCTGTCTCCCCTCACTTCCCCCCTCCCTCCCTCCCTCCCTCCCTCTCCCCCCACCCTCTCTCTCTCTCACACACACTCACCCACTCTTTCTAGATACATAACAAAAAATCTTGCAACATCTCCTATGTTGGTAGAGACTCCCTTTCTGACAATGTTCTCTATCACTAGGGAACATAGGAAAGCTTGATATGAATTTATGATTCAAATTTCACATTCACACTATACTTTCGACTCCCTAAAACATGCAACACCTACACCAAGATAGAGAATATAATTAATCAAACAAAGTAATTTTGGGTGTGGTTACATAATAAAGCAAATAGGATTTCATTGCAATGTTATAGAATAATGATTTTTTTTTGCATCTAACTATATTATTAATCTCCAACATTATAGTTTCTTTACTCTTTAATAGATTTGAAAAGCATTATTTTTTCTTAGGGCTTGTAATTTGGGAAGAAAACATCCATAATTGATCGTATTTTGGCATAATCATTGGCCAAAATATTTTCAAATATTACAAGGTAATAATTACTATTCTATTTATTTCTTCTTAGCCAAAAAATTATGTGTTTTGATTTGGAAAACTATCATACTTGCTGAGATCAAATGACAATGTTAAATGGATAGGTATGCGTACAATGTTCAAGTTGAATGAAGAGCACCCAATGAGTTTAGGTGCATAATGATGTTTTTTTTTATTAAATCAGCATTTAAGAAATTCTACATGTCACACATGACAAAACATTTTTATTTCTCAATATTCCTTCAAGTTTCTGAACAAACACAATCTCTCACCATCAGCATGTGGCCAGCCAATGTTTTCGAGTCTTTAAAAGATCTTCAACATTTTCTATGAACATGTGCCTTTTGAAGTTCACATGGGGAAAAAACACAGAGGTAGTGGTTGACTTCCATCTTTCTATTTGCATGAAGCCATAGAGGATGAGATGTTGATTGAGGGATTCCCCTTCAAAGTTTGAAGGTGGTATTCCCCCTCTTTAGGACAAGAAATGAAAATGAACTCAGCTAACATGTTCTAACCATTACCCATGCCGAACATTAAACATATAAGAGTACATGACCTCTCTTTCTCTCTTTAATGTGCTTCCAAGTTCCATGAAATTGCATAAAATAACCACATTTTGAGTGAGCAGGCAAGTGTGTGTATGGATGTGAACACCCATGTTTGTGCATGTGTGTACCTGTGTGTGTGAGTGTGTATGTGTATGGGTGAATAAGATTGAGATAGAGAGATGAAGATATTGTGTGTACCTGTGTGTGTGAGTGTGTATGTGTATGGGTGTGTGGGTGTGTGTGTGCATTGAATATAAAGATGAACTAAGATATACATAAAAAAACTTTGGACTGCATGTCAAACAATATTGCACCCCAAATAACTTATAATGGAGGAACTGGGTTGAATGTATCGAGGGCATCAGAGTCTCTCTTGAGCATCATGAGTATTGCACTTTGCAGTATTTCACATACCAATTTCCATCGGATAGAAAGATGAATTAAGAGAAGTATGACAATAGTTTTCAACGTATATATACATATACAATAGATAAAGGAAAAGTTCAATACAAAGAAGAGCTTAGATTGATAGCACGATTGTAGTATTCAAAGGAAGAAAGATTAGAAAATCATCTGGTGAAACAAATCATAATTGAAATAGAACTTACAAAATTAATTCATCCCATGCTTCATAATAGCCTTCAATTGTTGTGTCAAAAATCTTAGTGGTGCAATTGTGTTGTTTTTGAAATGAGAGCCATCAATTTCATTATTGTGATTCATCATTGATGATCATTTGCGTTGGATGAATTGTAGGATATGATGCCAATAACATGCATCTGAAGTCCTCAGAGTATCGTTAAACGTGCAAGAAAATGAGAGAGAAACTTGTCGCATCCTTTTCAGAGTCAAAAATCTTCAATCTTAGTGAGGTTAGGTCAGTGAAGAGTTGTCTCGTAGAAGAACATTGTCTATTGATTCACTGCAATAATTCATGTCGAGCATTCTTCTCCATAACAAAGAACTTTTGGTGCTTGCCCCAAAAAACTTGTTGCAACATAATGGATGAACTAAGATGAATACACAGAACCTAGGCCAATGCCGCACTTATCTAATTGCATGAGTATCATGCCAAAAATTGTTATCAATGACCTATTAAAGGAGAAAGCCTTATTTCTCACATGATCAACTCTTCAAAATCAGGGCAAATCCTTCTCTCAGACCAAAGAGCACTCATATGCTACATGAAGAAATGCAGATACCAATTCAAAGATTCAAATCCTCCTATGGCAATACATGCAGCATACACAAATAGGGTTTGGCAAAATTTTGGCTATTTCTATGTTAACAAAATTACTAAAATATAGAAAACAAAATTTATATTTCTCTTAAATTCGCCATTGGGCTAATTTTTGCCCTTAAATTTTTCCTTGATCCTCGATCGTCGCATCTTGAGCTTGATATCTCAACACTCCCCCTCAAGCTCAACATCATGTCCTCTAATCCAAGCATTTTCTGAAACTTCTTCAGCTTCTCTACTCCAAGTGCTTTAGTAAAAATATCAACAATCTGCTCATCTATCCTCACGTAAAGAAGGTCCATATCACCTGCTAATACCTTCTCTCTAATGAAGTGATAATATACCTTCATATGCTTTGTTCTAGCATAAAAAATAGGATTTTGTGCTAATTGAATGCTGCTAAGATTATTACAATAGATGATGATGTATAGTCTTTTGCACTTCCACTAACCATGATGCTTCACATTCTACCAATGCAACACCTCTATACTCAGCTTTTGTACTCGACAAAGCAACAGTGGTTGCTTCTTGCTTCTCCATGTAATAGTTGCACTCCAAAGTGAGAATAGAAAGCCACTAGTAGATATTCTTTGTGGAATACTATTAGCCCAATCTACATCGGCGTATCCATGAAACTAAAAATCTACACCAAATTCATAAAACAATGCATAATCCAAAGTAGCACTCACATAACGTGGAGTGAACCTCAAAGCATCTAAATGCAACTTCTTGGGAGCTTGCATACATTGATTTTGAAGCCCAACCATGTAGCTTAGATTAAGCCTTGTAATTCGGAGATATATCAAACTTCCCACAATTTTCCTATACATAGTAGCATTTTCCAATGCTTCACATGATGAAGTATCCAACTTAAGATTTTGATCTAATGCAATAGAAATCGGTTATACCATACTTTTTTAGCATACTCAAGGCATATTGCCTTTGCGGCATCAATATACCTATTTATGTATGTATAAACTCAATGCCCAAGAAATAACGCAACACACCAAGATCTTTCATGTCAAATTCTTGCATAAGGAGTTACTATACCTCTTTTTTGCTTGCTTCAGTTCATGTGATTAACCTTTCATCTAGTACTCCCAACGGTCTAAAAGTGGCATGAATTACGGATAGGGAAGCCACCATATTATGATCATCTTCAAGTTTTTGGATGTGAAGCATATGTTCATATGCCCAAGATCTTAGACAAAAGTTGGACCATAAGTCAAAGAAATGCATTTTTCTTGGATATGGTAGAGAAGGACAATTTGGATATCGCTTCTCGGATCCTGAAACACGATCAGTGATCAAAAGTAGTGATGTAATTTTCAATGAATCTAAGATGCATAAACAACCCATTAAGGAGGTTGAAGTGAGAAGATTGGTGTTTGAGGATACTAGTCATCATATTAGCATGCATAAAAATATTGCACATAGGGATGTTCAAGCGAATGCCCGATCTGATCAATTTGCAAATGTTCCAGTTCAGCAACCATTGGGACGCTCTACATGTGTCTCACATATACCTAATAGATATGTTCCAGGTTTGGATTTTGTTATGCTAACAAATGTTGGTGAGCCTTCTTGCTACAAAGAGGCTATGCAGAAAACAAATCATGTCAAGTGGGAGCGTGCCATGAAGAGTGATTTGGATTCTATTCACAAGAATGGTACTTGGGATTTAGTACCTTTGCCAAAGGGCACGAAAGCTTTACCATGTAATTGGGTATATAAGCTGAAATTCACATAAAATAGTGCTTTTGCAAAGTATAAAGCATGACTTGTTGCAAAAGTCTTTAAGCAACAACATGGTGTTGATTTCGAGGAAATCTTCTCTCTAGAGGTCAAGATGACTACTTTGTGCATGTTGCTTGGATTCATTGAAATGGAGGACTTAGAGCTAGTCCAAATGGATGTGAAAACTACTTTCTTGCATGGATTTCTTACAGATGAGATCTATATGGAACAACCAGAGTGTTATGTAGTTCATGGCAAAGAAAGTCTAGTTTGTAAGCTCAAAGAAGAGCTTATATGGACTTAAATAGTCTCCTAGACAATGGTACCAAAAGTTTTGATGCTTTTATGAAGTCTCAAGGCTATTCTCATACCAAAGAGGATCATTGTCTCTACACAAAGAGGATCATTGCTTAGATGGCATCTTGATATGCTTGGTACTTTATGTCGATGATATGTTGATTGTTGAGAAGTCCTCTTATGACTTGTCAATTCTCATAAAGGAAGTTGAATCAGACATTTGATATGAAGGATTTAAGAGATGCCAAACATATTCTTTGCATGCGCATTAATTGTGATAGGAGTAAAAGATGCATATACTTGTCTCAAAGTGAGTACATATCCAAAGTAGTTCACAGGTTCAATATGCAAGGTGGAAAGGCATTGAGTACACCTTTACCCACATATGTGAAATTGAGCAAGGATGATTTCCCCAAATATGATGAGGAAAAGGAATTTATGACCAAAATTCCTTATCAGTCTACTATTGGTAGACTCATGTATGCTATGGTAGCTACAAGACCAAACATTGCATTTGCAGTGGGAGTTCTGAGCATATATGTCTAATACTAGCAAGCAACATTGGGAAGCAGTCAAAATGATTTTGAGATATCTAAGTGGCACTAAGGACAAGTGTCTATGCTTAGGTAGAGGGAAAGCATCCATTATTGGTTACACAAATTCTGACTATGCTAGTTGTGTAGACAATCATAACTCTACATCAGGGTACATTTTTCATTTTTCTACACACTATTTCCACCACAAAAGCAGAGTTTGTTAAAGCAAGTGAAGCATGTAAGGAAGCATTGTGGCTTTCTCATCTTGCTTGTGATATTGATTTACCTCAACATGTACCTCGTTTGCTCAGTGATAGTCAGGGTGTCATTGCTTTGGCTAAGAATCTGGTCTATCATCCAAAGACCAAGCACATTGAGGTTGGGTACCACTTCATTAGAGATTTCTTAGCCATTGAACACATTATTCTTGAGAAGGTTCACACTCTAGATAATGATGAAGATGCTTTGACTAAATCTCTACCACAACATAGCTTTCGACACTATTGTTACTTGATGGGGGTTACTTGATTCATAATCTTACACAGTCACTTGTATATCGTGTAACATGCCCATCAGGTGGGAGGTATAGTTTGTATACTTACACTCAAGTATTCTTTATCATTCTTCATTTTTTTCCCATAGTTACTTTGTCCATATTAACCTTTAGTGGGAGATTGTTACCGATAGTATCCATGTGAAAGGCCAAATGGCCATCGGACATTCTTGTATATGTTCTTTAATAAAACATATAGAGACCTGGTTAGCCACAGACTGTAACTTTGACCGCATTTGTAACACATAAGAAGTTTGTGTTCATCCTCCTTGTGTACTATGTTTTTCTGCGTATTCTACAACCTTTATACAGAGTACCATGTGGGGAGCTAGGAACTCGGTTTTCTACTCCAAGGATATCATTGTGGAGCTCTTGACAAGGAGAGTGCACTATGGTGCATCACCATCAAAATACCTTAGTAGGTAATTTAGTGAAAAATTCCATAGAGATAGACTCCCACTTCTGATTTGGAACATCCAAAGGTTGAAGCATTCCAGGCATTCTCTTACAATCAGATTTCACATGTTGGCACTTTAAACATTCACTAACATATTTTCTAATATTCGCTTCATAAATGGATAGAAGTAAGAATATTTTGTTTTAACATAGGTCCTTGAATAACCTAGATGTGCATTCTAGGCATTCTCTCAAACTTAGATTTCACATATTGCCATTTTAAACACTCGCTAACATATTTTTTGATATCTCGCTTCATACATGGCCAAAAGTAAGAATATTTCGTTTTAACATAGGTCCTTGAATAGCCCACATGTGCAGAAAAAGGTGCATCATGGCAATCATGCAATATTTGAACTTTCAATGGAGACTCAGAAGATATGCATAATCAATCGTTACAATACAAAGATCCAATCTGCAAATGAAATTTGTCTTGATACATCAAACCCCTATTTGCATGCAAAAAATTCAAGATAGGTGCATAAAAAGATTCATGTTTCAATTCTTCTTGAATTTGATTGAGAAAATAAGAATTTATTAGAGAAAGGAGATTACATAAAGGTCTCCGACTCAATACATCAACAACCTTATTTTCCTTACGAGTAAAATACTTAATGTCAAAATCATACTCGCTTAATAATTCAATCTAACTCTTTTGCCTATCATTAAGAAATGGTTGTGTGCAAATGTATTTTAGAATTTTATGATATGTTTTCAACTCAAACTTAACCCCTAACAATAGATATCTCCAATGGTTAAGTGCATGTACAGCATCAAACATTTCTAGATCATGCGTAGGATAATTAAGTTCATGTTTTCTTCATTTTCTGAATTCATATGCAACCACGTTTCCTTGCTGTGAGAGAACACATCCTATGATCTATCTGACTACCACTTGCATCATGGCAACCACAAAAGGCTTTCCCATTTTTGGTATTTTGAAAACACAATTTTCAACGACTTTTTGCTTCAATGATCCAAATGGTTTTTGACTAGCATCACTCTATAGAAATCCTGCATTCTTTTTAGTCAATTCTATGAGGGGACTATGTATCTTAGAGAAATCCTTAATATGTGCTCTTTCATACTGTGTTCTTTCATATTGTGTAAATCCTAAAAAACTTCTAACATCCCTCATAGTTTTAGGAATTTCCCAATCCACTATTTTTTTCACTTTATCTTAGTCTATATGAAATCCCTCTTTAGATATGGCTCTTCCTAGATACACAAGTTTATCCTTAGCAAAGAAACACTTACTCTCCTTTCCATACAATTTGTGTTCTCTAAGAGTTTGCAAAGTCTTGTTAAGATGTACAACATGATCAAGATAGTATTTAGAGTATACAAATATATCATCAAGAAATACTAAGATGAATTTGTCTAAGTAATCATGAAAAACATTGTTCATCAAGCAGATAAATGTGATAGGAGTGTTTGTTAATCCAAAAGGTAAAATTGTAAACTCATAATGACCATAATGTGTTCAAAAATTTGTCTTGGGTATATCTTCTGTTTTGATCCTAATTTGGTGATATCTGGATCTTAAGTCAATCTTAGTGAATATAGTCACTCCACTTAATTGACCTAATAAGTCATCTATGTGAGGGAGTGGATACTAATTTTTAATTGTTCTTTATTTAACCCCCTATAGTCAATACATAATCTATAAGATCCATCTTTCTTCTTTAAAAGATAATCTAGTTGAATCTTAAGCTCCTTTAATTCATCTATGTTAAATCTATAGGGTGATCTAGAATATGGTTCACTCCTCGAATACAAGTTAATGGCATGGTCAATCTACCTAGGTGGAGGTATCCAAGCAATTCTTCTAGAAATACATCTGCATATTCTTTCAAAAGATTTTCTACATGATTTGGAAGATTTTCATCATTAACTTCCTCATGAAGATTGTTCACATACACTACAAATGTTCTACAATCTACATAGCAGAAATGATAATAGGCTTAGCATTACAAACATCACCTAGAATGTGGATAGATTCACCATCTAGCCTTAAAGTGATTGTTCTTTGTTTGCAATCAATTGCTGTAGAATTTTGAACTAACCAATCCATGCATATAATTGCATCTCTGTTTCATTTCAATCACATGGAAACGCCTAGAAAAAACACTTATCAAAAAAGTAAATGCAAGGTTTTCAATGTATCCTTTTGTACAGTGTAATTGTCCACTGACCATCTCTACAGGCCTTTTTATCTATATATTTAGGGTTACCCCTAAATTATGTACCAATTTGAAAGATAGAAAACAATGCTTCTACCTGAATCGATCAAAAATCTAATTCTATGCATAGAAATCATACCCGAAATTGTAATTATAGATGCCCTTGGGAAAGAACTGTCCACCATGCAACGTAAGGTAGAGTAAGGGCACTTACCTCCATCAATTACTTTTTCAAATATTGCACCTTCCTCAATGATGTCTATCGCCTTCGATTGTGTAGGTTGAAAGATTGCCTTGTTCGGGCATCCATATGTCTAATGCCCTTGCTCCTCGCAACGAAAACACAAATCGAGTCTTTTTGCCTGCTCAATAAAATCAAGGTCTTGTTGCCAATGGATAGGTTGATGCCTCCTTTGATTTTCCACCTGAACAAGATTCTTACCTTGATTATTAGAATATGGTCTTCTTTGAATTGTTCATGTTTGTTGTTGCAAGTCTCTATGGATTATGTCCCATCCCAATGAATCTGGTTCTATTCACCTTCTACAAATCGAACTTCTCCATCTTCTCAAAATTCTCGGCCATTGCAATAGCATCCCAAAAATCAACACATCCAGATCCCTTTACTTGATAGCGAAGCTCCTCACAAAGCCCAATAAACTTGCTCTTCAGAGCATCACCACTAACCTCCAATGTTTGTGAAGATGTAGGAGCTTTTCTTTGTACTCATCAACAAACAAGCTATGCTTGTCACTCTCGTGTTGTCAAAAATTATGAAATGCTGATATATTAGGTAGTGATGTGTGTGAACACACTAAGACCATCGGGGCACTTTTTTCCCTCTTTAGGAGGTTTTTTTTTCCCAGCTTGTATATATGCCTATAACCCTAATGGGTCATTTATCTTTGTACATTCTAGTAGTAATACATTCAATTTTGTGTGTTGTGCTCCAAGCTTCTTCTTCTCCCTTGTGATGTTCACATGCTTCCGCAGACCTCAAACTCCAACCATTGGTATCAGAGCAGGTCACCGCTTCATTAGGGCATTGTCAACACTGTTGGTCGGCCGCCGGATTGGAAACTGTATAACTGAATCTTGTTTCGCACGCGTGAAAAGTTGTTACAAAGACATTTGTAATCTTTATATATAGCAATGTAAAAGAGATGCAGGGTGACGATTTGGGGAATCACCAGACTGTCTGTCTGGGTGATTGTCTGTGTCGTTACTGTGTGTCGAGTTTACTAATTTGGAGTACTGTGTTTCATTGCTGTGTTGTATTATCGACACTTGTTCGGGTTGCTGTAGTGTTTGCTTGTCGAATTTCTGAGTATTCTGAGTATATTGTGCGTATCCGTGTCGTTGTCTATCGATCTCTGTTGCGGTTGTGAGTTTTATTTACATCCAGTAGATCATCGGACTGTTGTCTGAGAGAGTCGTTCTGCGGGTTTCGGTGGTGATTGTTCTGTTAATTATGCGTATCGTGGTGTTACTATTTCTTGGAATGTTCTACCAGTTGTTGGTGAAGTCTGTGAAGCTGTGGTAGTGTTTTGGTATCCTGATCTGTATCGTGTTGTCTTCAGTTGAGGTCTATCTTCATACGGCAAAGATTAAGCTATAGTCAGGGTCTTCCCAAGTTGCGTACTGAATCTGCAGTACTGAGTATCTGAAACTATTGAGTTCTCTGTCTCTTCGGTGTCGTCTGATTGTTGTACCTATTCGGTAAAGGTTGAAGTACTACTATTGTCTCTGGTATTTCAGAACAGTGTAGCAATTTAGTGTAGTCGGTACACTCAGGATGGATTTTGATCGAGAACTGCCAGGTTCCTAAGCATAACAGAGCCTAATAGAGTTCTGCGCATCCGTAAAGTGCTACATGGAATGGTTAGTTGGGAACCAAGTATAGGGCCTCTGTCTAACAGACCCCTACCACTCCCAAGAACCAAATGATCGTTTAAACGCTATTTTGGCAGTTAGAATAAGCGTTTAACACTGGCGCCGTCTGTGGGAAAGTGGCAACAAATCAGATTGTTGCAAAATCGATTGTGATAACGCGACTATAGATTGTAAATTGACAATAATAGTACGCGATTAGTACAAAAGATGATACATGCCGGTTACTCGATCCGATGAAACGTATCCAAAGAACCGACAGCCTTGGGTACCTAATTTGCTAAGGACGCCTCCAGGAGGTAGAAGCGCAGATAGGTTTAACCCAGCTGCCAAGAAAGTAAAGAACGTTAGTAGTGATTCCGGTTATATTTCGGTAGAACGTACTACATCTCTGGCAGATTCTGGTGCGATTTCGACACAGTCTGTCGAAGGTATAGTAACTCCAGAATCTATCGGGACGCAGCATGAAGTTAATTTAGCACCATTGGGTCAAGATTCTAATTTGTATACGAATAGAAACATCTTAGCCAAGGAAATATGTGAAGGAGAAAAAGCACCTTGTTCTGGTGAAAAATCGACACCTTTCGGTGTTATTCCGGTACCCGTTGTTGAAAGTTCACAATTTTCCGGTGACGATTTGCCCTTTCTTGGTGAATCTTCAGTCCAATCACCGTTATTGGGAGTAAGATTTCCTACGTTTGACATCAAGAAGGAAGGTAGCTTGTTTGAAACTGAGATTCGAAACATACTAAACAAGATTATCAAACCGGAAAGTGCACAGGCCGACGATACAGATTCTGATAGTTCAGATATTCAGCCCCGGGATACAGAAGATAGTCACAATACAACCATCAGCACCATGAGCGGGCAACAACAACAGCAGCAACAACAACAGCAACAACAACAACTATGCCCACCAAGGCCGACTCCAACCGGAGTAACGTACACTAAATTTGGTGGATTTCCAGGAGATGACCCAGATGCTCATGTATGCACATTTGAGATAAGTGTGCAGTGCTCAACCATCCACCTGATCCGGCGTATAAGGCTATTGTCTTTGTTGGTGCATATCAAGCCTTCACACATTGGCTTGGAACATTGGAACCTTGAAGATGGATTTGGAACTCTTGAAGGATATCTCTACATGAAGGATAAGGCATAGGAACTCATACTTATGAGTTATTATCTTTTACCCCTTGTAAAAGTCTATTTGACTTGACATTTATTTGTAATCACTTGAAGTCATTCACCTACCTCATTAGTCGGTACACACAGATGTTTGGGGACCTAGCAAGGACCCTTCCATTTCTGGTTCAAGGTATTATGTGTCCTTTATTGATGACTATAGCAGGTGGACCATTTTATACTTTATGAAGCACAAAGATGAAGTGTTTAATTGTTTCAAGAGGTATCTTGCACTTGTTGAAAATCAAACAGGTAGAAGCTTGAAGAGGCTAAGGTCAGATGGTGGAGGAGAGTACTTCTCCAATGAGTTTGAAGATTTCTTGCAGGAAAGAGGCATCAAAAGGGAGATCACTACAAGGTATTCACCTGAACAAAATGGGGTAGCAGAAAGAAGGAATAGACTTATAGTAGAAACAGCTAGGTCTATGCTTAATGAGAAAAAGTTACCAAATTACCTATGGGCAGAGAGTGTATCCACTGCCACTTATCTCATCAATAGGTTGCCATCCAAATCACTTGATGGCATGACACCATATGAAGCTTGGCATGGTAAGAGACCCTCTCTGGATCATTGCAAAATCTTTGGTTGTGTAGCATATGTGCATATTCCCTCACAGGTAAGAGGAAAGCTAGATCCCAAGGCTGAAAAATGTATCTTCATTGGTTATGATTTGAACCAAAAAGGATACAGATTCTACAACCCCACAAACAAAGGGTTCAAGGTAAGCAGAGATGTCATATTTGATGAAAATGACTCTTGGTATGAGAATGAATGCAGGAAAGTGAGTCTACCCTATGACATGGAAGAAGATTTTCCAAAGCTTACCAAGGAAGAGCCAACTCAGCAAGAAGATTCAAGCTCAGATGATGATACAATAAACCTTGAAGAGTTCAAGGCTTGGAAGTCCAAAGGAAAGATGAAGATGAAGCAATTAGAAGATAAGCCAGAAACTTCCACTCAAGCAATGAGGAGATCTCAAAGAGAAAAGAAGAAGCCTATCAGATTTGGGTATGACACATCACTTGTAACTAAACATTCTATATATCTTGCAAAAGACTTGTTGAATGAAGAACCAGGTACCTATGAAGAAGCAATTACCAAACCAGAATGGAGAGAAGCCATGGATGAAGAGATAGAAGCTCTCAAGGAAAGTGATACTTGGGACTTGGTACCCAAGAAGGAATCTATGAAAGTGATAGGATGCAGATGGATCTACAAACTAAAGAAGAATTCAGATGGAACAATAAACAGGTACAAAGCTAGGTTGGTAGCCAAGGGTTTTGCACAAACCCAAGGCATTGATTATGAGGAGACATTTTCTCTTGTGGCCAAGATGCCAACTATCAGAGTTATGGTGAGTGTAGCTGCATCCAAGAATTGGAACATGTACCAATTGGATGTGAAGAATGCATTCTTGAATGGATGGATATCTGAAGAAGTCTACATGTCACAACCACCTGGCTATGAAGATCCAAAAAAGGTACATTATGTTTGTAAATTGAAGAAGGCTCTGTATGGTTTGAAGCAGGCACCTAGAGCATGGAATTACAGATTGACCACCTACCTCCTAGACCAAGGATTTGTGATGAGCAAAGCAGACACTTCTCTATTCATAAAGAGAAGTAGTACAAAGGTAATCTACTTATGTGTTTATGTTGATGACATCATCATTACAGGCAATGATGTCAATGGGATTAGACACATCAAAGGACAGATGATGAAAGAATTCAAGATCAGTGATCTTGGACTATTAAAGTATTTCAGTCTTGAATTGGTCTACACAAATTCAGGTATCTACATCACTCAAAAGAAGTATGTACAGGATATGGTCAAGAAGTTTGGTTCGCAGGATGCTAAGGTATCTACTACTCCAATGGAGGTTAACCAAAAGCTAAGTGCTCATGAAGGAGAAGAAATCAAAGACATTACAGGATACCAAAGTATGGTAGGTAGTTTGAACTATGCTACCTTGACAAGAATTGACATAGCATATGGAGTAAGTGTGCTTAGTCAATTCATGCACAAACCTAGGGTACCTCACCTAGAGGCAGCCAAGAAGATCTTGAAGTATTTGAAGGGAACACAAAGTCATGGTTTATACTTTCCTTATACATCAGATATTGACATAAAAGTTTACTCAGATGCAGATTGGGCAGGATGCAAGGATGACAGGAGAAGCACCTCAGGATATATTTGTTTTGCAGGAGATAAGCCTATCTCTTGGTCAGCCAAGAAGCAACCTACAGTGGCATTGTCATCAACTGAAGTAGAGTATAGAGGGCTTGCCAATGCTACTCAAGAAGCTATCTGGTTGAAGCTTCTATATACAGAGTTAGGTCTACACACAAGACCACCTATTATCTTTGGAGACAACACTAGCTCTCTTCACCTTGCAGCAAATCCAATTTATCATGCCAGAACCAAACACATAGAGGTTCATTACCACTATGTGAGGGAGAAATTACTTAGCAAAGAGATTCAATTGACATATGTGTCTACTAATATGCAATGTGCAGATTTACTTACAAAGGCATTGGATGGAAACAAGTTATGCAGATTCAAATCCATGATTGGATTGCAGGAAGTGATTGAAGAATGAAAAAGAAGACTTAAGCCAAAGTGTTTGGCTTGAGGGGGAGCTGTTGGTGCATATCAAGCCTTCACACATTGGCTTGGAACATTGGAACCTTGAAGATGGATTTGGAACTCTTGAAGGATATCTCTACATGAAGGATAAGGCATAGGAACTCATACTTATGAGTTATTATCTTTTACCCCTTGTAAAAGTCTATTTGACTTGACATTTATTTGTAATCACTTGAAGTCATTCACCTACCTCATTAGTCATGGAAAAGAGAATAGTTAAGTGGAGAGAATATCTCCCTACTTTTAGAGGAGAGATTCAAGGGAGCCTAAGTTTGAATTTGAAATTCAAATCACAATCAATTCCTATAAAAACTCCATTTGAAAAGTCGCGGTTAGTTCACTCTCTTCAGCTCACTCCCCGAGGCATATCTTCATTGTAACTGAGTGTGTGTTAGTGCTACTCCATAGCCTACACCACCACACCTCAATTAGCTATGCTTGTCATGCTATTAAGCTTGTACAAACTTATCAATCAATAGATATACACACATTTATCATTTCTGGTTCTCTGTGTTATCTTCTCCAAGTCTGTCAACTTCAAAGGAGCATAACTCAAGATCTACTGAACCAAATCAAGAGATCGATAGCTCATTGGAACCAGCTCAAAGTTTACTACAAGCATACAAAATCTCAGAGGATTTCATTCAGCCATTTGGGAGAAATCCGCTTAGAAGTGCACACTGGTCTGTGTCTGTAGAGTTCCTAAAAAGTCGGGGGTGATTATAATTTTGCTAAACTTAGTTCTCAGTGCATTGTTTATCAATTGAAGTGATTCCACTTGTGATTGGTAGCTTACTAAGGTAATTTAATACTCCCAAAAGGAATTGTTCCAATTTTAAGTGTGCTGGTCACACTGAGTAAAAGTCTGAGCAGGTATCACTACAGGAATAGAAAGTTTTTTATTGATTCTTGAAGTACCAAGTTATCTGTTTTGGTTTGATCATTACCCAAACCATTTTCAAAGTACATATATGGTTTCTTTGTGTCATTTGGAAGCTAAGCAAGTGTACTAAGCATATCTGAAGAGAAAAGAGGGCAGGTGTGAAGCAGGTTTTGCAGCACCAACTGATTTCCTGAGTGCATCCAACCATCACTCCCAACAGTCTTCCAGTCTACATTGGTTAACGAAGCAGCTATATGGCTTACAGAATATGATATTAACCATTTCGGCACCTATGAAGCAGTAAGGGATGCATTTTTGCAAAGATTCAGGCTAAAGAAGAATCCAGCCAAAATTTTCGATTACCTGCAAAACAATAGACAGAAGATAAATCAAACAGTGCAGGAATATGCCACCCTATTCAGAACTCATTTGAGATAGTTGCCACCAGCACATGCCAACCTACCGGATGACGTTATAACTCAATGGTTTATCAATGGATTGACTCCGCAACTTAAACAGATTATGATCATACGTTGTGTAGGAGCTATGACACTAGATGCAATTATTGCAATGGCTTTGCAGCTTGAAAACAAGGTTGGAGGATTTACAGAAGACTTGGAATGGTTAAAAGCAAATAAAACTATTGCAGAAAACCCGACCAGACAAATGTTCTACACCACATGCAAGAATTCAGGCCATACTAGTGCCACTTGTGCGCTTAATCAGTTGTTTTGCGCTATCTGCAACACGATCGAACATACTACTGAAAACTGTGCATACAACGCCAAAGTGCAGGGAACCACAACAGTGAATGCAATTATACAGGAACCAAGACAATCAGCCAATCATTATGTACCTCCGCAAATGAGAAACAACCAGCAACAAGGCTATCGAAATTACAGAGGACAGAGAAATAATAACTACAATGCAAATCGCTGGCAGGCCAGACCAGCACAGGAAAATCCCAATTTGCCACCACCTCGCTGCCATTTTTATGGTGAATTTGGTCACATTAGAAGATTTTGTAAGGATGCAGCTGAGTATGATCAAAGGAAGAAAGAACTTCAAAACCCAATGACTAATATGGTATAAATCACACCCGTAGAAATGCAAGCTGCAGTAACTCAGACCCGATCTAGTAAGCAACTGCAACCAGCAGCAGAAGTCTTTGAACCAGGCATACGTGAATAACAAAGGATGTATGACAAGGCAAGTCAATGGACCACCGCCGAACCTCCAGTGTTTCCAGATCCTATTCCGGTGAACCAGGCTCCATTAACCAAGGAAGGAACACAAAAACAAGATTCTAATTCAGTAGCAGGCACATCATCTTCAGCAGAAACATCATCTTCAGCCAGCACATCATCTTCAGAATTGGCGGAAAACACAATTCAATCACATAAGGCCTGGGAAATCTTATCTAAAGCATCCATTACTCTTCCTCTTGGCCAATTACTTGCACTAGTACCAGGAGTTTGACAACAATTCCAACAACAGTTCAGCCCTGTACCTTCTTGTGTTCCAGCAACAGCGACAGTGCAACCGGAACCTGATTCTACGGTCAATCATTCGGTTCCTTTAATTACGGTATGGTATAAAAATCATAAAATTACACAGGTACTAATTGATGGAGGATCTGGTGTCAACATTGCTACCGCTGCACTATGTAAGAAGTTAGGATGGACTTAAATCGAACCAGTTCAGTTCTTTGTCAGAATGGCTGACCAGTCAAGAGTCCATCCAGTAGGACTTGTACGGAATGTACCAATAACTTTGCAGGGTACCACATTTAAGATGACCTTTGTCATCCTAGAATTACCGGAATCCACCCTTGATTATAATCTTCTTTTTGGTCGTCCTTGGTTGAAGCAAGCTAAGGTTATACAAGATTGGTCTGCACAGGAACTCACTTTCAAAGATAATAATCATAAATATATTGTAAAACTAGATGCTATACAGCCTTGCGAATTGCATGCTATACCGTATTTTGCAGAACCAGTTCATATGTTAGATGGGTTGTCAGATGATGAAGAAGAAGAGTTTTTAAAGAACAACATTGACTTAATCTCCCTAGGAACTGTTGATTTACAATATGTTGTAGATAATTGGAATCCCACAGTTTGTAAGGTGATGCCTGTAACAAAAGAAGATAAGAAAGAAGATACCACCGCTATAGATAACACTGATCTACAACAACTTCTTAAGCCAGCTCACAATACAGAGAAGCCCCGACAATTATATGTCCCAGAGGATCAATTGATCACCTATAATTTAGGAGATGAAGACCATCCACGTCCTGTCAAGATAAAGGAAAGCCTACCGGGAGAATTTCAAGCAGACTAATCCAGCTACTCCGAGAGTTCTCTGACGTTTTTGCATGGGATTACAAAGATATGAAAGGTTTGGACCCGCGCATTTATCAACACAGGGTCATGCTGAAGCCAAAAGCAAAACCAATCAAGCAACCCAGCTACCGGATGAATCCAAACTATGCATCACAGGTAAAGATAGAACTTGATAGACTACTTAAAGTCGGATTCATTGTACCAGTAGAGCATGCTGAATGGATCTCACCAATTGTCATTGTTCCTAAAAAGAATAAGCAACTACGAATCTGTGTGGACTACCGGAAACTGAACGCAGCTACAGTGCCTAATCCATTTCCGCTACCTTTTCTTGACACCATGCTTGATAGGGTAGCAGGACATGAAATGTATTCATTCCTAGATGGATACAGTGGGTATAATCAAGTTAGAATGGCTGAACAGGGTATACCGAAGACCGCTTTTATTACCAATTGGGGTGTTTTTGCTTGTACCGTAATGTGGTTTGGATTAAGAAATGCCCCAAGTACTTTCCAGAGATGTATGCAAGAAATATTCTCCCCTTACCTTACCTCGTTTATGCAAGTTTATCTTGATGATTTTTCATTATTTGGAAAAATGGTAGCACACTTGTTCCATTTACGGTGTTGCTTTGAAAAGTGCAAAGAATACAGACTCTGTTTGAACCCAAACAAATCTGTGTTTGCGGTTTCATGTGGAAAGCTACTTGGCCACATTGTATCTGTGCAAGGGATACAGGTGGATCCAGACAAAATTTCAGCTGTGTTAGAAGCACCTGTACCCACTACACCTAAAGAAGTAATGCATTTCATGGGCCAAATAAGATGGCATGGTCGGCACTTACTGTGGCTTGCTCATTTGGCGATACCACTGAACAGGTTAATAACCAAGACTCCTCAACAATTTGAATGGACTCAGGAATGTCAAATTGCTTTTGATCGTCTAAAGGGATTACTAACACAGGTTCCAATCCTACAGCCTCCTGACTGGGATCGTCCATTTCATATATTTGTTGATGCCTCAGATATAGCAATTGGGAGCGTTCTAATGCAACAAACAGATAAGTGGTTTCGGCCTGTGTACTATGCCAGCCGAAGACTTGCTCCTGCTGAAAAGAATTACTCTGTAACCAAAAGGGAATGCCTGGGTCTAGTATACTCTGTCAAGAAATTCAGGCATTATTTACTTGGCCGCAAATTTACTTTTCATGTAGATCATGCTGCACTTGTTTATCTAGTTCGGCAACAGCATTTAGGTGGTCAATTAGCGCGATGGGTTTTGCTCTTACAAGAAATTTGATTACGAAGTGATTCATAGGCCCGGCAGTTCACATGCCTTAGCAGATTTCCTTTCTCGTTTAGATTCCGGTGAAGCTCCAGTCAGTGTAGATGACACAACGCCAGCAATTTATGTTTTTGAACCAACCAATGATGAAATTGTAGACCCACCTATACCATCTACATATTATGATCAGATATTGGCATTCCTTACTGATGGATGCCTTCCCTCCCAGACTTCTCCTGCAATACGTAAGAAGATTGCAGTTTTTAGTCGCCGATTTCGGTTAATTGCTGGGGAACTATACTATATGGATCACACTGGAATTTTACTTCGTTGCATCTGTCCTCATGAAGTTGATTCAATTATTAATTTGGCTCACTCAATTCCTTCCGGTGGTCATTTTGCTGCAGATTTAACACACCGAAAAATTCTTCAGAGTGGACTTTGGTGGCCTACTATGTACAGGGATGTATTATAGTTTGTCAAAAAATGTGATAATTGTCAAAGGTCAGGACAACCACTACAACATCATTTCTTCCCTCTCCAACCTATCTTGCCATTGGAGCCTTTTCAGAAGTGGGGTCTAGACTTTATCGGACCTATTACACCGCCAACAATACTCAGCAATAATCGTTATATTCTAACCTGTACAGACTACGCAACCAGATGGGCAGAAGCATGGGCTTTAAAATCTGCCACAGCTGTTTCGGTGGCAAAATGTCTAATGAAAGATGTATTTCCGCGTTTTGGCTTACCTCTGGAGCTTGTTACAAATCAGGGCACTCATTTTGTTAACAACCTAATGAAAGTACTCACACATTCTTTTCAGATCATGCATAAATTAAGCTCACCATATTATCCTCGTGCAAATGGTTTGGCTGAGAGTACAAACAAGATCCTGCTGAATATGCTTCGAAAACTCATTTTGGAAGCACCGGAAAGATGGGACCGACTGTTACCTGCAGTCCTGTGGGCATACCGAACTACCTATAAGGTAGCAACAGGTCTAACACCCTTCAAACTAGCTTATGGATTGGAAGCCATAGCACCCATGGAAATTATTGTGCCAAGCTTATGTGTGGCCCTCACTCAGAAATTAATACCAGAAGATTCTTTATCCTTTCGGCTAGATACACTCAGAGAACTGGATGAGCACCGATGGCAAAGTTTTCTAACTATGCAGGAAGTACAGCTAAGACAAGCTCGAACACATAATCGATATCTAAAGACCCCAGTTTTTATGGTGGGACAACTTGTACTATTTTACAATGCTCTGCTGGCACATTCAAGTTACGATGGTTTGGCCCCTACCGAATTTCTGAACAAATGGGCCCCGCAACATTTCGGTTGACTACTTTTACCGAAAATCCCCTTCCAAAAGTTGTCAACGGTTCGAAGCTACGGCCGTATCAACAATCATCTAACCCGCACTGAAACGTTTCGCGGTTTTGATGCGTCTTTTGGCGTTCTCTTTTCTTTCTTTTTCTTTTCCTTTATTTCCTTTTGTTTTTGCGCACTTAAAATAATAAGCATGTAAATATCCGCGTTTTGATACCTAATTATGTCAACAGCCGCCCTTCCCTTTTCAGCTACTCATACATGCACACCGAAGTTAAGAAGTTATCATCTCAACGACGAACGATTATTAATGATTTTGATTGCTCTCCACTGCCGAACATCTACTTAACCTTGTCTGTTTGCCGAAAATCGCTATTGTGTTTATGTGATTTGCGTCATTGTGTGTACCCTGTGTTCTGTGTACTTGTGATTGCTTTCTCTGTGTGCGCCATGGAAGCTCTGGTGAACTATGCCGCTTTCCGTGACGGACTCCCTACCGAGGTAGGAGAGTTTCTGCACACCCGTGGGTTATCCAATTTCGTTGAACTGCCATGGCATTCAGTGGAATCCCACCCATTTTTTGCCCAAATTATCACCTCTATCGCTAAAACACCTGCCAACGAGCAAAGTTGGGCTATCACATCCTTACCCTCCCGAACAGTAATCACCTTCCAAGCTTTTGCTGAAGCGTTTAGACTCCCTCGGCAAGGTCGGGAAAATGGCTCGAGTCTACCAGTCGCAAAAATGATAGAATTTTTTCCTAGGTATTCCTCAAACGAATACGCAATCCTATGTCGACCAGAACCTGAGAGATCCGCCCTTCAATTCCTAATAGCTATCCTAAACCTACAGAAACGTACTTATGGAATATCGCGTCCATTCTACTCCGCCATTGATTTAGCTGCTCGAGAACCTGTGAATTTTGCATCGTACTTCTTCCATCGCATTCACAAAGAATGTGTGGCAATCATCAAACAGGTAAACAAGGGAGGAATGCCAAGGTCCAGATTGCCGCACATTATTTCTTTCCTTTTTCCGGCCATTCTTGCAGCACAACCACCACCCAGAGGCCCAGTCCTACGTCATCAAGAGTTTGTGCAATTATTGGAGGATGACGAAGAAGACGAAGAAGAAATAAATCAACTCTTCCGCAGGAAAAGAATTAGAATCAGTTCATCTGAAAGTGAAGCTCAGGGATCAGCCGAAGGAAACAAAGATGATGACAAGGAAGAAGAAAAACAAGACGAAGAAACTTTCCATGACACCACAACGTCTATGCAGCACGAATCATCCGCACAGTCTTCAGAAGGACAACAAGAGCAGGAGGATCACACCAACTCTGACACAAGTTTGTCAGAAGAAACATCTCAGCAACAATCAGAGCAGGAAAACCAAAGAAATGAAGAACAGATCATTAAAGAAGTCTTCGACGAACTTCTGAAAGCAGTTGAGTCCACAGCTGCCGACACTACACAACAAACAACAGAACAGGTAACAGAACCTAACCCTATCCTGCCCACTCCACCACTGGAACCTCCGCTTAACCCCATCCTTCCTATTCCAACCAATGTACCCAACGAACCCGCAGCTTCTTCATCTTCATCGCCTAACTACTCTCCATCGAACTCCCAGCAACTCCTCACCGCATCTTCTTCCCAACCTCGTCCCCCTCCTCCAGTCCCGTCCATCCCCGTATTCTCAAAGTTAGCGTCAATGGGTCAACTGCTAATCAAATTATCACAACAAATCCCTGCGCAAATGAAGCAAGTAACAGAGAATATTCGCAATGAATTTCAACATAAAGTAGATATACTGGAAGCCGACATTAGCCCCCTGCAGGAAGAATTACTAGTAGCCAAAGCCGAAAACCACTCCCTACAAGAACAGCTGAAGGAATTACAGGCCAGAATTGCCGAACAGGAAATGGTTACCAATCAGAGAGATGCGGCAGTGGCTGAGCTCACAAAGAAAGAAGAATCATTACAGAATGCAAATGCCGAAATAAGTAAAATGAAGCAAGAGTTATAGGACAAAGAAGATGCACGGATCGCATTAGGAAATCTGCTCGAAGAAACTAGAGTTCAGCTACACGAAGTAGTACAGCAAAGCCAAGAACAGCAGAGGCAGGCTAGAAAAACAGAAGAAGAACTACAAAGAACAAACGAAACTTTATCAGATGTCAACAACATGCTTAAACACTATTTGACAAAGGAAGCTCAAACACAGAAGTTAATAACAGATCTCCGAAGGGAAAGGGATGCATACTCCAGAACCATAAATTTTCAGAATCAAGAGATCGAAAGAAGGGAGAATCAGCTGGAAAATCAGAAAGAAAGAGTAAGCAAGATGGAGAAACAAGTTGTTGAGATGAAGGTATCCAGAGATGCGGCGCTCTCGAACGAATTTTATTTACAAGAAGCCTTTCTGCAAACGCAAGCAGAAATTTTGCTGACCAAAGCTATTTCATTAAGTTCTGTACGAGTAGATGTGCAATTAGTAGAACCGGACACCCTCAAACAAATGTTAGAAACTTTAAAAAAGAAAATCGCCCGAACCTTTAGGCTAGCACGATCCATGTACTTAGAAGGAATTATAGATGAACAGTAATTTTGTAAAACCTGCGGGTTCGAGTCCACCGTGCGTGCCAGGTGTTAGTCGGCCTTCGGATTGGCAACTGTATAACTGAATCTTGTTTCGCACGCGCGAAAAGTTGTTACAAAGACATTTGTAATCTTTATATATAGCAATGTAAAAGAGATGCAGGGTGACGATTTGGGGAATCACCAGACTGTCTGTCTGGGTGATTGTCTGTGTCATTACTGTGTGTCGAGTTCACTAATTTGGAGTACTGTGTTTCATTGTTGTGTTGTATTATCGACACTTGTTCGGGTTGCTGTAGTGTTTGCTTGTCGAATTTCTGAGTATTCTGAGTATATTGTGCGTATCCGTGTCATTGTCTATCGATCTCTGTTGCGGCTGTGAGTTTTATTTACATCCAGTAGATCGTCGGACTGTTGTCTGAGAGAGTCGTTCTACGGGTTTCGGTGGTGATTGTTCTGTTAATTACGCGTATCGTGGTGTTACTATTTCTTGGAATGTTCTACCAGTTGTTGGTGAAGTCTGTGAAGCTGTGGTAGTGTTCTGGTATCTTGATCTGTATCGTGTTGTCTTCAGTGTTGAGATCTATCTGCATATGGCAAAGATTAAGCTACAGTTAGGGTCTTCCCAAGTTGCGTACTGAATCTGCAGTACTGAGTATCTGAAACTATTGAGTTCTCTGTCTCTTCGGTGTCATCTGATTGTTGTACCTATTCGGTAAAGGTTGAAGTACTGTTATTGTCTCTGGTATTTCAGAACAGTGTAGCAATTTAGTGTAGTCGGTACACTCGGGATGGATTTTGATCGAGAACTGCAAGGTTCCTAAGCATAACAGAGCCTAATAGAGTTTTGCGCATCCGTAAAGTGCTGCATGGAATGGTTAGTTGGGAACCAAGTATAGGGCCTCTGTCTAACAGACCCCTACCACTCCCAAGAACCCAATGATCGTTTAAACGCTATTCTGACAGTTAGAATAAGCGTTTAACAACACCTCTCTGATCACAGTCTCAAAATCGCACAAAATTTGGTGAGCATATTTAGGGTGATTAGGAGATCAAAAAAGCTTTGTTATATGGTGCCGAAATCGTGATCTAAGCTCGTTTCGGCCTCCAAATGCAATATCATAGTGCTTGTGCTGGCACTTTTGTCTTTTTGTGCCAAAGATATATACAAGTTTCGGTTTGCCACTATAAGCATCTCGATGTCTACTACATGTTTAGCAAAACTTGTCAAGGTAGTCCTGCTCAACTTTTTTAGATACAGACACTTTTCTACATCTGGGTATTTTAGTCAATGGCCATGGTTGAAAGTAGTGATGTATTTCATATGTTGGATGTTGAAGATAAGTTGGACAATACCAATTACCCATTATGGGCTTATATGATGCATCATGTATTGGTCACAAAAGGACTATGGAATATTATGCAAGGTGTTGAAAAACGTCCTATTACACCTACAATTGCAGTTACTAAAGCTGATGAAGAAGGCATCGAAGATGGTGATATTCTTCAGGTTCTTGTTCGTGTTGCAGTTCTTGTTGCAACTACTATAGAGAAACTTTGTTGGGATGGCAGAGATGCTCATGCACATGCATTGATAGCCTTATCTGTCAAATGTGCCATTATTCCTCACATTCACTCTTGCAGAATAGCTAAGGATGCTTGGGATACACTTACCACTTTATACCGGGTAAGGAATGAGGCTCATGTTTCTTACCTCTGAAAACAATTGGAGAATGAGCTCATGAATGAAGGAGATTCCGTGGACAATTTTTTGACAGAGATCAAAGATTTGAAGGAAGATTTAATTTCTAGTGATGAAGTCTTGCTTGACAGTTCACTTGTGCAAACTGTTCTGAATGATCTTCTCAATTCCTGTCAGAGTTTTGCTTCTACTCTTTGTTTGATGATGAAGGGCAATCCAAATGCCTTACATTTGAGGAGTTAGTCTCTGTTCTATTGTACGAAGATTGGTCAAGGTAGAACAGGTCCATTATGCATGTTTCAGATCAAGGTTTCCTGGCTAGTCAGAAGGGCAAAGGTAAATGGAGCTCCTCTATTAGCAAACAGAAATCTGCTAATTCTGCACAATCAAAGAAGGATGACAGAGACGAGAAGAAAACAAAAAAGCAGAAATTGTTTTGCAAATATTGTAAAGGAAATGATCAAGTCATAAAGAGTTGTCCAAAATTGGCTACTAAAGAGGCAAGGAAGAAAGAGGTTGTTGCTCATACCTCTACACCAAAAACAAAGTCTACTAATCTCGTTCAAAATGAAGAATGGGCATTTACCATGGTTTCTAGCTATGACTCATCTTCTCATGAACAATGTATGTTTGCAATAGACTCAGCTGTTAGGTACTTTGATAGTGGGGCAACCAAACATATTATCTTGTAGCGCAGTTTCTTCACTTCACTCGAGTCTGCCCCTATAGGGAATACTATCACATGCACCATCAACTCCTCTTATTCTATCATGGGAGTTGGTAATATTGTTTTGACTACTATTGATGGTAGTTCTTTTACATTGCCAAATGCTTTATTTGTGCCAGGGATCAAGAAGAATTTGTTATCAGTTTCAGCTTTAGCCAAGATTGTCTTGGTTGTGAAATTTGTTGATGACAAATGTACAATTCATGATTGTTGGTGCATTTTACCCAAGACTAAATGCTTGATATTATTTGATTTATGTTCATATGTGTAGTCATGTGAACACCTCTTGTAAAAGAGTACATTTTATCTCTTGTAATTGTGAAAAAGAAAAAAGAAAAAGAATGGCTTACCTCATCCATGATGTAAAAAGAAAACTTGTGGCTCTAACTACCTAAAACCACGAATTAGTGAGTTGAGGGAATATCTCCTAACTTTGGGGATCACTTTTAGGTGGAGCCATTCAAATTTGAATTCAAAACTCCCTCCAAGAGTAGCTATAAAAAGAGCAAGAAGGAAAAAGGCAATTAACAAGCCTTGTACATGACCACTTCATGTCATTTTGTAGATATTTAAGAGCTTACTCCATAGCTCTATCATTCTACTCCCATTGTGCAAATATTCCTTTCCAATGTGGTTGTAATCATATGTGTATTTATACATTCGTCATTCTCTACTTCTCTATTTTGTTATCTGCTATACTCACTCAGAGTAGTAACTTCAGAAGCTCATATCTCAAGATCTAATCAATGTTTTTCAGAGTTTTAATGTGTATTGGGTTGCTCTTACCGTCTAGTGTCTGCATACAAAATTTCATGGTCATTGGATTTATAATTTGGGAGATATCTGCATTTTACTGCTCACTCATCTATCTCTCTAGAACCCCGAGTCATCTTGCAACTAGTCTGTCTTGACTTAAAATTTTGAGATACATGTTCAAAAGTACTTGGCAAATATTTTGGTGGATTTAGGAAGCTCAAAGGGTCTACTAATCAACTCTGAAGTCTCAGTTGGCTGGTGTGAAGTTGGTTGTAGCAGCACCAACTCATCTTCAGATTGCATCCACCATCTCTCATCACAGTGGTATCAGAGCATAGTCAAGCAACATGGGAGATGGATATCCATCAACAATTGTCAAATTGGATTGAAACAACTACCCAACATGGTCTCTAAGAATGGAGGCTTACCTTCTAGGAAGGAATCTATATGGATTCATATCTGGAGATGAAGCAATGCCAACCATGACGAACAAAGGGCAACCATCACATGAAGAAGTGGAAAGACTTTCAAATTGGTATTCGAAGGATGCACTTGCAAGGTCCTATATTCTAAACTAAATCTCTGATTTTCTTTTACCTCATGTCAAGGGATGCAACACATCAAGAGAGACATGGAATGCACTTGCTTCTTTCTTCTCCTTCAACACTCGAGCAAGGAAGAACCAATTGTGAATGGAGTTCACAACAATGAAGAAAAGCCCAAAGAAAAGTGTGACTGATTATGTCACGAAGATGAAGGGGATTTTCGACCAACTTGGAAGCATTGGAGAGGTAATTGAAGAGGAGAAAATCATTATACAAATCATAAATGGAATCAAAGTAGATGACAAGTGGGAGTCATTCACAATAGCCATGGATTTATACACGGATATGCATGTACCCGACCTCAACACACGGATGGGCCAACTCTTCACTCATGAAGCAAAGATTAGCAAAGGTGGTGAGTCCTCAAGAGGTAATCAAACTTCTTCCTTATATTTTGATAAAACTAAGGTCAAGAACAAGTCAAAGAATAAGAAGAATGAAGATGAAGGTAGCTCTTTTCAAGCAAACTTTGCAGGTAGAGGAAGAGCTAGAGGAAGAGGTAGAGGTGGAAAGCAAGGCAAGGAGAGATTCCAATCATCTCAACCTTGCAATATATGTGCTTACCTAATCATACTACTGAAGAATGTTTCAGAAACCCAAGGAACTCAAGAGGAAGAGGATTTAATAGAGGTGGCTATGGATCAAATAGAGGTAGATACAATGGAGGCTACAATAACAATTACTACAACAACAATTACAACAACAACTATCATAGAGGAAGAAGAGACTACAATAACTATGCAGAGGACCAAAGTCAAGAAGATTCATTATTGATTATGAATCTATTAGTGAAGAAGGGTAAGGATGATGATCACATCTTTTACATTGATTCGGGATGCTCAAATCATGTAGCAAGAAATGTGGCTTTACTTTCTAATTTGGAAGATCCTCACAACAAACATGAAGTACAAATAGGAGATGATACAAAGCACTCGGTGGAGAAGATAGGTAATGTGAAGACATCAGATGGGAATATGAACTTCTTAAGCAAAGTCTTGTATGTCCCTACAATTACCAAAAATTTAATAAGTGTTGGACATATTGTTGAAAAAGGATTGCAGGTTAGATTCAACGGATTTGGAGCATATGTTGAAGACCCAAGGCAAGAATTTAGGAGGATTGCCAAAGGAGAAAAGACACGAAGGCTTTTCACTTTTGAAGTGGAAGATACAAAGAACATAGCTTTGTTTAGCTATGGATCTCAAACTCTCACAGAGTTGGAGATATGGCACAAAAGGCTTGCTCACATTGGTGAGAGGATGCTCAAACAAATTTGCAGGGACCAAAGTATACTTGGTTTGCCTAATATCACAAGGCAACACATGATTTATAAGTGTGAAGCTTGTCAACTCGGCAAGGCTCATAGACGACCTTTCAATAAGTAGGGATATGTGTATCAAAATCCATTGGATCTAGTGCACACATATGTGTGGGGTCCAAGTAAGGAGCCATCTATACCAGGCTCAATATATTATGTCTTTCATAGATGATTGTAGTAGGTGGACCATTCTGTTTTTCTTGAAGCACAAGGATGAAGTCTTTAATTGCTTTAAGAAGTATATTGCTCTTGTTGAAAACCAAACAGGTAGGACTTTGAAAAGACTCAGATCAGATGGTGGAGGAGAATACTTCTCTTTTGAATTTGATGCCTTCTTGCATGAAAGAGGCATTAAAAGGGAAGTCACTACAAGGTATACACACGAACTCAATGGTGTAGCAGAGAGGAGAAACAGAGCTATTGTTGAATCTGCAAGCTCCATGCTCAATGAAAAGGGATTGCCAAACTACCTATGGGTAGAGGCTGTGTCTACATCCACATATCTCATAAATAGACTTCCATCTAAGTCACTAGATGGAACCACTCCATATGAAGTGTGGAATGGAAGAAGACCTAGTCTAGAGCATTGTAAAATCTTTGGATGCTTAGCCTATGCTCACATTCCTTCTCAAGTAAGAGGGAAATTGGATCCCAAGGCAAAGAAGTGCATATTTATTGGTTATGACCAAAACCAAAAAGGATCCAACTAATAAAGGATTTTTTGTGAGTAGAGATGTAATTTTTTATGAGAACAAATCATGGTTTGATGATGACAGGAAAGTGAAGCTGCCTTATGACTTGGATAAGATTTTCCATCACTTCAACCAAAGGATCCAAAGCAAATTGAAGAAAGTGATTCAAAGATTGACCTAGAAGACTTGGAAAGACTAAAGCTATGGAAGAGCAAAGGTAAAGCAAAGATGTAGGATGCTACATATGGACCCGAGAGCTCACATCAACCACTTAGAAGGTCTTCAAGGGAGAAGAAGAAACCAGAGAGGTTTGGTTATGATACTTCTTTGGTCACAAAGCACTCAATCTACATTGCAAAGGATTCAACTAATGAAGAACCTACCACAGCAAAGAAGCACAAAGCAAGAAATCTTGGAGAGATGCAGTGGATGAAGAAATGGAAGCCTTGAAGGAGAATGACACTTGGGAGCTTGTACCTAACAAGCCATTTATGAAGGTAATTGGATCTCGATGGATATACAAAACCAAAAGGAATCCAGATGGAAGTATAAATAGACATAAAACAAGGTTAGTTGCTAAAGGGTTTGCTCAAACCCATTGTATTGATTATGAGGAGACTTTCTCTCCTTATGCAAAAATGCCTACAATTAGGGTTACCATTAGTCTTGCTGCATCTAGAAATTGGAAGTTTTATCAACTTGATGTAAAGAATGCTTTCTTAAGTGCAGTTTGAGCTACTCAGAAATTGTAGCTTGTTCATAGTAATGTCTGTGATACTATGCAGACACCCTCTTTTGGAAACTATCTTTACTTTGTGACTTTCGTTGATGATTTTTTTAGGCATGCATGGCTATATCCATTGAAAGCAAAGTCCGAAGTGTTTATGTGCTTCAAATAGTTTTTGGTTTTGCCTTCAAATATGTAAGCATGTAAAATGGGCACCCTCTGTTCTAATCGAGGAGGGAAATATATGTCTTCTGATTTTAATGCATTTTTGGCTAAATGTGGGATAAAACATCAATGTACAGTGCCGTATACACCTCAACAAAATGGAAGTTGCTATACGGAAGAACAGGTCACTCATGGAGATGGCAAGGTGTATGGTCAAGAGTTAGTCTTTACCATAGTTTCTGGCTTGAGGTTGTTATGTGTGCAACATATGTACTTAACAGGTGTCCCATTAAAGCATTGTAGTCTATCACTCCATATGAGGCTTGGCATGGTTGCAAGGCATTTGTTGCTCACCTGAGTGTTTTTGGTTGTCGGACATATCCATTAGTGCCTGAACAACATCACATGAAATTGGATGATAACACAGTGAAATGTATTTTTGTTGGGTACAGTTCGGAAAGCAAAGGCTATCGTTTGTATTATCCATATACAAAACACATTTTGGTTAGCCATGATGTTGTTTTTTGTGGAAGATGTTATTCAACCATTACTTTCATGTACTAAGGAGACATTTGTTAGCTCCAAAGACATGTATGATACTTTCCTGTCTCTTTTTTCAGGTGGACAGTCTAGTGTTGTTCCTAATTAGGTGACTTCTCATCCTTTATAGGTTTCATGTGATGATGCAGATCACTCCATTTCTGATGCAAATTTACATGATGCATTTGTTGATGAGAGAGTTGATATTGAGGAAGTAAAAACTATGCCAAAATGGTTGGTGTTTACTTTGCATGATAGAAAATTACATGCACCTCTATCATATCATACTCATTCACTCTCTCACTATGCCTCTTTTGCATCAGATTGCTATACTATGGTTGTGTCTAGTCTTTGTGATGAGAATGAGCCTACTTCATTTGATGAAGCACAAAATTCAGAAAATTGGATGGTTGCTATGCAATCTGAATATGTTGCTATAATGAGGAATGGTACTTGGTCTTTATGTGACTTGCCTCTTGACAAGAAGGCCATTAGCAATAAGTGGGTATACAAGCTGAAGTGTAAGCCTAATGGAACAGTTGATAGGTATAAAGCTAGGCTTGTTGCAACGGTTTATGCGTAGGAAAGATGCATTGATTTTGATGAGACCTTTGCACCTACATGCCAAATGATTACTGTCTGTAGCATCTGTGCACTTGCAGCTCATCATGGTTGGAATGTATGTACATCAGTTGGACATGAAAATTGCATTTCTAAATGGTGACTTGCATGAAGTGTATGTTTTTCAGCCTCGTGGCTTTTTATAGAAAGGGCATGAAAACCAAGTGTGCAGGTTGAAAAAGGCATTATATAGTTTGAAACAAGAACCATGTGCTTGGTATGAAAAAATGCATGCCTACCTAATTGCAAGTATTAATGTTATGCTAATACCCCGCTAACTAAAGGCACTAAAGAAGATCGGGTCTTGCGCTAAAGTTTTGCTTTTGAGAACAGTCCAACTGAGAGCACCCTAATGTTAAGTATGTTAATGATGTGCTTCTGATCATTGTTGTCTATGTTGTTGATATGCTGCTCACTGGTCCTATTAAGAAACATATTGCTGATTTTAAGGCTGATTTGCATGCCTCATTTGAGATGTCAGATTTGGGGCACGTGCATCATTATTTGGGCATTCAGTTTATGCAAGTTGATGGCAGAATAGCTCTGTGTCAAACAAAATATAGTGACACATTATTGCATCATTTTGGCCTTGAAACTCCTATGCAGACAAATTTACGATTGAGTCTTCATGATGCTAGAGATGCATTTGATGTTGTTCTCTATCAGCAGGCTGTTGGATGCTTGATTGACTTATGCATTACTCAGCTAGATATTCAGTTTGCTATCTCACAGATGAGCAGATTTATGCATTGCCCAAGAGTCAAGCATTGGCACGCGATTAAGCGCATCTTTCGCTACTTGAGTGGTACCTGGCTACTTGGATTGTTTTATCCCAAAGGGGTTCACTACCACCAGATTTACATGCTTTTTCTTACTCTGACTGGGTTGGTTGCTATGACACTCGTGTGTCCACTAGTGGTTTTTGCTCCATGCTTGGTAGCTCATGTATATCTTGGTTGAGCAAGAAGCAATCTATTGTGGCCACTTCCAGTTGTGAGGCTGAGTATAGGGTAGCTTTCACAGCGATCGTTGAGTGTGTGCAGCTCAGTCACCTTATGGCTGATTTGGGTGTTGGTCAGTCTTTTGCCACCACCATCAATGACAATCAGAGCACATTGGCAGTTGCGAGGAACCCTATGTTCCATGCTCGCACTAAGCACATTGAGGTGCTGAGTTCGAGCATGAAAGGGAGGGGTTCTTTGTTGGAGAGATCAGTTTGGCATATGTGCCCATGCAAGAGAACATTGCAGACTTTTTCACAAAGGCTCTGCCTTGGGGGAAGTTTGAAGCTTTCCGCAAAGCTTTGGGCTTACTTCCTTTTGTGCATTGATTCCACATAGCTTGGCACTTCCTTATCATGAGTGTCAGCTCCTTGTTCATTGCATCACCCCCAAGGGGGATTTGTTGATATATTTAGGTAGTGATGTGTGTGAACACACTAGGACCGTCGAGGCACTTTTTTCCCTCTTTAGGAGGTTTTTTCCCCCGACTTGTATATATGCCTAGAACCCGAACGGGTCCTTTATCTTTGTACATTCATTCAGTATTGTGTGTTGTGCTCCAAGCTTCTTCTTCTTCCTTGTGTTGTTCACGTGCTTCCGTATACGTCAAGCTCCAACATGAAACTCCATCTTCTTCTCCATATGATAGTGTGGAGAACAGTAATGTTTTTCTGTTTGCTCTCTAAATTCCTTCCATAGAACCGAACTAGAATGCATCCGATTATACATATAGGACTTCCACCATAGCTTTGTGATGCCATGCAGGCATAGGATCCCGACTTTTGCCTTGGATTCTTCATTGAATTGCTAAACATAAAAAAATCTTCTATCTCTTCAATCCATGCCTCCAAATCTTCACCGTTCTTCTTTTCTCCATCAAAATTATTCAATTTTGCCTTCTTGAAGACTTGGTTGAGGGCAAAATCACCCGCATCCATATCTTCATAATTGCATTTTTGTCTTCCTTTAGGCACACTAGATGTTCCCACACCTTCGTTTACTTCATCATTCAGCTCCACGAACAAATTTGTTGCACCTTCTGGTTTCTTCCCACCTCGCTCTTTGCGTAATTCTCCAAGAAGCTTTTGAATAAGCTCCTCTTGCTCACGGATCATCTATGTTAAACCTTCCATTGTTCTCGAGGATTGATTTTGCTATGATATCACTTGTAGCATTTCCTCAATCACAAGCTTCTTATCACTCAAGAATAATAGAAGAGAGAAAAACAAAACTTGCATATAAGAGAAAATCCAATGCAAAAGAGTAGACAAGATATGACTTAGAGAAAGAGAAGCTCTAGTATTTTAGATTTGAACAAATCAATACAATAACTTTGGAAAATAGATACTTGACAAAGCCTTGACCTCTCAACCACCCCCGAGCTATCACAATCTCATTCACACTCTCACTCTCACTCTCAATCACAAGGTAATTCTCTGATTTTTGGCCTCTTCCTACTTGATGCAGCAAATCTCCTTCAAAATAGAGTTTTTTGTCCTCAAGGAAGTGGGTGATCCACCAAATATAGAAAAAGTTGGCTCTCCCTTTGTTGCATGCAAAACTTTCACAAAAGCATGTGTTTGTAGTAGTCAAGTGCTTTCTTTAGCGATACCTATCCAAAAATAGAAGAAAAGCAACAAAAAGACACATTTGAAGACATCTATAAGTGTGCAAGTCAACACATATGCTTCAAAATCATGGATTCGAATAGAAATAGATAAATCCATTTTTTTTGAAGTACCTAAAAACGACACTTTTCAAAAACTTGTAAATAAAAACAGTGAGGAATTAGTTTAAGCTTGTGAGATACAAAAATGTTCAACTCTTCAATTTGCACAATAGTGTTAGAGATGACCTTGGTCCAAATCCTACTCCAAGTCTCACTTTTGAGCCCTACGAGTTTAGAAATTCTAGAGAGAGAATAAAATCAAGGCATTTTATTATAATGAACTAAATGTAGAGCCTTAAACAGGGTACTTAAAACATGATTCACAAAAAAATCACAAAGGCACTTTTATTCTCTTATGTGTGCTCTATGTTTCTCTCATACAACATTTCTCTTAATTTTTCATCTTCATGTTCAATTTTCAACCAAAAAACATGATGCAGATAAGGTCTAGACAGAGAATATAAAACTCATCATCCCTAAACTTTTCCTAGATGCATAAAATGACATATTTAATCATTCTAAGTATTATCCCCACAATGTAATTTTAAAAGTTCAAAATGAATTATTTGATTATTAAAAGGCCTATTACGCTCCAAGTACTCACCCATGATCTTGTGGACTTTATTCTCCTCTTGTAGACTCATAGGAAATGGTGTTCAAGTGGTTGGACTCGCTCGTAGCACCAATTCAATCCTATGATCAATTCTTGCAAGGAGGTAAAAGGTGTTCCATCTAGAAACAACCCCTTGAATTTTGACATGCCACGACTCCTCTCATAACAATGAACTTTGTATTTGAAAACTTGTACCCCTTTTTTGGCACTTGTGAAAGCACAACATCTAGAACATAAGGTACCTTCTTAGTGACCATCATGGTCACTATGGAGATTATAATTGAGATGGGGAATCTCCACAATCCTCATCTACGTTACTCCTTGCATGTGTAGGGTTTATAACTATGGCAACTACTATCTTTTTCTTTTTAAGATGGTCTTTAAACTGATGTTTTTCTAGGCATCAATAGCACAAGACTTCTTTCATTACCTTCTCTTTTTGTTGAGGGCTAAAATTAGACTTATTGTAAGCCCTCTTAGCTACAACAAAAACTTTCCTTTTAGCTATAGAGAACATTTTTATCATGTGCACTTGTCTAGCCTCTTTCTAATGTTGTGCACTAGTCTAAATGAGAGCACTCAAGGAGGAGGGCCGATTCATATTAGCCCATAAGGACCTCAAAATCTCAGATCCTATGCCCCTATGACCATCCTCATAAACTAGAGCCATCCCTATGGCATGTCCCAAAAAATGACACCTCTCCTTTCCAACTAAGGGTCTAATCGTTTTTCTCACTCCCAAGACAAAATTGTGGAATAGAGAAATTCTAGAATGGAATCTACTACTTTAAGAAGTAGTATTTGTCTACATATTTTTGAAATGTCTGGTTTTTTTTATTGATGAAAAACTAGGTATCAAGTGCCCTAGACCTCTCGTCTAGTGGCACGAAGTTATTGAAGAATAATATTTTGAATTGTTCCTAGGTCATGGGAGTTTCTTATCTTGTTCTACCTTACAACACCACCTACGGGTGATGTCCATAAGATTATACATGGCTTGTTGAATCTTATGCCTATCATCCATAATATGACATAATTAGAAGCACTACTCCCACTTTGTTGAACCATTACTCAACAACATTAGTAGTATGTGCACTAGTAGATCCATGGTAGCACAGAAACTTAAGGTCCTTAAGTTTCCATTTAGCCACTCTAGTTGGGATACCCTCACTAGACATCTCTAGAGTGTAGTGCTCACCTAGAGATCTTAACTTTGTCCCTATGGCCCCAACATTAGGCATAGCTTCCTCTTTCTTAGATCCACAAACATGTTCTAAGATAATTAGAAGGGTTTTTTTAAATGTGATATTAAAGGTAGATGGGAAGCTCGACCTCACCCAAACATGGGGTTTCCACACCTCCCAACCCTATGAGATAGGCTTCTATGGGATTGATGTCCAATTGCAGATCTTGGCATTATGAGAGTCTAACTACACTAGTTCTTGCACTTGAGTCAATCAACGTTCTCAAAGTCCTTATATTCTTTCCTTGTCCTACCTCTATGGTCATAAAGGGATGTCGATCGATTATTTGAGAAGCAATCACACCCGATGTTTGGCACATGGACATGTGATATCTTGGGGCTTCTGGATTGACATCTAGGCCTAGTCACCATAACTTATTTCATCTGATGTGCTCCCTAGCCTCTGCCTCTGCTTCTTCTCTAACCCTTAACTCTTCTTCTTTTCGCTTCTTAGTAGTGTTGAGTCTCCTTAGCATATCCTCTATAAGAGGTTCATGATATAGCTTGAATCGACATCCACTTATATAGTTTGGCAAGATGTCACCTTTGAGAGTGGCCAATTGGATTGCACCGCTAGTGGAAATCCTATTAATGATCATGGGTCAATATCCTCTTTTTTCCAATTTATGAGCATGTTGTTTTAGGATATAAACCAACACTAGGTCTCCCTCTTTCAATCCTTTATCCTTGATGTGTGCATAAAAGTATGCCTTTTGTTCTTTTTTTCTTAGCACAGATGCCTGAAGCTGCTAGTAGCCTCGTCTCACCTAAGCATTCTAGATCAAAGATCATGGAGGATAGCTCATGTCCATTCCACTCATGTTCTTGTGTTACTTTTAAAGTCGGGATCAGAAATTCTAATGGTAGCACATCATTCTATCTGAAGACCATATGAAATGGGGTGGCATTGAGTATTGTTTTGTAGGCAACTCGGTAAGCCCAAATAGCATGATGAAGTTGTTTATCCCAATCAGAGCGTTTATTATTTACTAGTTTTGTCAATACATTACATAGTATCTTATTTGTGCTTTTGGCTTGTCCGTTAGCTTGGGGATGATAGGGGCAGACTTTTTATGTATCACCAAGAATTCTTGGAGAAGGTTTTCTTCGTTCAAGGAGTGTGTACCTCTATCACTTACTAACTCTGTTAGTAATCCATATTTGGTGAAGACGTTCTTGAATAAGAACTTAGCTATCGTTTGAGCATTGTTCTTTGTTGTGGCTTTGACTTTGACCCACTTTGTAAGGTAATCTATGGCTACAATAATGTATTCGGCATGGGAGTTTCTAGCTGGGGGGTTAATACTACAAAGTCTATACGCCACTTCGAAAATGCACATCCTCCCATCATTGCCCTATCTTTTCTGATTGGATATTGGGCATGTCGGCATGTGTCACATTTCTTCACATAGGTATCTGCATTCGTATGAAGAGTGGGCCACCAAAGTCCTGAGAATAGAATGGTCTTAATTACTTGGTTAGGACCAAAATTTCCACATGCAACACCATTGTGTGCAGTTTCTAAGATTTTCAAATGGTTTGATTCATGAATGCACAATCTTAAGTAACCATCTTTGCCTCTTCAGTATAGGTTGTCTCCTACTAAGGCATAATCCTGAGCCTCTTGCTCCATGCTTCGTTTTCTTGCTAGATTAGCCTAACTAGGTAGTGTTCCTGATCTCATAAATTCTACCAATGGAGTGCTCCAATCTAGAATTAATGATATGTGATAAAGGTAGCATGCTCCACTTGGGGTCTCGCCTGAAACATTGTAAAATTCTTAATCCACTCATGTATTTCTTTGTCTATACTAGGCCAATACACTCCTAAACGTTTTAGATTCTGCAATGTTCTTTATTTAGAATAGTGATTCCCGATCAATCCTTCATGGGCTTGTTGCAATCAACTATTATGTTCATCATCCTCGACACAACAAGCTAGTACACCCTCTGTATCTTATTCATACATACTTCATGCCAATATTTGATAGTTTTGTGATTTTACAATTTCTTTTTTGTTTTTTTTTTCACATCCTATATTGCAAGGTTTAATGACCAAATATAATAAAGCTTGATGATCAGTGAAAAACTTGAACTTTTTGGCCAATACATAGTGTCTAAACTTCTTCACGACATATACCATGCCTAAGCCTTCTCACTCAGTTGTGGTATAGTTTCATTTAGCTGTCTTCAACTGTCTACTAGCATATGCTATAGGCAAATATAGATTTCCTTCACCTGTGGGTTGTGCTAGCACACATCTGATTGCATGATTGGATGCATCTGCATGGACATGAAATGGTTTATTCCAATTTGGAGTGGTCAGTATTTGTGATGTGCACAAATGTCTCTTTAGCTCATTGAAGGAATTTTCACATTCGTTGTTCCACTCAAAATTTGTCAATAGAGCATAAAGAGGCTTAGCTATGATCATAGACATGTGGATAAACCTGTGGTAATATCCACAATGGCCCATAAAGGCTTGGACCTCTCTAATGTTCCTTGGCCTCGGCAACTCAGCTATGGCTCTTACTTTATCCTCATCTGTTGATATTCCATTCTTAGGAACAATATGACCTAAGATCTTACCTTGACGTAGCATGTGTGTTTAGGATGTATCGGTGATACACGTCACTTAAGAGCAAATGATACATGATACTTCGTCTCACGATACGATACGTGAAGGTGGTGATACTTGGAATTTTGCAATACGATAGTTGATGCTACCGTGATACACGATACTGACCTTGGGCTGATACACGATACTTCTGAAGTACACAAATATGGCTCTCCATGATACACGATAGTTAGTGGCAACGATACATGATACCAAAATTTCATGATAGGATACTTGTCCCTGGAACGATACATGATACTTGGACTTATCATGATACATGATACTTGGGCAATATTGCAATTCACAATCTAATGATACATGATACCAGATCAACCATGATACGATACTTGTGTATTCATGATACATGATATTCAACCTGACGACACACTATACTAGATAATCCATGATACAATACTTGTGTGCTCATGATACATGATGCTCAACCCAGTGATGCACAATACATGTGAGGTATCGCAATACATGGGGAGATGATACACGATACTCGACAAGTATCACGATACATGGAAACTCTCGTATCACAATACCTGAACTCAATTGGGCACGACACTTGGCATTTTTGAAGTCCAAATTCAAATTTTTTTGTGAATATGTGTACCTTATGCCCTCCTTGTCACTCATATGTGCATATAGATGCAAAATCTCTCACCTAACCCACGATATTGCATTCGTGATACTTGATGGAGTTCGTGTCATGTCACATGATTGTCACTCAATTTTTGATGTTTTGAGAGTGTAAAGCTCCTCTTCAACATTATTTCAGCACTGAACTCTCTCTAGACACCTTGCTCGTAGCCACAAATGGAAAACAAGGTGAATGTACAGTAAAAAAAAAAGAGAAAAATCTGAGAAGATAAAGATGGGAGAAGATGGTGATGATAATGACAATGAAGGTCAAGAAAAACTAAGAAACTGAACTGAAAATGACTATTTTTTACCTTCCAACATTGCTACTCTACATCTTACATCATAGCACTCGTCCTCAAAGCTCTTTCCTCGATAACATCACCAAATTTGGTGTCACTCTAGCACAATGGTAAGTACCAATGTGAGGAGATCCACCTCATAAATGTCAATCCGCAAAGACGTGAGGACTTGTATGAAGACCGTGAGCAAGTGAAGGTACAAGTGCATGAGTGAGAATCACCCTAGCATGCACACACATACACACACATGCACACACACGATAAGAACAAAGAGAGGAACAATGGAAAGCTCTCTATTACTTAAGAAATCTGTTACAAAAGCTCAAGTTTCTAACCAACTAACCCAAAAAATGAGCTCTCTAGCTCTTTTATAGTTTTTGACTAATTTTGGCCCTGTCCAGAGCTAATGTTCATCCTAGTTAAAAATTAGGTTCCAGGGCTTATTTTGGGTCTCAAACAGAGTCTAAAAGCTATGAAAATTAGTATGTAGCTACTTCTAATAATCCTCAAGCTTGGGGACTCCTTGGCTTGAACAAAATGGAGTTGCAAAAATGTGAAATGATATTTACAATGGCTTTTAGTGATAAAAATCACTATTTTTATAGTGCTTTCTTCTAAAAATTTGACATATGCTTCTTGGAGCTCCTTACATGTTCCTTCTTCTTGTGTGTCCACTTCTTTGATGCACTTCCATGCTTTGTGCTTGACCTTGAGTGTCAATAGTTAGTATGCTTTCTACTTATCCATCAAACAATTATGCATATAAATATTGAAAATTTTGTGAGCAAAATGGCAATCTACACACAAAAAAAAAACCAAATTTCTTTATATGCACTTTAACAATAATTTTGCTTGCAAGCACACAATCAACAACAAAAGACCATAAAGCACTAGATGCCGTGTACAAAGTCCATGTACTTATCGCATAGAAATCAAGTTTTACATAAGATCACTACACTCTTGCTTTATGCTCACAATAACTATAATGAAGTCATGCTACCACCCTACTTTGCATTTTAAGAAAAAGTGTAGAGGTTCATAAGCATATGTACACAAGCATACATGCATATATGGAAGCTCAATGCTTATTCTATATAACGACTAATGCATAAAAGAGAGTTAAAATGCAATTATTGACAAACGACGTATCTTAAAATGAGCAAATCCACTTGCAAAGTGGTATAACAAATTTGAAAGGTCACAAACCACCCTATGAGCATTCCAAGGTTGGAATTAATTGCCCAATTACCTCGAATGTCGCTGTACGATGCTCACAATGCATGAACATTCAAGTTGAAGGCTTTTTAAAATATATTTACAAAGACATAATAGTTGTTTTAGGCATTTATTGGATAGATATTGCATCCAGGGATCTAGAACATTTTGAATCACTCAATTTGGAGGTTTTAGGAAGAAGATATGCTCGAAATAGTAGAGGAAGGTGCTGGGAAACGTCCTCCAATAGGGGTTTGTAAAGGAAATAGACCCCCAAGGAAGAGCTTCTTGAGGTGCCTCACGTAGAGGAAGTGGAAAAGATGTGCACATGTTTGAGATTTATCCCATTTGGAAGTTCCTCAATGCCAAATTCGGGTATAAATAGAAGCTTGTTATCTTCCATTCTCCATCAAGAAGAGGAGGAAGCTAGATGGTGCACTCTCTTCAAACAAAATGTGAGAGTTGTTCAAGATGCTCTGCGGTGTTTGCACTATTAGAGGTGGCTCTAAGGTGGTTTTCATATGAGGCCTCCCATGGGGGGGCTCTTGGTCTCCTATGAGGGGGCTCAATTGCTTCCATTTTCATGCAAGCTTCTCCTTGCACACCTTTCGATGGCTCTCCCAACAATGGTTTGCGATGAGCACAATGCAAGAAATAGTGATCTTCCTCAAAAGAAAAAATCATGCATGGACTTCAAAATTTCTTCAGTTTTGGCTCTCAAATTCAGATGAAAGACTAATCTTTCCTTTGAAAAAATACTATCCAAGAAAGGAATCTCAAAAAAGCTATGTGTGCAACTCACCTCCCATCCTTTAAATCCTCTTGCACCCAAGATAGTAATGATTAGGAATGCTCTAGTGTGGACATGTGGCCATAATGTACACTCATTCCCATTACTTCTTAAGTATCTTAGGTTATCTCCTGAGCGAGGGACCTTAGCTAAAGCCCTTGTCACACACACATATAATGGTCTCTATAGATAGTGACGACTAACAATCATTCTTGTATATTATCTTTACGTAATAGAAGAAGTAGAAGAAGATCATTTTTCTTTGTCTCAATTTGTGTGTGCTCCTCTCCTTGTATGTGAGATCTCTCTTCCTTATCTCTCTCTCTCTCACACACACACACACACATATATATATATATATATATATATATATATATATATATATATATATATCTACGTTCGTGTGTGTGAAAGAGAGTGACGTTGAATATCAAAAGTGAACTGAACTCATTTGGATTATTCACACAATAAAACCAAAAACTAGTGTCTCTTTTTTTCCATTGAAAAGGGGATTTTTGCAAGGGAATGCAGCCATAGATTCATTTAAAAGTTTTAAGTTTCCGTTTCTTGTGTTCTCGAGTTCCCAAAAATAAACAAACATAATGAGATGATTGATATCTACATAGTAAGCGATATATTAGAGAACTTGTAAGTGGTAAGAGGTGATCTTTGCAAGAAACTAACAAAGAACAATAAAGAAGAACAATAAACAAGAAAACATATCACTCACCTTTGCAACAAAGAACAATAAACAAGAAAACATGCATTAATATGCTTTCTACTTATGCATCAAAACAGTCATGCTTATATATTTTGAAAAATTGGCCAACAAAATGATAATCTAAAAAAAAAAACCGAATTGTACCATACACACTTTAACCATAAGTGTGTTATAGACACACAATCAACAACAAAAGTCCATAGGGCCCTATACAAAGTCCATAGGGCAGTACAAAGTCCATAGGCTCCATAGGGCAGTACACACCCTATACAAAGTTCACGTGGAGCATGGAAATCAAATTTTACATATGAGCACTACACGCTCTTGCTTTCTCCTCACAACACCTGTAATAAAGTCACACTCCCTTTGCATTTTAAGAAAAAGTTTTGCATTTTAACAAAAAGTATAGAAGTTCATAAACATATATATACAAGCATACATGCATCTATAAAAGCTAAATTCTTATTCTATATAACAATTGATGCATGAAAGAGAGTTAAAATGCAATTATTTGACAAGAAGACTTATTTTAAAATGAGAAAATTCACTTGTAGAAGTGGTATAGCAATTGGAAATGGTCAGAAACCACACTTTGAGCATTCCAAGGTTGGAATTAATTGCCCTCCTACGTCCAATGTTCCCATATGATGCTCCCAATGCATGACCAATCAAGCTGAAGACTCTACACATTAGTTTTGCAAACATGGATGTTTCTTGCAGATATTTCTTAGATAGATCTTGAAAGAAGGATTCTACAACATTTTGAATCACTGAATTTGGAGGTCAGATGAAGGAGATATGCTCAAAAAAGTAGAGGTGGGTGTTGAGAAAAGTCTCAGTAAATAGGGGCATGTAAAGGAAATAGACCCCCAAGGAAGAGCTTCTTGAGGTGCCTCATGCAGAGGAAGTGGAGAAGACGTGTGCATGCTTGAGATTTATCCGACATGTCCCTTACATGATGCAGGTGGGGGTTGAACCCTCGCCCTCGCCTCAAGAGACGAGAGGCCCAACCACCCAGATTACTATCTTGTTTTTTTTTGTCATTAAAAAGGGGATTTTCGCAAGGGTATGCAACCATAGCTTCATTTAGAAGCTTCAAGATTCCTCTTCTTGTGTCCCGAGTTCCATAAATGAATAGACATAATGATATAATTGATATCTTCTTACTAAATAGTTTCATTATCCGTAAAAACCACCGTCGATAATAGAAAGAGAATCGAGAACCACATGATCGAATTGGAACACTCGTTCACGTCTTTGACTGAAATGTGTAATCTATCTCATATTTTGGCTTCATGTGACATGTTCGATATTTTGTCTCCGCATTACAATCATTGTGATTTTCATGTAAACCACTGATCGTTGTGTACACGTGATGTGAATTTCCTTTTTAGTTGCATCTAAAATTGCTACTTTGATGCTCCCTCACACTTTTCTTTATTGAATAGGTTTGTATTTTTCATATGAGGCAAAAGGAGAGTGATCGAGAGGGGGAACTCACATGGCAAAATAAGTAATGACGGATATATATATATATATATATATATATATATATATATATATATATATATATATATATATATATATATATGTGTGTGTGTCTGTGTGTGTGTGTTTGTATGTATGTATGCATACATGCATCTATGTATGTTTAGTCAAGCAGGGTTGGTCTAGTCATGATTTGCGATTCAAACAACCACATTGTGGGCTTAAGCCTCCTTACACATAGCCCAGAAGTGAGCACCATGTGGCAATTCACACAGGGGTCTTAAGTGGAAGAATGAAAAAGGATGAATCTTATGCGAGAAACCATGTATGTTGGTGTAACCTACGTGTGGAGAGAGAACTCCCATTGTTGTGGCCATGGATTATGAGACCAAGAACATATGTCTCAGATGACACACACACACACACACACACACACACACACATATATATATATATATATATATATATATATATATATATATATATATATATATATATATATATATATATATATATATATAATTTAAAGAAAATTCATCCACCCAACATCATAAGGTAGAGGCACCTATAGTGGCTCCTCAAGTAGGGGAGAGGGAGATCCCATCATATGGATCATTTATCTCATTGAGCCCTGGACATGTCTTAGCCTAAGCCAATTACCCACTTGTTCAAGAGCAATCCTTGAACCACACATGCTTGAACTAACCCATAAATGTGGAGCAATCTCCTCCCCAAAAGAATTGCAACTACATTAAGGCTTTGGTGAACTACAAATGTGAATGGATGATAAAGATGACACCCAAAACTTCACTCCATTTTTAATACTTTTCACATGTGGTGTGAACCAAGCCTTAGTTATTTTTATGAGAAAAACAAGACTTTTCTTCAGATCGTATTGTTTGGAAGCCATTTATAGAGAAAATGGATAACTTACATGTGATATCCCGCCAACCAATTGTCAATGTAAAAGATAAACAATGTGTCGTTATGTGCTATCGGATAATAATAATTGGCCCTTTCCACGTCTCGAGTCCAAAGATTTAATGAAATCCATAGCATTATGAATCTTGTACTTGTGGCCATCTTGAACAAATACCCCCAGTTCTCTTTTTATCTGAAATTATTCATGTCAGGAGGAATTCGAGTTCGTGTAGCACGTGTCGCCTGTTCCTTTTTCGTGTCTGTAGGTTCGACAGGCGTTGGATGCCACAAGAATGTAAGCTCCTCATGGCGGCAGATTCTCCAACCCTAAGCCAGCCATAAGAAACGAAGTGATAATATAGCGTGAGTAACCTATGGCGTTGACAAGTTCAATTTTCGCTGCGCCAGCTCTTCAGGCACATTCGGATGGTGCATTCAAGGTTCGTGTGTGCACACGCACACACAGAGAGAGAGAGAGAGAGAGAGAGAGAGAGAGAGAGAGAGAGAGAGAGAGAGAGAGAGAGAGAGAGAGAGAGA